>JAGXJF010002040.1:0-570367 GCA_019208055.1 Stipa capillata | reverse complement strand
AGATGTGCAAAATATTCCTAACATGCAGGGTGTCATGTTATAATGCGGGTTTAGAAAATCAGGGCGTGACAATTGCGCACGAGCGCCTGGGATACTCGGGCGGCCTTTGGCCGGACTAGTGCCCGGGGTGTAGGAACCAGGGAGGGCAACCAGGGCTTAGGCGACGGACCCAGAACTTCCCAAGACTCTTCGCTACTCGGGGAACTGACCCTAATGCAAAAAGGAAAAACTTACGGATAAAACTTGTGCAGATGCTTGATGTTCCACGCTTTGGGCAGTGGCAGGCCTTCGTCCATGGTCAATCAAACAGAGCCCGGGCGGGAGACACCGGTCACACGGTAGGGGCCCTCCCACATGGGGGAGAGTTTGTTCTTTCCTTCGCGCGATTGGATGCGGCGAAGTACTAGATCCCTGACCTCCAGTGACCGGGCCCGAACGTGGCGCTGATGATAGCGCCTTAGGCTCTGTTGATATCTGGCGACACGGAGAGCGGCTCTGCACCGGTGCTCTTCGAGGTAGTTGACGTCGTCGAACCTTCTCTGCTCCTGGTCTCCTTCCGAGTAGGCTCCGACCCGAGGCGAGCCAAAGGTGACCTCGGAGGGGAGGACTGCCTCTGCCCCGTATACGAGGAAAAAAGGCGTCTCTCCGGTTGCCCTGCTGGGAGACGTCCAGATTGACCAGAGGACGCAGGGAGCTCGTCAATCCAGCTAGCACCGCACTTCTTGAGGCGATCGAAAGTTCGTGTCTTGAGCCCCTTGAGGACTTAAGCATTGGCGTACTCAACTTGGCCATTGGCGCAAGGATGAGCGACCGACGTGAAGCAGACCTTGACGCCGATGTCCTCGCAGTACTCTAGGAATGCATCACTGGTGAACTGCGTGCCGTTGTCAGTGATGATCCGATTGGGCACCCCGAAGCGGTTCACGATACCTTGGATGAACTTGATCATGGTGTGCTTGGTGATCTTGACGACTGGCTCCGCTTCTATCCATTTAGTGAACTTGTCGATGGCGACGTAGAGGTACTCGTAGCCCCCAACTGCTCGGGAAAACGGACCTATAATGTTCAATCCCTAGACCGTGAAGGGCCATGACAGAGGGATGGTTTGGAGGGCCTGAGCCAGTTGATGTGATTGCTTTGCGTGGTATTGACACGCTTCGCAGCGCCGAACCAGCTCGATGGCGTCCTGGAGGGCTATCGGCCAGTAGAAGCCTTGCCGAAAGGCCTTCCCGACCAGCGTGCGGGACGATGCATGGCTACCACACTTGCCCTCGTGGATATCCGCGAGCAAGTCGTGGCCTTCCTCCCGGGAAACGCACTTCAGAAAGACGCCGTTGGTGCCACGCCGGTAGAGATCCCCATCTACTAAGGTGTAGCATTTGGCTTGGCGCGCGATCCTTTCTGCCGCGGCATCATCTTCGGGAATGATATTTTCTTTCAGGTACCCCTGGATCTCAGAGATCTAGGAAGGCTCCTGAGAACAGGTGGCGAGCACGGGGTGCTTGTCGGGCGGCAGCGACCTGATAGGATTTCCCACTGAAGGTGCTGCCTGGGTAAGCTCGCCTGGGCGTGAGGTTTTCCCTTTGTCTTGGTTGGCAGCCTCAACGGACGACCGGGAGAGCCTGAAAGGACCTCAGATGCCGACTAGAGGGGGGTGAATAGGAGGCTAACAAAAATCGCTTCTTTTAACTAGATTGTTTAGATTATGCCTTGTGCAGAAGCAAGGATTAGCTAGCTGTGTGACAGGTGTGTGACATAGGTAAGTTGCGATGTGTAAATTAGCATGCAGCTATCACACAGGTGCCTAACGCAGGTGGGCTAATGACTTAGCAAAATGATGAGCAATCACAGTGTCTATGTAACAGGTAGCTGACACAGGTGTGAGATATGATATATACCAACTGTGAGACAGCTAACAAGACACAGGTGTAAAGGTGATCTAAGCAGACAAACAGAATATCTATATGAGCATACAAGCAAACAGATATAGCACGAATCAAGCAGTAAAACAGCAAGTACTCAGGAGACAGAGTGTTTTTCACCGAAGTTCCCACCTCTTTGCAGAGTGGTACGTCTCCGTTGGAGAAGCTACTCCGAAGAGGTCGCAGCACTGAATCGTGCTTGTTCTCCAAGTACCTGATCTCAGGCCTCTTCCTTTGCTTGTGGAAGTCCTTTTGCTTGCAGCAGGTAGACTTCAATCACCCTCACAGACTACTGGTCCAGCCCACACAAGCTTGGGTGGTACCAGCAACTCCTACGCCCGTCTAGGAGTAGACACTCCAAGAGTAATAGATTCAGCAGTAACAACTCTTGGAGGAACCAATGCTCTTTGCTCAAGAACTCTAACCCTTCCCGAACTGACACTTAGGAAACTTGGCTTTCGTTCGGTGGAAAGAGGCTTTGCAATGGTCGAATGTGAGTTACTGATTGGCTCATTGGTTGAGGTCGAAGACCTCCCCTGGTCCCCTATATATAGGGTTCACAGGCACTTGACCGTTACACTGTTGCCACGTAGGATTAAGTGAGTCACCGGTGTCAGCCACCGGTGACACAGCTAATCACTCCGCCCAACTATAACCGGCTCAAGCAGACCGACACCTGTGTCACCGGCGACACACACAGGTAAACCCTAAACTGACGCAGCCGCACTACTCAGCCCGGTCTTGGCACATGACATGCCCTCAGCGCACACACTCTCTGAAACCTATAAGGAGAGAACCTCCAACAGCCCTCCGACTCAGCAGACAAGCTATCGCAGCGCAGGTTCCTTAGCGTTTTCAAGCTCTCCCTGGTACAGAGATGTACCTGAGTCATAGAGCGTTAGACCACCTGTGACACCGCTGTGTCACACCGGTGACTCTAACCCCTATGGGTTTTCTACTGCAAGCACTGCAGAGTGCCAGCTCCAACCAGTTTTATACTTATACAAAACTGCTGACACAGGGCCACTAACCTCAAAGCATTAGTGCCACTGTCCAACATCTTGAGCATTGAGCAACTAGAACCTCCACAGAGCATCACTGCTTCATCCCTCTTGATAGTATAGGCTTTTCCTATGACTCAAAGAAACTAGCAAATCTAGGCTTTACCTGTCCACCAACTGCAGTCACGGTCCTTGACGCATCAAGCCACCATCACCTTGCTTGCAACTCCTTGCACAACACCAGCTTCTTCACAGCTGTGGCACAGCTGCCTAGCACAGCCATTCCTTAGTCCTGGAAACCACCCTTGTACCCTTTTTGGTGGTCATCCTTTCCTTGATGACCCTTCTTCCTGGAACCTACAAACCTACTTACACTCACTGTAAACGTTAGATTCTAGTTTGAGTTGCCATTAACCATCAAAACCAACTTGGGGCCTAGATGCTCTTTCAATCTCCCCCTTTTTGGTGGTTAGTGGCAACCCATTCAGCAAATTTGCATATCAATTTGAATAGAAGGTATATGTGCAGGTTGTAGAGAATACACTCCCCCTTAAAGCTGTGCACAAGAGATTTGTTTTTAACTTGCCAATGCACAGATTATAATTTTTGGATATGGGTAGCATTTTCTTACAACTTACACTCTTATCAGTTCAGAACAATAAGTGTATCAGAGAATAATGAGCTGAACTGAAATATTTTTTCTCTTGATGCATTTGCAAGAACCAGAGCATATAAAAATGTGTCAGAGCATCTGAATATATATCTTAGAGCATATGAGAATATTAGAGAGCAGATTCACTATGGATATATGTATCAGAGCCAAACAAATTACTGGTCATATGTATCAGAGTGCCAATGGGCATATATATCAGAACGAGAGCTCTAACATGAATATGTGATCAGAGCATATGTTTAACATGAATATGTGAATCAGAGCATAAGTCAATGAGCATAGGATTAATCATGAGTATACGAATCAGAGCAAGCAGACTAATCAAAGCAAAAACAGTCTAGACCTATGCTTCAGAACATTGAACATATGCATCATAGCAACACACTTGGCACACTAAAATATTTCAGCATCAGAGTAAAGTGAGCAAGACAAGACTTAGTATTAATTGTAATCAAGGCAGAAAAATTAGAAATAGAACAAGCCTTGAGTACACCAGAAAATAATTTTCTTTCTCCCCCTTCCTCTATTCTCTCCCTCTTACAAAACTCTCCCCCTTTGTATGAAACTCTCCCCCTATGTCTCCCCCTATGTATGAATCTCTCCCCCTTTGACACTAAAACACCAGAAAGGGGTGAGGAAGAGACACATTCAGAGCTTGGACTTCAACAGCTGGAGAACTTCTGACATTTGAGCCTGCAACTGATCAACCTTTGATTGCAGACTGGAGACTTCTGATCTGAGCTGAAAGTTCTCTCGGCGTAGAGCTGCAAACTATGTTGGCATCACTTTGTTCTGATAAGCTCTGGCTGCTGCTTGAGACAACAGAGAGGAGGACAGAGTGCCATCTGTAGCCACCTGTGTTACAGATACTAACTCAGCTGGGTCAGCTGTGGGAGTATCAGCGGTGACACCGGCAGGGACTTGGACTTGAGGCACAGGCACGGAGGGAGCAGGCGCTTGAGGAGCTGTTGGAGCAGCTGTGTCACCGGGAGCTGACACCGCTGGTTCAGGGGATTCACCAAACAAAGCTGGAACAGCAACCTCATCAGGATGGTCATCAGCCTGAGGCCTGAGCTAGGTCTTGATGGTCTTTACTGTCATGTCAAAGTTGGAATCCAGAAGACCTGTTCTCTGAAGGATCATGTACATGATGTACGACCCATACCTCTGCTTAGCTTTCTTGTCCTTCTGTACATCATCTATCTCATGGAATATATATCTGGCCACATCAAAATGAATGTTCTTTGCTATGTGCACCAGCACCTGCCATACTGAATTGTAGACATCATCTGCATTTCCTCCTTTGGGTTGGAGGGTGACATGAAGAATCTTTACAAGATGCTTTGCTGTGATTGTGATCCCCTTGAAGTACACATGATCTGAATGGGGCATTGGCAGGGAATGTAAAATTCCTTGGATAGAATTTTCTTCTGTCAGCATTGGAGACAGGCTCTAGCTTGAACAAATTGGGCATACCAGGCTCGATAGGTGCATGAAACAAGCTGTTGAATTCTGGAGCTGTGATTGAGAGCAGCTGGCCTCTTGTCTTCCATAGCATGACATCTTGATTTTCTTGATCTACCCAGACAGTGGCATAGAATTCCTTAATGATTTCTGGGTCATAATCTTGTTGAAGATTGCATATGAACTCCAGACCTGAGGCTTGGATGAGAGATTGAAGACTCCTCAGTCTGGGATCAGTTAGAGCAGACCAGTCTATGGCCTTGCAATCTACAAATCCCTTGGAAGCAAGGATTTCATGGTAGAGACCCCTTTGAAGATTAGTGTGAAATCTGGGGTCTGAGCAAGATGCATCCTGAAACTCCTTGTCTTCATTGAAATATGGGCAAGCTGACCTCATTCTTATGAAAGCACTTGTGCTCATGGAGGCAACTTTGCTTCTTGATTTCTGGGGATCACTTTTGGGATAGCTTCTTGGCCACAGCTCAGGAGATGAACTTCATTTGATTCGCCTCAGTCCTCAAAGCATGAGAGAATATGTAATAATACTTAGCTTTCTAGATCTTCTTCTCCAACTGAGAGACTGGGTGAGCTATCTGCTTGTTCAGCCTCTTCCTCCTCTTCTTCGTCAGCTGATTCTGTACTTGGAGAAGATCTCTCGGCTTGGTAATCTTCATCTGAATCAGCTCTAGCTGCTCTCGGCCTGGGAGGGGTAACAGATACACATCTGCCATCATCTGATGAGCTCTCAGAGCTTTCTTCTTGCTCAGCTGACTGACTTGCCTGTGCCACAGGTGATGACACAGGTGCTTGAACTGAAGGGGCTGGGTCAGCTGGCGGTGGCACAGGTGAATTAGACAGGTGTGGCTCTTGGGCCTGAGCTTCTTCTGCCTGTGACACAGCTGGTTGAGACAGCTGTGGACTTGTTTGTTTGGCAGCTTCCAAAGGCGTCACAGATCCAGCCTTTGGTGATGGGAGCACATGGGCCTCTTTGGTTGTCTGTTCTTCGACCTCAGACACCAGAAATTGGGATGGAGACATTTGTTTCTAGACATCCAGGGAGGAAATGGATTCTACACTTGTAGAACTTTGAGATTTTCTGCTTCTCCTCTGGTATGTCTGCAGACTTGACTTAGCTGGGCTAGCCACCGGTGACACCGGTGGTGACATCTCCTTCTTCAATTCTTGAATGACAGATGTCTGTTGATCAAATTGAACTCTTAAGGATGGCTTGGAGCTTTGAGTCATCTCAGAAATTATTTTGACATCTGCATCTAGCTGCCTCTTGGCTTGAGGTTCATCACTGATCACAACAGTTTCTGATCTTCTTCTTTTAGGAGCTTGAGTAGGTGCAGCAGCAGAGAGGTGATGAAGGCTTGGAAACCTTTGGAAGCATAGCCTTTTTAAGCTTGAGCTCAGCTCTCAAAGCAGTTTTCTCAGGACCATTTGGCATGTTTCTGAGCCTTCCGAGAATATCGTTTATCTCCATCACAAGAAGATCATCTGCAGCTATGGGAGGGATCCTTGATTCTGAACTGGCAATAGGAGGAGCTGCTCTTTGAGATTTGAACTCAGGAGACAGCAGACCTTGCTTGAGTTTGATTTCAGCTTGAATGGAAGACCTCTCAAGGCCTTTTGGCAGAGAGTTAGCCTTCTTGGTTAACTCACTGATTTCAAGGATGAGATGCCTATCTCTAGCATCAGTATGCTGAAGTTCCAGAGGTTTGTGAGACCCTTCTACCAAGCATTTTGTTGAAAGTTGATCCTGCTTCTCAAGAATCTTCTTTCGCAATTCAACTTCTTCTGAATAAGATTTGCCTGACTGCATCTGCTTGTGCAAATCTGCTATTTCCCTCAAGATAGCCTTATCTGCCTCTGATGGTTCTGGAATTACCATAGATACAGGCCTTGACAACTCTGAAAGCTCAAAGCTTTTGGCTGTGTAAATGGTGGATAGCTGCTTCTTTACTGTTTCATCAGTTGTTTCTCTCATCTGAGCTGCCAGCCTATCCAACTCTTCCAGAATCAGCTTATCATGCTCAAGATCTTCTTGAGATATTTGGGATTCTAGAACAGGTTCTCTGATGGTGAGTGTGCCTCTTGGCAGCACCACATTTGCAATGGAAGGCTTTGAACCTTTCTTAGCTGGTTGCTTCTGCTTCTTAGCTGCTTCCTTTCCCAAGGATATGTGCTCAACAGCAGCTGAGGATCTTGTCCTCTTGGGTGGAGCACGTTGAGCTGAACTAGATTTACTAGCTTGAGAAGCTGATTTCATTGCAACTGCTTTCCTCTGCCTGTAAGCCCTTTGGCTTGCCTTTCCTGTTTCAGTGACCTCTGCTTTCTATCTCAGCCTCTCTCTTTCCTGATCTGAATCTGAAATGATAATCTCAAAGCTGGATGCTTCTGGGTCAGACCACTGCATCCCACTGTTAGCTTTCTCAGATCCTGAAGACATCTGTAGAAACCAGATAGATAAGACAGAATATAGATAAGGTGTGTTCCTGAGATGCAAAAGGTAGTAGCTGTGTGAGACACCTGTGTGAGAACGGGGAGACACAGGTGAGGACTTGGTAACAAACTGAGGTCTCAGCCTTTTGAATAGACTTGCCTGTGTGACAGGTGAGACCCTAGCGGTGACGCAGCTACGTGCGGAGGCGGACGGCAGATTTTAGAAATCTAGAGATTTACTGGTTTTTGGTGGTTAATTTGAGCAATATAGGTTCTGAAAGATTATCAGGAGCTAAACCAACCCTAACAACTAACAATGCGCTAATGGATTAGGCTTTAGAGCAAAAACATAAGCCCTAAGCAAGAACAGGTGCAAAGTAGGGCTGGTGGAAGCTTACTATGAGCAAAGATTGATAATGCGCGGGTGAAATTGTTGCTGGAGCTCTTCAGAAAGCTTTCTCCGATGCTTCGAAAGATTTGGAGGGGAGGAAATGTCGATTTCGTCGAGAATTTGGAGTTTTGGCGCACTGGGGAAGTTTGGGGTTTTAACGTAGAACGTGGGTTCTGTGGAAAACGTATCGACGTCTTATATAGGCCGAAGGGGTATAAGGTGGCTGTGTCACAGCTGACAGAGGAACCTGTGACACAGGTGAGTAGACAAAATACCCTAGGGCCTACGGAAATCAAAAGCATTCACCTGAGAGACAGATAGATAGCTCAGGTGACAAGTATTTCATCCATAGAACACCAAGACAGAGAGAATTTGATAAGAGAGCAAGCATATGAACACTATCAGGAGATCCTTATGCAATCTTCCCAATGTCAGTTTGCCAGAAAATCAATCAAGCAAAACTAAAACTGACATGAGTCGATTTTAAAAATAGGTACACAAAAATGTGCACACACAGCTGAAAGATCTCTATACTATGCATAAAACACATACACCTGTGACACAGGTGATCAACACAGATGAGCATGTAAGGCATATAAATGACAGAACATATGAGCTAGACACCAAGCCAATCCTTTCTATTGAAGATTAGAGACATCAATGATATTCAATTCACTCCTCAAAGCACAGAACCTAGTCTCATCTAAAGGCTTGGTGAAAATATCAGCTAATTGTTTTTCAGTCCTTACATGGCACAGCTGTATATCTCCCTTCTCAACATGATCTCTCAGGAAGTGGTGCCTCACTTCAATGTGTTTGGATCTTTGGTGGTCCACTGGGTTGTTGGCTAACTTAATTGCACTTTCATTATCACAGAAGAGGGGTACTTGATTAAAAGATACGTTGAAATCTTTCAAGGTCTGCCTCATCCGTAATAACTGAGCACAACAACTACCAGCAGCTATATACTCAGCTTCTACAGTAGAAAGGGCTACTGAGTTTTGTTTCTTGGATGACCAGGACACTAAGGAATGCCCTAGAAATTGACAAGTACCAGAGGTGCTTTTTCGGTCAACCTTACACCCTGCATAGTCACTATCAGAATAGCCAACTAGCTCAAAATTTGATACCATAAACCAAAGCCTGAGGTTTGAATCAAGTATCTCAGTATCCTTCTTATTGCAACTCTGTGACAGTCCTTAGGATTAGCTTGAAATCTAGCACACATGCATACACTCAACATAATGTCTGGCCTAGATGCACATAAGTAGAGCAGGGATCCTATCATGGATCTAAACTCTTTCTGATCAGCAGACTTACCTTCGATGTTTAGGTCTAGATGACCATTTGTTTGCATGGGAGTATGAATAGACTTTGCATCCTTCATGCCAAACTTAGTGATGATGTCTTTGGTGAACTTTTCTTGTGAAACGAATGTACCTTCCTTGAGTTGTTTGATCTGAAGTCCTAGGAAGTACTTGAGTTCTCCATCCAAAGACATCTCAAACCTTTTGGTCATCATCTGGCTAAACTCATCACTCATGGAGCGGTTAGTACTGCCAAATATTATGTCATTGACATATATTTGGCACACAAATAAATCCTTTCTGTTTTTCTTAGTGAATAGAGTTGTGTCTACTAAGCCCATTTTAAATCTATTCTTGATCAGAAATCCTTTCAATGTATCATACCATGCTCTAGGTGCTTGTTTTAAGACATAGAGTGTTTTGTGTAGTTTCTTATCATCTTCAAAACCAGGTGGCTGTTCAACATAAACAAGTTCAGAGAGTTTACCATTTAGGGAAGCAGACTTGACATACATCTGATAAAGCTTGATGTTACGATGAACAGCATAAGCAAGGAGGATCCTGATGGCTTCAAGTCTTGCTACTGGAGCAAAGGTTTCTCCAAAGTCTAGACCCTCCACTTGTGTAAACCCTTGAGCCACAAGTCTGGCTTTGTTCCTTACCACTTGTCCATTTGTATCTTGCTTGTTCCTGAAGACCCATTTTGTTCCAATCACATTATGATCATTGGGTCTTTCCACCAGGGACCATACTTGATTTCTTTCAAACTGATTCAACTCTTCATGCATCACCCAATGTCTGGCCCCTTTATGTCCCGGATTCACGGACAGCTCCTCCCCTTCGTCTTCAGGCACCAGTGTCCACTCGGCCACGAAGTCGGCCAGAGCTCTGCTTTTGATCATCCGGTTGCTGACGAAGCGAAGGTTGAACTCGACGAGTTCAATTGCCCACTCGACCACGCGGCCAGTGGCTTCTCGATTGTGCAGGATGCGCTCGAGGGGGTAGGCCGTAACCACCAGGACCTCGTGCGCTTGGTAGTAGTGGTGTAGCTTTCTCGACGCAACGAGGATTGCGTAGAGCATCTTCTGGGCTTATGGGTAGCGCGTCTTCACATCGCGTAACACTTCACTAACGAAGTATACGGGACGCTGCTGGACGCGGCCCGTGCTTGGAACCTCCCCGAGTACTGGACCCGGGGGGTTGAGATTATTCTCGAGCACTCCTGGCTGCTCAGGTTCACCCGGGAGCTCGGACCCGGACTCGGCCCCGAGCACTCCTAGCTGCTCGGGTTCGCCCGGGAGCTCGGACCCGGACTTTGCCTTGGACTCGTCGTTTTCTAGGAGTTTTGCCCCGAGCACGCCTGACTGCTCGGGGTCGCTCGGGGGCTCGGACCCGAGCACTCCCGACTGTTGGGGGTCGCTCGGGAGCTCGGACCCGGGCTTTTCCTTGGATTCGCTGCTTATCGGGAGCTCGGACCCGAAAGCTTCCGCCCTCGTGGGAGTCGTCGGGAGCTTGGACCCGACCTCTCGCTCGACTACGAGGATAGAACTCACCACTCGGGGAGTAGCCGAGATGTAGAGAAGCAGAGGCTCCTCGGATCTCGGTGCCACCAAGACCGGAGACGAGGTGAGGTACTTCTTGAGGTCCCTAAGGGCTTGCTCGGCCTCCGGGGTCCACTCGAAGCGGCCCGACATCTTGAGGAGCTTGAATAGGGGAAGGCCCCGCTCCCCGAGCTTGGAGATGAAGTGTCCCAAGGCCGCCATGCAACCCGTTAGGCGCTGCATGTCCTTGAGATGAGCCGGCGAGCGCATCTGATCGATGGCCCAAATCTTCTCGGGGTTGGCCTCTATTCCTCGGTTCGAAACCAGGAAACTGAGGAGCTTGCCCGAGGGAACCCTGAAGACGCACTTCTCAGGGTTCAGCTTCATGCGAGTACTGCGGAGACTGTCAAAAGTCTCCGCCAGATCCTCGAGGAGCGTCGCTTGGTCCCTTGTCTTGACAACGAGATCGTCAATGTAGGCCTCGATATTGCGACCTATCTGAGATTGTAATGTAATGCGCATGGCACGCTGGTACGTAGGCCCAACATTTTTTAACCCAAAAGGCATGCGAACATAGCAATAAGTCCCCACAGGGGTTGTAAATGAAGTTTTTTCCACATCCTCTACCGACATACTAATCTGATGATAGCCAGAGTATGCATCTAGAAAGCACAAAAGATCGCATCCAGTGGTGGGGTCGACTATTTGATCAATGCGGGGTAAAGGGAAAGGATCTTTTAAACATGCCTTGTTGAGGTCAGTGTAGTCCACACACATCCTGAGCTTGTCGTTGTCTTTCGGCACGATGATGGGGTTGGCGAGCCAATCCGGATGGAGGACTTCACGGATGAAGCCGGCGGCAAGGAGCTTGCTGACTTTTGCCCGGATGAACTCCTGGCGTTCTGGTGCTTGATGGTTCTGGGGACGCACGACGAGGCGGTGTTCGATCACCTCCCTAGGGACCCCGGGCATGTCTGACGGTTGCTAAGCAAACACGTCGGCATTCGCCCGGAGGAAGGCGATGAGCGCGCTTTCCTATTTGGTGGCCAGGCGGCCACCGATCTTGATGGTTCTGGACGCGTGTTCACCCAGGACCACCTCCTTGATGGGGACAGAGTCGTTTGCGGCGATCTTGAGCTTGGTTGGGGGTGGACCCGAGCACTCGGGGTGCTCACCGATATCCTTGGCCGCGGCGAAGGCGGGCGAGAACAGCTACTTGGCGCAGAGGACGGAGCCCTTGAGGTCGGCCGACACTGTGATCGTGCCATTGGGCCCAGGCATCTTGATGGTGAGGTAGGCGTAGTGGGATGCTACCATGAACTTGGCGAGGGCCGGGCGGCCGAGGATGCCGTTGTACGGGAGGTCAAATTCGGCGACGTCGAAGACGACGCTTTCCGTCCGAAAGTTTTCCCTGGTCCCAAATGTAACCATCCGGGACACCTGCCCGAGGGGCATGGTGAGGTCTGGGGTGACGCCGAAGAAGGGCATTGTCGGCTTCAGCTGCCCGGGTGGCACTTGTATCTTCTTGAAAACCTCGGGGGACAGGAGGTTAAGTCCTGCACCCCCATCGATCAGCATGCGGGTTACCTTGATGTTGCACACTGTTAGGGCGACCACCAGGGGGAGGCGGCCCACACCCGATGTGTTCTTGGGGTGCTCGGAGCTGTCGAAGGTGATCGGGGTGCTCGACCACTGAGTGGCCAGGACGACCCGGTGCTCGGGGTCGCTGAGCACACCTCGCGCGCCATCACCTTAAACTGGCGGCGTGAAGTGGGCGTGGAGGCGCCCCCATTGATGCATGCCACGGCCTCAGGTTCCTGGACCCGAGACCTCCTTCTCGCTCCTCCCCATCACGCTCGTCATCGCCACTTCCGCGGTGCTCCTCGCGCTCCTTCTTGTTCCTCTCGGCGAGAAACTTCACCGTCCGGCACTCGAAAAGGTCGTGCCGGTCAGTGTGATGTATCTCACACCACCCTTTAGGGCCCTGCTCGGGGGTCCTAGATGGTTTCCTGCCACTGCCGCCTGGACTGACGCATGGTGGCTTCCGCGCCTTGGGATCCGCCGCCACGACGGGCTCAGACTTGCGCTTCTTGCTCTTCTTCTCCCGTCCTCCGGGGGGACGGGAGGAACCCGCACCGCCGACCGTTAGCTGATCGGGGCATGGATTGTGCCACGCGCGAGCCTCAGCTGCCTTGGCGCACTTGTCCGCGACTGCAAACAGATCCACCATGCACTGGATGTCATGCGTGCCCAGCTTCTCAAGCATCTTTTCATCGCGTACACCCTGCCGGAATGCGACGATAACTGCTTGAGGAGAAATCTTGGGGATGGTGTTGCGAACCTGGCTAAAACGCTAGATGAAGTGCCGCAACGTCTCCCCTTGCTGCTGCTTGATGGCGTGGAGGTCGCTCTCCATGCCGGGGCACTCGAAAGTGCCCTGGAAGTTGGCCACGAACTGGTGGCAGAGGTCCTCCCATGAGCGAATGGAGCTCGGGGGAAGGTTCATGTGCCATGAACGGGCAGAGCCCTTCAGGCCCTTGGGGAACCAGTTGGCCATCACCTTTTCGGCCCCTCTAGCCACTTGCACAGCGGTGGTGTAGATCTAGAGGAACTCTTCCGGGTGGAAAGAGCCGTCGTATTTTTGTGGCAGGTCAGGCCGGAATTTCTCCGGTCAGCTGACGTGGCGAAGGTCAGAAGTAAAAGCCTGACAGCCCGTTCCGTAAAGCGGGGTGCTGGCCTTCCCGATCGGCGGCCCGTGGACACGCACCGGAGAGCACGTATGACTGGCAGCGGGGCCGGAGGATGATTGACCTTCAACAGCCCTTGCCTCACTCGCCTCTCCCGTTGGTGCTCGATGGTGACACGCGCATCTTGACCCTCTTGCCGTTGGTTGATGCGGTGGCGAAGGTCTAGGCCGTCTCCTAGAATAGGAGAGGCGACCGAACGGTGGGACCCCCCGCGGGGCTCCGTCGCTTCACCACGTCGGGGACGTGGCGGTAATGATGGAGGTACTGCTGAGGGGCCATCTTGGGGGTCACCATGCCTCGAAGAGGTATGAGAACTCCTGGCCGCTGCCTGACGGCGAGCGGTGTCGACCAGGTTGGCTACCTCCGGGAGCCAAGGGCCCACAGGAGATATGCCTTCCACCTGGACCGGAGGGTGCCGGAGGAGAAGCTGCGCCGCATGCAGCGCACCTGCTTCGCCCGGCTCGTCGAAGTCCAGCCGGCGCCGAACCGGCTGGGGGAACTCGACGAAGGCAGGATCGGCATGCGATCCGCCTACGCCTGCTGGGTGCCGTAGCATGGACAACGCAGCGGCTGCCGCTGCGGTGCCACTGGGGATGGCACGACGCCCCTTCTCTCGAGAGGACGCCGAACGGGTCGAAGCGGATGACTGCTGTCGTCCCCCACACTGGGAAGAGGACTGTTGACCCGCCATGAGCGGTGTAGTTTTGACAACTTGACCCCCCTACCTGGCGTGCCAGATATTGACGTACAAACGCCGGTATTGGTGGTCCGGAAGGACCCCCTTTGGGATTCGGCCGGGGAGGCGTAGATCTACGAAGCTACGCCATAGTTAGAGCTTGGCAGGATATGGAAATAGGAAAGACACGGTGATTTACCCAGGTTCAGGCCACCTTCTAGGTGTAAAACTCTACGTCCTGCTTTGAGGGTATTTGAGAATATGTGGAGAGATTACAGTGAACTAGCAGTACAGATGCTCTAGTTCTTCTTTCTCTACGGTTTTATCAATTCTACTGGAGCCGATTCGATCCGATCCCCGTGCATGGCCGCGACTCTCCCCTTATATATCCGGAGGTCACCACAGTGGCCGAAAGAAAAATATCTTGCCATGAAGCTTGTCGCGGAAGAAACCCAGCATGGGCAAGCCACGTCGGTGGTTGAGATTTGCTGTAGCGGAACAATGCCAGTCACGCCTTGGTTGGGAACCAGATCATCATGATGAGGGCGTGTCAGGAGGTGAAGACATGACGTCTCCTGACACGAGCTATGCTGCAACTACCCGGGCCCCACGGATCAGGTGCAGAGGGCCTGCGTATGGGCGTGCGGAGGCGCGCCCTTAAAGTCAAAAAGGGGTGTCAGACCTCTCCATCCCCGCCAAGACTGATAGCTGACAGGGCTTATCACTTGGGGGGATGGGAACCGGTCAGGATACCGTCTTTGGTCCGCAAGGACTTGGAGTAGACGGGCATTAAATGCGCCTGACACAGGCATTGAATCCACCTATTGGGCCACGCGGATTGAGGAGGGGCCCTCAAGGGGTGCTCGGGGCTCCCGGGATCGGAGGCTCCCGAGCACACCTCCTCGGCCGCTCCATCATCTAGGCGAGGCCCCGGGAGGGGGTCGGGTCGCCCTGGGTGCTCGGGGTGAGCCCTCGAGCACTTCTACTTGCTTCGTCTTGGGTGGGGACCAAGTCGCCTTGGGCCTTCGGGAAACGCCATTGAGGGACGACTCGGGGCATCCTGTGATCGAGCCGAGGGGAACGGTGCTCGGGGTGAGCCCCCGGGCACCTCTTCTTTAACTCCCACGTCCCTAGTGACGTGGCATCAAGTTGGGCCTTCAACAAGCGACTTAAGGGACCCTGGGCCCCGTAACGCTGACAATGTCGAACACGGAGAGGACGAAGAAAATGAGGGGAGTTTCGAACCTGACGCCGAAGAAGAAACGGGGAACAATTTGGCCGATATGGTGCAGGACGTTCACATGGTAGAGCAGGTGGTGATAGATCCTGAGGATGAAAGAGAGGCTACTAAGTTCACGAGACTAGTTGAAGACTTGCAAACCCCGTTGTATACCGGTTCCGATCCAGAGCACACGCGTCTGTCGGTCACGCTGGAACTTCTAAGGATCAAGGCAGCCCATAATTGTCCGGACGAAGGCTTCGATGAGACATTGACTTATCTTACAAAAGTTTTTCTGAAAAATAACTTGCTACCTATGAGCACCGATGAAGCCAAGAAGGTTGTCTGCCCTCTTGGATTAGACATGCAAAGGTTCCATGCGTGCCCGAATGACTACTTTATTTACCGCAAGGAGCACGAGAAAATGTACAAGTGTCCTACGTGCAACACATCCAGATTCAAGCGGGGTAGAAACCAAGCCGATGATGAGGACCCAGTGACGAGTGGCGCTCCGGCAAAAGTTGTATGGTATATTCCAGTCCTTCCCCGTTTGAAGCGTTTATTCGCTAACAAGAAGGAGGCAAAGCTGATACATTGGCATGCGGAGGGGCGAAAAACTGATGATGGCATGATGAGACACCTTGCTGATGCTTTGCAATGGCGGGCAATCGATGCCCAATACGATGATTTCGGAAAAGATCCGAGAAATATCAAGTTTGGTATGAGTACGGACGGAATCAATCTGTTCGGCAACATGAGCAGCAGACATAGCACTTGGCCCGTGGTTCTATGGATGTACAACCTTCCTCCATGGCTGTGCATGAAGCGAAAGTATATACACCTCTCTATTCTCATTCACGGGCCGAAGCAACCTGGGAACGATCTGAACGTGTATCAACAATTGTTGTTCGAAGAACTAGCTACACTATGGGAACCAGGGGCCCAGGTCTGGGACGCTTACCAAGAAGAATATTTCAATCTGAAAGTGCTGTTGTTCACGACGGTCCAAGACTATCCTGCGTTCAGATATCAATCCTGCCAGTGTGTTCATGGATACAAAGGATGTGTTAATTGTTTGGAGTTTACAACAAGTTTACACTTAAAGGGCTCTAAAAAAATCATGTTCATGGGCCATCGAAGGTGGCTGAAACAGAATGACCCATGGAGGCAAGAGAAGGAATTGTTTGATAATACTGTTGAGATCCGTTCGGCGCCCCGGGAGAAGACCGGGGTAGAAATCTATGACATCGTGAACACAATGCCCCCTGTTACACCGGGTAAGACACAACCGCCTGTTCCCATGCAGGACGCCGTCTGGAAAAGGAAATCCTGTCACGGACCCGGGAATTACATATGATTAGGGGAACGGATGGTCGCCAAGGGCCGAGGGACCAGTCGACCTGGTGGCACGGTACCTGCGCCATACTCGCCGAGACAGAGTGATCCGACACCTGACCAACGCAAGCCGGCCGGAAGCGACTAAACTTCCCAGAACCACATACAATTCCCTGATCCGGTGAAGGTTTAGTGTAATACCCAGAGCCGATAATTAGGGTTTGCCTCGCATGCATGCATACATGTCATCATATTCATGCATGCAAACACCCACACACACACACCTTATTTAAACTAAAATGCAATAATAGGAAACTTTATAGAATATGTACATATCTCATCCTCAGTGGATAATCTTGCAGACACCAATCAACTTATTTGAAGTATCGGATAACGATTATAACTCTAGTAGGAGGATGGATCCATGATCCCCTCTCGAGGAGCCACTAGGCCAGCCTTCCCCTCTCTTCTCCCCGGAGTCTTCATCTCAAGTCATCCAGTAGTACCGACTCAGCCTAGGGCTAGGAGGCAGTTGAAAGAGGGGAGCTAAATCATAAGTAGGTAGCCATGAATCCAGCAACCCTAGTCACACATGGTCTTTTAAAAGGTTTCGGAAGGATCTAGGGCTTAACTACAACTCAAACCTACCTTGGGGCCATATCTAGAAAATGAATTCAAATTTAGGTCAAACCATCTCCAAAACATCTCAAAACTTTACAGTAGGCCCCATATGCCCTCCTGAACATCTTGGAAAAATTGAGAAAGTTTTAAAGGACCAAAGGACCTAGTTGCGATTCAAACTCAAAATTAGGTCAAAACTTGAGATTTAACTAGAACCTAGGTCAAACTAGCTCCAAATCAGTTCAATTTCCTGCAGTAGGTTTCTTAAAATGTTGTGAAGAGCCTGTAAAAATTTCAGAATTTTTAGAGCAAAATTTGTACATAAAATAACGCCGGAACAGCACTGGCATTAAAGAAAAAAGATAAACTAGAGAAAAGGTTAAAGGGGTCGGGCCGAGGCTGCTGGGCCGCCTCCGGCCGGCCCATCTCCATCCCGCCGGCGCCTCCCCCTTCCCCTCCTTTCCGCCTTCTCCAAGGGAAGACGCCCCCGAGCCTTTACGCCTCTCCCTCTCCACTCATCCGCCGCGTGGGGCCCCCTCGTCAGGGCGCGGCCACCACGTCGCCGCCGCCGACGGGCCACGGTGGGCGGCGCCCCACCGTCCCGACCACGCTGCCGCCCCATAAAAACCCCCTTCAGACCGGCCGCCCTTCTTCTCTCCTCCCCCACTCAAGAACCCTAGCCCTCACCTAGATCCTTCCCGAGCTCGAGCTCCTCACCGCGGTCGTCTTCCCCATCTCCGGTTACTTCGCCGGCGAGCTCGAGCGGGCGTACCAGTGCTTCCCCGCTCCCCTTCTCTCCTTCTCGAGCTACCCTTTCTCCTCCCTAACGCCCCCATTTCGTCCCGGTTGCAGATCCTTGCTCGAGGAGCTCCGGCGTCGTCGCTCCGGTCACCGCCTCCTCAAGCTCCATCGCCACCACCCCTCGGGTCGCCACAGCTCGTCTCCGTTCGCGCATCGGTTTTAGGGTGAGCCCGGATCATCCCGCCGCTTCTCCCCGGTCGTGCCGAGCTCCGTAGCATTCCCGAGGGTTCTCCGGCGAGGTTTCCGGCGAGGCACCGCCGCCCAAGCCTCCGATGGTCCCGGTCAGAGAGAGAGAGTGAGAGGGGAGTGAGAGAGGAGAGAAAGGACCACGCGGCACCACGGGATTGGGTCCCCGCGCTCGGTCAGCAGCTGACTGGGTATTCCTTGCCCAGTCAGCCCTGCCAGGTGGGCCCCATTTGTCAGTAGGCCGTGGCCTCGGTAGGAGTTAGCATGTGTTGTCCTCGGGTGGCTATAGCAAGTTCCTTTTTGCAACAGAGAGAGATGTGGGGATGTTCGGGTAGATCTAGCATTTAGGGTTTCGAGAGTTAGGGTTAGGTTTTTCCGATGAAATTTCAAACTGTGATAACTTTCAAACCGTAAGTCCAAAAATTTCAAATTTTATATCGTTGGAAAGCTTACAAAATTCTCTACAACTTGGCTGGAACCAAATTTTAATACCTACACTCAGATTTGAACATTATAAAGAAATGACTATTTAACCCCTCTCGCGTATGTGAATCTTCGGAAACTCATATTTATAGATGCATAGTCTCGATGCATATGATTCCAAATGTTCTAGGCTTAGACTTCAGAAACCTTCGATATCCTTAACAACCTTAGGGTTTAACCATTCATTCTAGCTAATAAAGGACTAACCCTAATTCTACATAAGGGCTAATATTACATGCATGCATGCTAGAATAACCAGAAGTGAGTTAAACCTAAACCACGAATTATGTTAGCCACTCTAGGGTTATGCACCTCCGCGAATCACCTTTAATCAATGCATCTAGCCCTACTCATTCATCATGCATACATGCCGGGTCTCATTGCCCTTATTGCCGTTTCTTTTCCGGTGCCTCGATTTGCTCGCTTCAGAGCCCGAAGAAGGAGACCACCCGGCTTACGACCCCACGCAAGACCAGGAACAACCAGATCAAGGCAAGCAGAGCTTGTTGCATCCTTGCATTGTTACTTATATACTTTACTTGATTATATGTTGGTGTGTGGATCGCTGCTTGGAATGTGTGGTTCAGTTCAGTAAACTAGCATGTTAGGAGGTGTTGTCTGTTGTGTCCAGAGATGGCTGGGAATTAATCCGGTGCTTCTACTAACTTGAACCTACTAATGTGAGATGTGAGAGCCGAGGGTGTGCTCGATGGATACGGTTGGTAGGTTCTACCATCCTGAGGTGATTCCGCTCGACGGATACGGTTGGTAGGTTCTACCATCCTGAGGTGATTCCGCTTGACGGATACAGTTGGTAGGTTCTACCATCCTGAGGTGATTCCATCGTAGCACTCCCTTATCTCTACCATGGACGTTTCTTATGGTAAGCCTCGGTCACGTGAAGATTAGCTACCTCCGAGTGAAGAGCACTGGTTATTTCCATGGGGATGTATTTGCCGGTAACGATCCGAGAGATTAAGTGAATGTGTGTGATGATGGCTTATTGTCAATGTTGTGATGTTGGCTGTCCCAAGTGAGTGGGAAGTGGCAAGTGAGTGCCATGTTGCTTATTTATCGAGGTGTATAGTTGGCAAGTGAGTGCCTCTATACCCGTACATTGAGGTGTATACATGACAAGTGAGTACCATCATGCCCAATTGTGGAGATGTATGAATTCTGATCTGTGAGTTATTTTCCATGGTTAACCTTGTTCTGTTAATGGAATGCTTGTATGTTTGTACCTTTCAGCTCGAGTTATGCCATGTTTAATCACTGCTATACTAGTATGTGTAGGACATCTAATCAAGCACGAATAAGTCTTGCGAGTAACTTCGTACTCACCTAGGATATTCCTAGATCATTGCAGGTGAGCCGGTGGTTGAGGACTTTTTCGACGACGCTTGAAATTGTGTTTCCTTGGTTAGCTATTCGACTCATGGGATAGGTGGTGATTTTTGGTCAGCGGTCAATGCGCCGCTGTGGGACTCCTTTACTCGTTTCCGCTGTTGTTTAATTACCCCGTACTCGGATATGTTTCCGGCTATGCCCGACTGATGTAATCTTATAGTCTGATGCGGACATCTAGTTTATTATCGTAATTTAGTGCTTTGTTGTGATATCCAAGATGTTATTCAGGCTGCCCATATGCAATGCACGTATGATATGAAGCGTGTGGGTATGCCGTGAAGGGTTACGGCTGTTCCTCTTATTACTAGGTCGAGTAGGAATCGGTTGAGTGACCCGCTGGCTGAGATGCTGTGCCGGCCAGGCAGGGTGTGGGCGTATTCTACCAGGCTTTCGAGCGACCCACTAGCTTCCGAGCTAGGTTAGGGTGTGGGTAGAGTCGCCAGGCTCCTCCGACCTTGTTTTGCCTTGTAGCATTCAGGAACGACTCTAAACCTTCACCGGATCAGGGAATTGTGTGTGGTTCTAGGAAGTCTAGTCGCTTCCGGCCAGCTTGCGTTGGGCAGGTGTCGGATCACTCCGCCTCGGTGAGTACGGCGCAGGTACCGTGCCACCAGGTCGACTGGTCCTTCGGCCCTTTGGCGACCATTCGTTCCCCTAATCATATGTGATTCCCGGGTCCGTGACAGCTTGGTATCAGAGCCGAGCTGACCGTAGGAAGCCAATTGCAGGTGGTCGTTAGATAGGACTTGGCATCGCCGAGAAAACTATTTGCAAAATTAAACCCTATATTTAAAATTAGTAAGTAGACTGCTTTTTATTCCTTATCCTCCCCGCTCTTAGTTCTGAGACCCCTTCCCTATCGCTTTGGTTTTGTGTTTGTGGCTAACCTTAACCCTGTTGTCTGCTCTGCCAGATGGATTCCCCACAGCTGATGCATGCCACCCATGCCCTAGATGTTGATGGATTTCCGGAAGTACTCCTGTATATGCTCCGAGAGCTTGGATTCCCACACCTCGCGGAGTACCTGATACATAGAGCCGACTTAGGGTTTGGCCAGTATGAGTATCGGGCACGCGTGTTCATCAACCCCCGTGACAGTGACCCTCCACATCAGCCATGCTTCTTCAACGGATATGGAGCTGAGTTGGAGTCTGCCGTCCAGGATGCGGCCTACGCAGCCATCTGTCATCTTCGCCACGAGCTTCCAGGCCTTACCGAAGGCCCCTTCGTCTACTTCCTAGCACGCACTCCGATGGAGGAAGTGGCTCCATATGAAGACTTCACCCGGGAACCCAATGTGGCCTTGGCCCACTTGGGGCGTCTTGTCTGAACCCTGGACACGGCGTATCGAGCCCGTGGTTTCGAGTTGAGGCGGTATCGGCACCGTCTCATCATCTCCCTGCAGCTCGCACAGCACCAAGGAAATTTCTTTGCTCCCCCTCCACACTTCTGGACTGGCGAGGGCATCTACTCGGTCTATGAAGTTGGCCCATGGGAGTACCACTACTCGTCGGTGGGCGGAGTAGAGCTTGGATTTCGCCCTGATATTCTACGTTCCAGGACGTTGGTGGGCAGCACCCGACGTGTCCCCACTGTCCTTCCTCCGCATGGACATGGGATTCCATTGTTCCACACTCCATTTCCTCTCCCCGACGATTTGGAGACCTACGAGATTCGTCGCCGCAGTGCAGGAGCTCCATATAGTCCTTAGTGTGGTTTGTATTTTTGGATGTAAGGTGAACCCATGATGTCAGGTCTTAGGGTATCTTTTGGAGAATTGTAATTGGGTATCCATGGCTGCAATTTTGGAACATTACCCCCGTTTATTTCACTAAAAGAGTGATCTAAACTGCAGCCTTTCTATGAACCCCGTTGATCGTATTAATGCATTCGTGTCTTAGCGTCAACTTCCTTGCAATTGTTTTGTGCCTCATTTTCTCGTGAAAGTGTGTATGAAACGATGTGCCATATCTTTGGTTACCTTGTTATACCCTTGTGGAAATATCCTTGATTTCCCAAGTTTCCAACTCCTTTATCTCATCCAGTGTCTTTTGGTTTCAGCAGCATGGCATCTGGAACCCGTGGAGCCGCTCGCGGGCGTCGTGAGTATGAAGAAGAAGAAGTGCCACCCCCACCCCAGCAGCCCAACATCGCCGATTTCTTGGCCACCCAGAACCGGATCCTAGAGCAGTTGGTGCGCAATCAAGGCGCAGGAGGTGGTCAAGGCAGAGGCAGTCTGTCTGATTTTCAGAGGACCCAACCCGCCACTTTTGATCGGGTCGATAACCCCCTCGAAGCGGACAATTGGATTCGCACGATTGAAAGGAAGCTTCAGTTGGCCCGGTGTGCCGAAGAGGACAAGGTCAACTTCGCCTCCCACTACCTGGAGGGAGCTGCCGCTGACTGGTGGGAGACCTTTTTGGCCCTGCAAGTCCCCGGCCATGTGGTCACTTGGGCTGAATTCCGGAAAGGCTTTCGTGAATTCCACATCCCCGAAGGTATCATGGCCCTGAGGAAGGAGGAGTTTCGTGACCTCCGACAAGGAAAGAAGTCGGTGCTAGAGTTTCTCCATGAATTCAACCACTTAGCGCGATATGCACCTCGAGAAGTCTCCTCTGATGAGGACAAGGTGGAGAAGTTCATGGGGAAATTAAGTGAAGAGATGCAAGCTAAGTTAGCCACAGTTGACGTGCGAAACTTTCAGCACTTGGTGGATAAGGCCATCAAAGTGGAGGCCAAAGAATTAGCCCTCGACAAGACTCGTAAGCGTGAAAGAGAAGCGCTGAAAGCTGCTGCAAGCAGTTCGCAGAAGCCATGGGTGTCTTTATCAAGTATATGGCACAGCTTTTATTCACTTTCTTCTAAACCAAGCTCATGTATATTATCTAGCTGGTTGAATCATCACTTCTTTATTCTAAGTGGTAGTCACTCTAACTGCTACAGACATAAAGCAAATCATAAAACACTGGTGTGTATACTAAGCCAGAATACTAGCTTGTCGTAAACGAATGAAACATTCAGTTGATGCAACAAATTTGCATTAGTCAAGTGAAGTAAGAAATTAATCATTCCTTGGTTCTGTTTAGATCACTTCCCATAAGTATTTCCAGTGGTTACTCATTAGGTGATTAACAAGGTGGGGCCTAGTAGTCATCCTCAGCTGTAGAAAACTCCAGCTTGTACACGAATTGGATAAGTCAGTTGCATGGATCAAGATCACACATGCACAACTTCTTCTTTGACCTTCCCTTAGATGAGCTTATTACTAACATATACTTAGTTATGATTAACCAAGTCGGTGAGCAGTATAGTCATTACTTTCAGCTAGAGTTCTTAACAAGTGTAACACCCGGTTGTCCAAATAGTGTATTAGATATACTAACTGTCGTACACGGTGGTTAAGTTGCTTTGCATCTGGTTATGTTGGCTTACAACAATTGATTTTATCTAGGTAACAACTCGCATGTGTGATTAGCTACTATCATCCTTTTAACTGCCATTTAGTTAACAGCAAAACTTGGTTAGTAGATGATTATATCCTAATCTTAAACAACCAGTGCCTTAGCTAATGGATTCACTCGTCATTGAAATTTTAGAACATGTAAGGTGTTGGAACTTCCTCAATCTAGTATTAACTAATAGCTGTTAACTTAACAACAATCGATTTGCAATTGAACACTATTCTTTGTATTGATGCCTGTGGAACCCACGTCTGCATTTGTAGCTCATTTATCAAGTGCTATTGGATGATTAAGCTAGTTAAAATTGTGCTTATCGCAACCGTGTATTAATAGGGCTAGCTAAGGATTAAGTATTATCTGTTCTCGCGGCTTGACAACTAACACTTATATATAGATGAAATCGAAGCAACCTCTGTTTGTTAATTAAAGGTGAGGTGCAGCATCTATATTGGATAGCCAAAACCAAGGGAGGAAATCGATACTTAGGAGCATGTATCTAACATTGTCAAACAATGCTAGTTTCTGATCTCAATTAGCCGTAGCCAATCAAGATCCTCAAGCATACCTACCCCCTTTTTGGCATATGTGTGCATACATATATAACAGTCATCAGATGGTGTATTAGTTCATTAATTACAGCTGTTAGGAATGTCTTAACGGGATCTCTCAGCTCACGGTTAAACTAATCGTGACTACCGTTAGCTGAGCATTTATCCGAGTGAGTAACAGAAGTTAGTACCGTTAGCAGATAATCGGAAGGGTGGTTCGGTAGCCGTTGGACTGTTGAACACCCGGGTAGCAGCGTGGCTTGGGGGAGGAGTTTCACGGCCGGGTTGCTGAAGAAGCTCGCCGAAGGACTCGGGCTTGCACCGGTGTGTCGAGGCAGTCGGCGGTGGTGGCGAGAAAGGAGCCGGAGGCGGCTTGGGGAAGAGGGCCCGGACGGCGGCGACGTCGGGCGTAGACTTGGAGGCGGCGGGAGGCGGAGCTCGGGCTCCGGTGGTGCTCGGCGGGGGAACAACCGGCGGCAAGGTCTTCAGCAGCGAGGCAAAACGGGGAGGCCGGAGGGAAGCAACCCGGTGGCGGGCTCGGAGCAGAGCTTGGTGGAGGGAGAGCTCCGCCCGGCAATGGGTCGCGCGGGGAGGTGAGCTCGGACGGGGTGAGCGGCAGGGGAGAGGGGCTGGCCGGCGGCCAAGGGCTCGGATCCGGGGCGGCACAGGCCGGAGACGGCGGTTGGAGAGGCGGAGGGAGGAGCGGAGAATGGGGTCGACGGCGGCACACGGGGAGCCGGGCCCGAGCGGGCTGGCGGCGGCATGGGGGAGGTGTGGCGGCACGCCATGGAGGCAAGGAAGCGGCGGCCAGCAAGGGAGAGGGGCGGGGCGCCGGTGCTTGCGCCATGGAGGCCGAGAGAGAGATGAGGCAGCGGGATTTGGGGGAGGTTGTAAGAGCAGACAAATGAGAGAGAGAGGGAGCACGGGAATGAAGAAGGAGATGGCAGAGTTGCCGTGCTACGTGGAGAAAAAGGGCTGCAGTGGTTGCCAGGTGTAGAAAAGGAGCTACCAGCGGGACCCACTGGACAGGTAAGCCCTTTTTCTGTTATTTCCTTTCTTTTATTTAATTTTGTTTCTTTACTGATTTAATTTATTTCGGTTCCATTTAGGGCTAATTTTGGGGCAAAAGAAGTTCAAATCTTAGGTTAACGACATGGGGAAAACTTGACTACGGAATTTCATGGGAAATAAGGGATTCACCTTGTAGATTCATTTACATTTGGTTCGGAGGAAAACATTTAGAAAAACATCTACTAAAATAAGCGAATCTGATTCGATTCACGGCAGAATTTATACCTTTGAGAAAATATTTCGAAGAAGGTGTTAACAAAATTAATTCCGTTAAAGTGGTTTTTATGTTGCAACACTAGGGTTTTCGATCCGAGCTAAATTCAGATGACCTAGATGCATGCATGCATTAGAAGTACTCCAAATTATTCACGACGATCCTCACTGATCTCGTGTCTCGAGCTTTGGGGTTCTACAAATCCGTATTTTGGGATTTGCCTTACTGGAGATTCCTAAGCACACGTCACAGCATAGATGTCATGCATGTTGAAAAAATATGTGCGACAGCTTGCTTGGTACCCTGCTCAACATGTTAGACAAGACAAAAGATGGACCGAAGGCATGAGCTGATATGGAATTCTTGGATATAAGAAAGAAGATGTGGGCAACCAAGCAAACGACCAAGTTGGGCATGGGTGCATTAAGAATCAAGACGGACTGTCCCGCTGCTTGTTACACTCTGAGCAAAAAAGAGATCGTTAGCTTTTTGGAGTGCCTCCAAGGTGTCAAAGTTTCTTCCGGTTACTCGGCAAACATTGGGAGAATAGTTGACATGAAGACTCGTCGAGTAATTGGTATGAAGTCTCATGACTGTCATGTGATGATCACGCAGATACTTCCTGTTGCAATTAGAGGTCTCATGGAGCCAGAGGTCCGCAAGACAATCTTGAATCTTTGTAACTTTTTCAACACGATATCTCAGAAGTCGATCTCGGTTATGCGTTGCCATAAATTGCAGGAGGAGATCATTGTCATGCTATGCAAACTTGAGATGTATTTCCCTCCAGCATTCTTCGATATCATGGTACATCTCATGATCCATATCGTCCCAGAGATACTGGACCTAGGTCCCGTGTTCCTACACAACATGTACCCCATGGAAAGGTACAATGGGGTTGTGAAGCGCTACGTTCGTAACAGGTCACAACCGGAAGGTAGCATCATCCAAGGCTATGTCGCCGAAGAGTGCGTCGAGTTCTGCACGGATTACTTGGCTGATCAAAAGTCTATGGTGTTCCTGTTTCGCGCCACACGGGTAGGCTCGATGGTGAAGGCCATGCACGCGAACAAAAGCCTTTACATGTCTATAGTTCAGTACCGAAAAGATCAGATGACTACAACAGAGCACATCTCGTGGTGTTGCAACACCTGACTGTGGTGCATCCCTATCTTTGGATGCACATGATAAAGGTAAGAAAAAGAAAACCCAAAAAAGGGAGAAGCGTGGCTCTCGAAAGAGCACAATGCAAAGTTCACAAGCTGGCTAAAGAACTACGGGTATGAAAGGCCTTCGACAAATGATGAAGAAGAGACGGTCAAAATGTTGTCACAAGAACCTGCGAGCAAGGTCCTGACATTTTAAGCATATGATATCAACGGATACACATTCTATACGGAGGCTCAAGACAGGAAAAGTACGTATCAGAACAGTGGGGTGACGATAGAGGCTAAAACCAGTAACTGTAAGGACATATACTATGGCGTTATCGAAGAGATTTGGGAATTGGACTACACCGTCACAAAGATCCCCATGTTTCGTGTCAGATGGGCGAAAAATGTTCATATCGACGATGACAAATTCACTACCGTGACTTTACCTCCCCCGACATCTATTGACTCAATACAAGTCAAAGCAATCAGTGCCAAAGATAAGCCATGGGTATTAGCTAAACAAATATCGCAAGTTTTCTACATAAAAGACCCAAAGGCAAAGAAGCGCCATGTCGTTAGAAAAGGGAAAAGGAGTATCGTCGGAGTCGATGGTGTAGTTGACGAAGAGGACTATGACCAATTCGATGACCCGGACTCCGAGCCAGAAGCTGTAGATAAATGCCCTACCAAAAGGAGCAAAGCTACTAAGGATGCTGAGCCCTACATACGACGCAGTCACGCCGAAGGACTAACGTATACCACTAAGAAAATCACTATTCATGAGAAGATTGTCGAAGACGACGAAACCTAGCGAGCTATGTGTGTATGTATAATAATATCTTGGTTTGGATGATTTCATATTGTATGTACCATACGTGTGTATGTGTGTATGTGTAATATTATTGACTCGTGCTAAACGACAAACCCTAACCCGTGCTAAAAGACGACAGAACCCAAAAACCCTAACCCTAACATAACCCAAATCCTAAAACCTAAAACTAAACAAAACCCACCCTCCACTGACGGGCGGAAACCAGGAGCCCGTCAATGGTAACCCAACCTAACCCTAATGAAACTCCCCCTCCACTGACGGGCATCGTTAGGGGCTCGTCAGTGGAGATACCCCTCCACTGACGGGTGCATCTTCACTGACGGGCCGAAGCTGGGCACCCGTCAGTGGTAAGCCACATCGTATATAAGCCACGCGCGGGACTTGGCGAAAATTTCACCATGTCCCGCGCGTTCATTCAAACCAACAGTGAGACCCTACGGTGCCCCGACGCCGCCAGGCTGCTCCGCCACCCCCTCCGGCCCCAACGCCCCCGCCGCCCCCTCCACCGTCCCCTCCGGCCCCGCTGCCCCCGGTAAGTTTTCCCCCAATCCCCTTCTCTCCTTCCCCATTCCCCATTCTCATCTAGGGATGCCGCATGTGTTATCTTTCTCTGTGGAATGGAGGAGGGTGCTGTACTATCTTGAGGAATTCTCATGTAGACATTCCTTTGTTTTTTCCCATGAAAAATGTATCACTTGTTTAGGTCACATTTCAGTATGTTGCTTAGGATTGCTTGGTGTATTTCTTGTGACAATTTGCATGATCCCTCCGTCCTTTATGGTTTTGACAAATGCAGTGATAGCAGATAGGAACCAGCTAAAACTAAAAATTGTAGCTAAGCATGATCCCTCCGTCCTTTATCGTTTGCAACTCTTCGCTCATTGTGCAATTTCTGATTAAACAATTGTTCAGTATGAAGCACGCTGAAGACCGGCTAGATTATTGTCGTGATTATTGTTTCGACTTTATGTAGAGACATCTGCTATTGCGCGCTGGACAAGGATGCATCCTGCATTTACCTTAGGATCGAGGCTAGATGTAGATGATGAAATGTTTCAAATGCAGTATCCTAGGACGTGCAGCAATTGTCAGTTCACAATTTATTGAATTGGAAAGCAACTAGTGGTGGTAGAGTACCAAAATTCTTCCCTTAGCAAGCAATGTGTTTGCAATGTTTTGGAGCCAATTTGCATACATCATCAATAGAGAAAAGGATTTCAGACAATTTTTAGTATTTTTAGGGAAGTGAATGGTTGCTGCACCATGTGGATCAGTTTCCTAAAATTGTCTGTGCTCTTTCAGTGTCCTGAGAAAACACAGCTGTGGAGCAGATGGCTATTAACAGACTCAAATTTTCGAACAAACTCATTATCTAATATTTATCTCTCTTGTGATGTTCCAGTTGACCTTTTGGTTGGATCCTTCCTGATGTGTGAATCCACAAAAAGAAAAAGGAGCCGTGTTGGCCACCTTCTTCTGGAATTCAGTACCTACTTTTGGGTCATGTCATAGCTCCAATGGAAGATATTTCAGTAGTGAATGCTCTACATGATTGTGTTATGGGTTTTACAGGACAAGCGAAGCATATATTAATTGATATGACAAGTTCTACCCATTTCCATGTTTGATGATCCTAAGTGTTTAATGAAATGTGTTTCTTGTTTACTCAACGATTAGGTGCTAGATGCACATGCATTAATTAATAGAATTAAGTACGATTAACTAATGTTGAGTTAATAATCATGCTTAACCACTAATTATCGTATTAATACATTAGTCACTGCTAAGACATAAGCGAATGACTGATAATTGCTATTATGTTTGAAATTTATTCTCTTCATCAATTACGTGCCAGAACAGTTGAGAATAATGATATTAACAAATAAACAGAGCACAAAGAATTCATCTCAGTTCTAAAATGGCCGCCAGTACTCCTCCCGCTGGGTCGTCGACCCGAGAACTAGAGCCTGTTAATGACACCACGGCCCCCCTTGACGTGGCGGCACTGATCGACACCCCAACCCTGGAGGCGCCCAAGCAAGTTGCCTCCGAGCCGGCCAAGGAACCTGCCCCCGAGCCGGCCAAAGAACATGCCCCCGAGGAGGCCGTCACAGCTGGCCAAGAGCAACCTACCTCGGACTCCAGATCCTCCAATGATGACTCTGGCTCCAAGTCAGGTTCTGAAGAGGACGAGGCGCCCGAGGAGGAAGTAGCGCCTCCGGCCCCGACCAGGTCTCAGAAAAGGAGAAAAGGCAACCAGTTGCCGGACAAGACATGTATCATCACTCGAGTCAACGACATCAAAGATGTTCCAGCGAATCCACATAAGGCCGCCTAGACCTTCAGCAACTCCTGCGGGTGCATAGTCCGCAAACAAGTTAAGATCACATGCAAAGAGTTCAGCCATTTGACTAAGTCGACCAGAGATGCTCTCTTGAGGAAACTGTGGGACAAGTACCAGATTCCTGCCACCGACAAGGACAGAGTCGAAGCGCAAGCCCTTCGCATCATGGCTAGGGCTCTGAAGACATGGCGATACGACACACAAAAAGTCCTGGACGACGATTGGGATACTAAAATTAGTAAAAGATGGCCGAAGATACAAAAGGAAGACTGGGAGCAATTCGTTGCTCAAATAAGGAGTCCAGAATTCCAGGAGAAGAGTCGCTGGGGGAAGGAGCTTCGCTCCAAGAACACATTAGACCACAAGCTCGGCAGCCGTGGATACCTAGGGAAGAGACCAAAGTGGGCCAGAGAGGACGCCAAACTAGCCGCGGCTAGGAAAGCACCTCCTTTCACGCATCTCAGGGAGCAACGCACTAGGGAGTACATGAGGGCACACATAAGCTCTGACCCTGTGACGGGGTCACCAATTATAGAGTCTGAGAAACTCCAGGAGGTGGCAAACCGGCTAGTAGCATCTCAACTCAGTGTCTTTTCTTACTTAATTACGTTGCATCCAAATATGATATCTTCTCATCAAGTAATATAACTTGCAGACAGACCTGAGCGAGCAGCCTGGAAGCTCACAGGACTCCGTCACGAGCTTCCCGAGGTGGAACGATGATCTGGCGAAGGCTCGACAGAAACCGGAGCATCGGGGCCATGTAGTAGGCGTCAGGGATGGCGTTAAATGGGACAAAGTATTTCCCCGAAACCCCGAGGGTCGCTGTCGCCCAAGGAGAGACAGTCAGGAGTATATGGAAAATTTGCGGGAGCAAATGCGGGATATTGCCGAGCAGACGTGGGTACGTATGCAAGTGCTCGCAGCACAAGGCAGTCCGACCATGCTTCCCGACAACTAGTCGTCTGGATGGAGTAGCTGTGCATCTGCCTCAGACGGCCACCCCGACTCACTGAATCCCGTCGATAGCATCACCGTAAGTTTCGTCTGCTAAACGAGTCAGTATAGTAAATCATGATTTCATTGCCTTGACTCCAATGAGGATGGCACATCTGTCCTCTGTTTCGCAAAAAGCCACTAGATGCACACTCACGGTGCAAATTCCTGGCATGAAGGTCAAGGTTGCGCACGGCTAGGTTTTCCCAATGCCAGAGGGGGCAATCATGCACTGTGTTCCTATGTGGAGCACCATGCGAAGGTGCAGGTGGACCTCGTCCTCAACGAGTACAGTGATGTGTTAGTCCCTGTCCCCCTTGAAGCGGAACTAACCAAGCTAAGGCAGTGCAAGAACTACTTCATCCAGTGGCCGAAGAGCCAAATTATTTTATCTGCGGTGGCCTCTCCTCGCACGGCCCCCTCTCCTCGCACGGCCCCCTCGTCCAACAACCCCTCTCCATCAGTCGGACGATCTCCGTTGGGCCTCAGCCAAACACCTCCGTTGTTTAAAGACCTGGAAGACCATCTTGTCGGGGACCAGTAATGGAGCCGGTTTTGCAGTCCCCGGAGGCGCCGGAGGAACCCAACAAAGATCCACCGGAAAGGCACTCCAAGGCTCAAGGCGACCCGCTGGATCAACCCAGAGGGAAGATTATCTCTCCCACCACACTAGCCGGAACACTGGAAGCAGCGATGGCGGCAGGCAAGAGTCCTGAGTCGCTACACAGGAGGAAGAAAAGCAAAAAGAGACAGGCCAGCATCGGCGAGAAGGAAAGAAAGGAGCAAAAGCAGATGAAGAAATTCTTATCCTTCTCAACATCATCATCCAAATTATCTACACGGAGCATGGGTCTCTGGCGAGAGGTTTTCTATCCAGGTCAAGACTTGCTCCCGCAGGATGAGTTGGACAATCTTTCAGAGGACATGAAGGCGCTGCATGAAGATTACCTAAAGATGTCCAGAGATCCACAAATATTTTGCCAATATTGGAAAGTCAAGGTGCCAAGAGATTACAATTTCTTCATGGAGAACGACCAGGACACTTTCGACATCAACTTTGAAGACCTCTTTAATATATACAACCTCTATAGGCTCGACACCACGATGGTTAGGCTATGGGCTCTCTACCAAGCCCAAGAGTGCAGACATCTACGTGACTCCAATATTGGAATCATCGATCCGATATGCATGAACGAAGGCTATGCTGCGACCCCGGACGGTCGAGTCTTTCTGGAAGAATACCTTACGCATGCATTCATCGTTCATAAGGACAAGAACTACCTACTAGCCCCCTACAACCCTCCGTAAGTCCTTTAACTTAGCACCATGGGAATTTTTTTGTTTTTTACGCACGTATCTCCGCCTGCTTACGTCCATTTGTTCACATTTACGTAGTGACCACTGGGTCCTCATTGTGATCATTCCATGTTGGGCCAAGGCATTCTACCTTGACTCTGACGAGACCAAGTGATTGGACTTCAGCAATATCACTAATATTTTGGATACTGCTTTTTTCAAAGCCAAGTTCACGGGACATAGTAAAATACCTTCAAAAGCGACAAGAATGGTACACCATTATAACTTCTCTTCCAAAATTCAGCCAAAAATAGCGTGACATGTGGGTACTACACCTGTGCCCATATGGACTGCTGGATCTGGTCAAAGAACAAGCATTGGAAAGATATGAAAGAACTGAAGGCTTGGTGTGAGCTAGGAAGTCACTTGTATGACTGGCATCAGGACTTTGCCCGCATCCAAAGAATCTTCGCCAAAGTCATCAACCTTGAAGTCATTAATCCAACGGGTGAATTCTACGCCGGTCCCCAATTTCCGAAGCCAAACTTAAGCGGGCATCGATAGATTCGTTGTTTCTGAAATTGACGAATAGTTGCCACTATGTTCTTTCTACACTTAACAACTTTATTATGTCGCTCGTCAAACATACTTGTGTTCTTTTATACTTGTGATCAATGGTTATGTGAAGTGTTATGTGATTATGAATGTATTATGTCAACTGTTATGTGATTATAAATTTTGACTATGTGTTGAATATATTTGTTAAATTTGTGAATATTTGTGAAATTTGTGAATATATTTGTGAAATTTGTTTGTGCTGAATACAACTGCACAATGGCCACACTACTGACAGGCCCTTATAATATGCCCGTGAACTGGAAACCACTGACGGGCACTAAAAAGTGGCCCGTCAGTGGTGATACCTCCAGGGCGAGCCACGACCAGCCCTGGAGGGGCTTCCGCTGACGGGCAAATTGGGCCCGTCAGTAGTCACGTACACTACTGACGGGCAGCCCGCCCGTCAGTGGAGGGCACACCTCCACTGTCATTCCCAGGCTGACGGGCACCCGGGCCGTCAATAGAGGGGGTTTACTTCCCGACAGTAAAGGCCCTTTCTGCAGTAGTGTGTGATTCCGTTTATTCCTATTTTTGGATGAGTAACAGTGTAGTCTATACGGCTCTGATTATTTTTTCTATTGCCAGATGATGAACAATGCAATTGTTGATATGTGATTTTGCTTTTTCCTATTGCCGGAGGAGTAACAGTGTATTCTATCCTTCTCTAATTTTTCCCTGTTGCCAGATGATGAACAGTGCCATCGTTGATCATGTGATTCCATTTATACTGATGCCGGATGAATATCAGTGCCATAGCTCCTTCTCTGATTTTTTCTATTGCCAGATGATGAATAGCACAATTGGCATCACATGTGATCCGTTGTTTTCTTGTTGCCAGATGAATACAAGTGGTGTACCTACTTCTCTCTCTTTCTTTTTTCTGTTGCCGGATGGTGAATAGTACACTTGCCTGATTATTTTGCCACACGAATTCATTTTTTGGAGATACAGTTGATACACATGATGAAGATATGGATGGGAATGGCGATGATAGCGGTAACACAAGTAAGATTGCATACTGTACAATTAGATTTAGATTGAATTACTCATTGTTGTACCTAACCAATTTTTCTGACACACAAATGGCAATGTTCGTACAAGTACTTGATGATAATCAGCGTAGAGCCATCTATTCCTTGCTTCTAAAGAGAACTGAAACCGGTACATTGAAGCATGAAGTGACAAAATTAGTACTTTAGACACTGGCGTGTCTTTGAGAGTTTTCTAGCGTATAAAGGAGAACAGGAAACATGGGGGTGGAGTGCATGTTGTTTGTAGTAAGAGGGCGAAAAACTATGAACATAAAAGAGTTTTAGTCAACCTCAAATAATTCGTGATGTGCCTTTGAGTAATCGCACAACTATCTGAGATTTAGCAAATGCTTTGAACATTCCCAGGAGCACAGTTTTTAACCATTTGAAGGAAAGGAAATTCAAGCGTCATAAAAATAACATCAAGTTCTCCTTGACCAAAGAAAACAAGAAAGCTCGTGTTCAATTTTGCATCTCCATGTTAGAAACTCATAGCTTACCACGTGAACCTACTTTCAAAGCTTTGTACAACATCATGTACATAGATGAAAAATGGTTCTATAGGATGAGGGAGTGTCAGGAATATTACTTGGCTCTTGATAAAGATAAGCTGCAAAGAACTGTGAAAATCAAACATTTCATTGAGAAGATGATGTTTCTAGCAGCAACAGCTAGGCCAAGGTTTGATGAGGAAGATAATTGAGATATTCTCGAGAAACATTGGCATATGTCCTTTCAGTTTCACAGAGCCAGCGAAGAGGGAAAGTCCAAATAAGCCGGCCGGTACCAAGATCACCAAGACAATGACATTGGTGACCAAGAACACTAGCCGAGATTATCTTGTTAACAAAGTCTTGCCTGCCATAAAAAATGGCTACTTGAGGACTTCGGAATGCTATCTTCATACAACAAGATAATGCTAAAACCCACATTGGTATTGATGATGAAGATTTCTATAGCGCAAGAAGATGAATTTAACATCCGTTTGATGTGGCAGCTTCCTAATTCTCCTGATCCTAATGTGTTAGTTTTTCTTTTTGCAACAATTCAATCTTTGTTTCAGGAGTCATCGTCACAACAATGTTGAAGATATCATCAACAAAGTGATAAAGGAATATGAAAGAATACCCACTAGCGGAGTCTAACCTTGTGTTCCTCACTCAACAAGCTTGCATGAGAGAAATCATGTGAGAGAAAGACGGTCAACATTATGTAATTCTGCATATGAAAAAGTAAGCTTTGGAGAGGATTGGTAAACTTTTGAGAAGTTTGAAAAATGAACCTCAGATTATTCAAGAAGCCATGGACTTTATCAATTAGAACTGTTGGGAAAATGCTGTTTTTTTCTTGTGTAGTTCTTCGTAATGTCTTTACTGTATGCTTAACAAAGTCAGATTGTTGTATGTTTAAGGAAACAAAGTTAATCTACTAAAAATAGCTAACAACTATAGGAAAGATAGATAGACAGAAACATGATTTCATGCCAACATGTGATCTGAAAATTAATTGAAACAATGTATAGATCATTCAATAAAAGTCTGGTAATAGAAGTTTTAACATCAAAATACATGTTGTCGATGATCGGTGAACCGGCGATCTTACGGTACTCGTGAGATGATGATTACTGGGGGGTAGGGACCTCTAGGGCCCAAGCGCCAAGAGATCTGACAGCAGGGAACAGCCGTTTTTATACAGGTTCGGGCCTCCCTCAGGATAATAACCCTACGTCCTGTTGCTATATATTGATGGGAACACGCTTTACAACGGGGGGTGTATGTTAGTGGCTACCCTAGGCCTAATCGTAGACTAAACTATCCTAAACCACCGGGCTCGACTCCTTCGAGGCAGTGGATCTTCTAGGGCTTCGTCTTCTGGAGCTGCGACTAGATGTCTTGACCTAATTGGCTCTGTTGGATCTATTTCCCTCCTCCCCTATGGGATTGCTGATCCTTATATAGGGGGTTCCCAGGGTCGTACCGGACGTGGACTTACGCCCAAGTAGGACTCTGGTCTCCTTAAACGTCGGGATCGACTTCCTAGTTTAAGGGGAGTCTTCTCTTCCCGAGAGGGGTTACCTTATCGTCCAGGGATCCTTCCCGGGTAAGCTGTACCTTCCTAAAGTCACGGGAGTCTGTATACGGATACCCCTAATACGCGGGAGCCGTACTATTCATCATCAAGCCCCCCATCAGTACGCGAAGTGAGGCCATGATGGTTCTGTTAGAAATCTGCCCTTGTCGGGAACGAACTTCCGAGTAGGCGATCCGAGTAGCTTTCGTTGGCGACTTCTTCGAGTAGGTTCTACCCCTACCGAGTAGTTGGGAGAGCCTTATCGGAATTATCCTCGGGACAGACCCCAGAATGCTTTCTGACTCGATCTGGTCCGTTGATCACGGACACGCGTCCGCCTGGCACGTTTTTAGGAAACCGATCCATCGTGGCGGAAAATTCGCGTGGTGATGAAGAATCTTTTCTCTCTCTGCGCTATCGTGCGCGCGCTCGTTCGGGTCGTGGGTTGTCAGACCCTCTTTTTCCCGCGACATGCCTTGTACGCGGAAAAAGCAACTGCCCGCATTAAATGCGATGGAACTGATCGTGCCGAAAACCGCGCTCGTCTCCGGCGAAAGTTTAAATCTCTAGGAGTCCAAGGATTGGGGTTTTGCACGCATTGCTCTCTTGCCTCCCAGCCTTCTTGCTCTCTTCATCTTCTTCCTCGCGCCCTTGCCAAAACCTTCGCCTCCATCCTCTCGTGGTCGAATGACGAAGATGGGCAAGAAGAAGATCGTGAAGAGTTCTCCCGATCGCACCGAGGAGTCGGGGAAAGCCTCTGAGGAAGTAGCCGTCGCCATTCCTCCATTCGAGGTCTCTGTGATGGACGCCTCCGCCTTGGAGAAAGCTGGCGGCGGAAGAGGTGATACTCCCGGAGGTATTCGTGCCTTACCGGGAGGCCGCGAAGGAGACGGTCCCCCACCCCTAACACGGGCTGGATCGTCGTTTTCGCGGACTTTTTTAGGTGTGGATTCCAATTCCCGCCTTCGTCCTTCTTCCTCCTTGCGCTCCAGTTCTACGAGATCGAGTTGATCCACCTCAACCCGAACTCGGTCCTAATGCTGGCAGTCTTCGCGCACCTGTGCGAGGCCTACCTCGGCATTAGGCCGAACCTGGAGCTCTGGAGGTACTTCTACAACCTCCGCCGTCAGAAGGGCAGCGGCGCAGGAGTCGTCGGCGGCGCAGGATTCCGACTTCGTGAAGGGATGAAGAATGCTTACATTGCTTCCTCCTGGAAGTCATCCTGGTCGGGCTGGCACAATCGGTGGTTCTACTGCCAACCCCCAGCGAACTCGAGGCTATCCTACCGCGGGCTCGCCCCTATCTCGAACAAAAGCTGGGGGAGAGGCCCCGAAGGAGACTAAGAAGCTTAAAGCGCTCGTCCAAGACATCGCCAACCTTGTCGCCAAAGGCTTGTCGGCGTGGGATGTCGCGGAGGATTTCCTTCGACGCCGGTTAAGCCCCTCTTTCGTCGAGGATCAAGGGAGCCTGGGAGGTCCCGGAGGGTCCAGACCAGACCAGGGACTTCGACACGGGTAAGTATCACGACTACCTCCGTGCCGATTCAATCGTCGATACTCCTTACACACTTCTTTCTTGTCGTGCCGAGCAGAGTTGTCCCCGGAGGAGCTTCAGAATAGGTTGAACTACCTATTCGAACACTCCCCCCAAGGTGGGCGTACGGACGTGCCCTTGCCTTTACTGCAGCAGAGCCCGGACAGCCGACAAGAGGTACTCTCGGTAAGGTGTTCATCGTTGACTGGCTTGGGTTCATCCGAGTAGCCTTACAGAAGGTCCTCGGGCTCTGTTTCTTCGCAGCGACTAGGCCGCGGGGGACCTGACCCGGAGGCCGAGCGAGCAGGCGTCCCCGTCGAGGATGATGAGGTCGAGATGTACGACGCGGCCCCGCCGTCCTCCGAGACGAGGGAGGAGGATCCTTCTGCGGCCGAAGAGGGGACGGACGCCCCCTTGACGAGTTCTCCCGCCCGGGACCCTCGACCACAGGTTTGACTTCTCGCCCGACTACTTCTTTTTCCTGTGTTCTTTTCCGAATGACAGTCACAAGGATGGATGTGTCGGATAGCCCGGAGCGAGCAACCCTCTCCCCTAAGGGGCCAACTTCCCCCTCCTACGACCGTTCTCGAGGAGGAGATCGTGGCAGACAAGGGGAAGGCGCCGCTCTCCTCCGGCAAGCGAGACTCGAGTGTCTTGGCCAGAACAACTCCTCCCGTGGGGAAGCGCACGAGGTGAGTTTTCCTTTGCCGTCTTTTCTTTTAACTTCGTTATGTTGAAGACTTGACTTGGTTGCTTCTGGCGACTAGGGTGTCGATCCGCTCCGCCAAGACTCCGACTACTGCGGCCACCAAGCAGCAGCCCCCGGCGCCGAAATCGGCACCGGCCTCTGTGCCGGACTTGCCACAGGCCCCTGCGCCGGATTCGCCGCAGGCCCCTGCGCCGGAGTTGTCGCAGGCTCCTGCACCGAGGTTGCCGCCGGCCCCTACCGAGGAGTCGGAGCCCCCGGCACCGGAGTCGGAGTTGCCCCTCGTCGAGCAGGTCGCGCCTTCGGGTCCTTCGGCGCCTGAAGGTCTTCGCCTTTCCTCCTTGCTGCAGGTAACGTAAAGGAAATCAGCGATAAGGTAATTTTACTCTGCTTGTACTAACCTGTTCTTTTTCAGCTTGCTATCTCCCAGGTCGCTCCGCTCGAGAAGGCCCAAGAGGAGCTGGACTCGGTGCGTGACGAGCTGAAGAAACGTCTCGACGAGTCCGAGAGGCAGCGGGCGGAGAACGAGACGTTGCTGAAACGCCTCGAGGACTCCGAGAAGCAGCGGGCGGCGGAGAAGGAGGCGCTGCAGAAGAGTCTTGACGACTCCGAGAAGCGGCGCGCGGCGGTCGAGGCTGATCTGTCGTCCGCCAATGCACGCCTCTCCGACGTCGTGCCTTCCCTGCAGCGGAGCCGATCCTACGCGGGGAAGCTAGAGGAAGACCTCGAGCGGGCCTTGGGCGTGCTCGAGAAGGCGTTGGGGTGAAGTTGGTGTCGCCGTCGCCCCGAGTTCTTCTTCGGCTGACCGCCTAGTCGAGCTGACGGCGTCTGTCTCCCGGCTGAAGCCTACTGTCGAGAAGCTTCTCGAGAGCGAGCTTCAGCAGGGGGTTCGCGACGCCCTGGCCTTCGCCTTGGCCCTTCTGAAGCGCGAGCACCCGGACTTGTCCCTGGAGGCGCTTGCTGCTGACTTGCCGGAGGGTGAAGAAGAGAGCCTCGTCGACGCCGTGCAGAAAGCGGCAGACGCCTTTGGTGATCGAGTCCAGGCACCTGGCTCGAAGTAGGTCTGTAATAGCAAACACTTACGTAGATACTGTGGTTAGTAACTGTGCGATAACTCGTGTGTTTTTGTCTTTTTCAAAACCTTGTCTAATCTGCTCATGTGAAACTTTGTCGGATGCAAGCGTAGACTTTAGTCGGAACCAATGTCCTTTGTCTTCCTCTAGTATAGGTGTGCGAATAGTGCCGTAGGTCGTTCCTTGCTGTGATCGACCGGTCCTTAGGTTTAGTCGGATGGAGGGCTCAGTGGCTCCTCGTCATCAGTAAACGCGATAAGGGGTCTTTCGTACAGCTTGTCGTGGCCATGGCAGCACCTCCGTATTCCTTAGCTGAGGGGAGACTTCGGTTACTTGGCTAGTAAATTCTGCGTTTGCTCAATCAACGAGGTTTCACTCTACCCGAGGTATCTTCTGCTCCGAGTGGTCGGAGACTTGGATAAGCGTACAGGTTCCGTTGATCTAGTCGTACTCGCACCTCCTTCCCTTCCTTTACTTGGGATCAAGGGACATTGCCACGGAACTGGGGAGCTTAGTCAACCAGGCCTTAGGTCTGGTCAGGTGGGGGGCTCAGTGGCTCCCCTGTCACCTGCAAACGCGTTAAGGGGTTTTCCTTGCATCCCTGGCAGTTGCAGCGCAGAACCCTTTTTCCTTTGCGCGGGTCGAAGAAAATCGGTACTCGTACTCGTATTTCGACTTTACCCGTACTCTTATCCAGCCCCCGACTGACCGTTCGAGGGATATCTCGGATAGGCAGTCTGAATAGATAATGAGAAACATTGAACTAAGAACTTTTGTATTATTTAAAAACTGTGTCTTTTACAGGCTACTGTAAGGAGAACAATTCTAGGAAAAAGCTAAGAAACAAAAACTAAGCCGTCCCCTCCTCCTTTGGCTTGTCGTCGGTTGCGCCAAAGACTCCCGTCCTCTTGTCGCGACCCGCTGACCGAACTTTGTTGAGTGCGCGTGCTGGGCGGCGGCGCCCGGAGCGTCTTATCATCGACTTGTTCGTAGCTTGGCGACTCTTGAGGCTGGTGTTGGTGCAACTTCGGAATCCGCCGACGAGGAGGCGATGGTTGTACGATCTTACCGGAGGCGGTTGTACTGGACTCTCTAACGGACGCGACCTTTTTACCACTAATACGAGCGACCTGGATCGGGCCGCTTCTCCCGAGGAACCGTTGTCCTGTCCGGGGAAGGCCCTGTTTTTCTCCCAGCTCCGACTTAGTTGTGGAGCTTCTTCTCCAACTTGGAGGGGCACTACTGCAGAATGACCCTTTGCTGAACCCCCTCCACTGACGGGCGCACTCTTGCCCATCGTTGGAGGGTCTCACCACTGACGGGCACCTAGAGGCCCGTCAGCAGAGGAGTCTGACTGGCCGCAGCGGAAGACCTCCACTGACGGGCCCTTAAGTTGCCCGTCAGTGGACACGCAAACCCGGTGCCATAAATGACGCATCATCTCCACTGACGGGCAGTACCAGCTAAGTACCGCCCGTCAGTGGAGATGATGCGTCATTTATGGCACCGGGTGACGGGCAGCTACGCGGACCGTCAGTGGAGATGAACAAAAAGGTGCCAAGATGACGTTAGTTTTGAAGCGATCTCCACTGACGGGCTCTATTTAAGTGCCCGTTAGTGGAGAAGCGATCTCCACTGACGGGCGTATCTAAGGGCCCGTCACTAGTATTTTCAGCCCAAAAGCACTGCATCACCAAACATCAATAACTTTTGATCTATAAGTCCAAATAAAGTGATTCTTTTTGCAAAATTTGTAAAATAAATAGATCTAGACAGCAGATCAAGTTTCATAATTTTTTGAGTTTTCTGGAATTTCTAGTATTTATTTTATTTTTTATTTCTTTTCTTGGGAGATGCTTGAGTTATAAAGCAATGTATAGTCTAACTTTTGTGAAACTGTCTAATATTTTAAACACAGCCTCATGAGGTCATCTCATGACCCCATGCCAATTTTCATATTTTTTAGACCATATTTAGAGTTTATATAAAATGAAAAATCATTAAGATGCAAGTAAAGGTTTGAATTTTCCCAAGAAAATATTTGTATTTTTTATATATATTGTGGATAGGAGCTAAAAGATACATAGGTACTTATATATGAATTTTTCTTCCATTTAGAGGCCTTCTTTAAGATACTTGTAGTTCAAATTTGAAATATATCCAGTAAATAGCTATATATTCATTTAATGCCTAAAAAATAGCAAATGATTTCAGAAAAATGCCTAATTTTGACATTACGTTCCATGTATAAAATTTTTGGACCATTTTAGATAAATATTTCGGGAAGGTACTACACATAGTACCTCAAATTGGTATTTCAACAAATAGAAAATACAAATTATTACATAACAAGATGAAACATGAACAAATATTAACTTATAATAGTGTAATATCAAGTTGTAGTCCAAATCTCAAGTTCAAATGATGAAGAATTTACGATGTGTACTTCAATCTTCATATTTCCCCTTTAAATGCTATGAAGCTTTCTCAGATATGGTTAAGTTACAAAGCAATGTATAGTCCAACTTTTGTGAATTTGTCTGAAATTTTAAACACAGCCTCATGAGGTCATATAATGACCCCATGTTAATTTTCATATTTTTTAGACCATATTTAGATTTTATAAAAAATGAAAAACCAATATGATGCAACTAGTGACGGGCCCTTAGAAAATGCCCGTCAGTGGTGAGGGGTAACTAGTGACGGGCACTCACCAGGGGCCCGTCAGTGGTGAGGGGTAACCAGTGACGGGCGCTCACCACGGGCCCGTCAGTGAAAACACCCCTCCACTGACGGGCGGAAACTAGACGCCCGTCAGTGGTAACCCACAGCACATATAAAGCACGCGCGGGACTTGGTGAAAAATTCACCAAGTCCCGCGCGTTCATTCGAAAACAACTCCTCCCCGAGCGCCGTCCTCCCCGACCGCCGCCCTCCCCCGAGCGGCCGAGTGGCTCCTCCCCGACCGCCGCCCTCCCTGAGCAGCTCCTCCCCGAGCGGCTCCTCCCCGAGCGCAGACAGCGCCTCCTCCCCAAGCGGCAGCATCTCCTCCTCACCGACCACCGGCCCCACCTCATCCCCGACCACCACCACCCCCGCGGCCGCCGTCTCACCGGTAACACACTTCTCCCCTTCCTTCTTCCCCCTTGTGCTCTGCGTGCCGGCCATAGCGTCGGTGGTCGTTGCCGTCTCCACCACACCGCGCGACGCCGCCTCCTCCACCACCACGCGCGGCGCCGCCTCCTCCACCCAGCGCCGTGTCAGTGGTCGCCGCCGTCTCCACCACCCCGCGCCGCGCCGCCTCCTCCACCACCCTGTCCACGCGGCGACTCATCCTCGGCGCCGCCTCGTCGACGACCCCGGCGCCGCCATCCGCCGGCGCTCCCTCCTGTCCTATGTGCCGGCGCGGGCTCCCCGACCCGAGCAGGCGAGCGAGCGGGGCGGCGACCTCCCGGGTAGGCGAGCGAGCGGGGAGGCGGCCTGTCGAGTAGGTGGGCTAGCGGCGCGGCGCGGTGGTCTCCAGAGCAGGCAGGCGAGCGGTGCGGGGTGGTGGAGGCTGCGTGGATGAAATGTTATTTTCTGAATTTTATTTTTTTATCCCTGAAAATATACTACCGACGGGCTCCTAAAGAAAGCCCGTCAGTGGTGAGGGGGAACCAGTGACGGGCGCTCACCAGGAGCCCGTCAGTGGTGATACATTTCCTCTGACGGGCAAATTGAGCCCGTCACTAGTCACAGCCACTACTGACGGGCGGCCCGCCCGTCAGTGGAGGTCACCCCTCCACTGACATTTCCAAGCTAACGGGCCCCCAGCCCGTCAGTAGAGGGGGTTTTTTGCCCGTCAGTAGAGGGGGTTTCTGCAGTAGTGGGGTTACTTTCCGGAGTCGTTGCTCGTAGCCGTGGAGGCGGTCTTGACGACGTGGAGGCGGGAGCCTCGACGTTGGCGTCCTGGGGAGAGGGTAGGTGCTGCTCTGCGAGGTCGAGGTTGCGCTTGTCACAGAGGAGTGCTTCTCTGGGGGAGCTCCTTATCGTGAGGACACCCTTTGGGCCTGGCATCTTTATGTACTGGTAGGCGTAGTGCGTAGCTGCCATGAACTTGGCCAGGGTAGGCCGTCCTAAGATAGCATTGTAGGCTGTCTCGAAGTCGACTACATCGAACAGGATTTTCTCTGTTCGGAAATTCTCCGGTGTACCGAAGGTAATCGGGAGCGTGACTTGCCCTATCGGCGTGGCCGATGAGCCTGGGACGATGCCGTGGAAAGCGTGCGTCACCGTCTGCACGGACGACCGTGGCACTTGCATGGCATCGAGGGCGTTGGCGAATAGGATATTGAGGGAGCTCCCTTCATCTACTAGCACGCGGCCCACTCGGCAATTGTTGATCGTTGGCTCGACTACGATCGGGTACCATCCCGGTCGAGCATAGTTTTCGGGGCAATCGGCCTGGTCAAATGAGATTGCTACCTCAGACCACTTGATTGCCCGAGGGACTCGCGGTACACTCGCAAGGACTTCCCGGGCGATCGCCTTATACTGCCTCTTGGACTCATAAGAGGTTGAGCCCCCGAATATATGCTCAATTACTCTGACATGCCCCTGGAAAGGCTCAGGGGTGGATTCATCGTCGTCGGAAGACGTCTCCCGGTTGTTGTTAGTGACTTGAGGGTTCTCCTCGCGGAACCTCTCTCGCTCTTCCCGAAGGTACTTCTTGAAGATGCGACACTGTCGCAGATCATGCGAGTCAGTCTGGTGAAAGTCACACCAGGACTTGGATGTCTTGTCAGAGGATGTTGTTGGCATATCCTTGGGGCGTGGCTTCCAGGTGCGCTTCTCGGAAACGTCGGCCATCACCTCGTCGGTTCTGGTCCTCTTCTCCTTGCTCCCTCCGGAGGGCTTCTTCTTGCGCTTAGTCTTGTGCGAATCACCTCTTGACCGGAGGGGATAGCTGGTCGATTCACCCCGCTGCTGCTTGATATAGCGAAGGGTCTCCTCTGCACAAGTGGCCTTCTCGGCCAGGTCCATGAGCTGCCTGGTGGTTTTTGGTGGGCGCATGATCAGATCGTGCGTGCACATCTCGTTTCGGCTGCCCCGAGTGAAGGCACGGATGACATCCGAGTCCGTTATCTCGGGTATAGTGTTGCGGATAGCACTAAACCTCTTCTGAACTCACGGAATGTCTCATCTGGTCGCTGGACGACGAGGAATAGATCGTCGACCCGACCAGGCCTTGGGAAGGTGCCCTGGAAGTTCCCGAGTAGCATGTCGCATAGCTGTCCCCAGGAACGTATCGTTCCCGGGGGGAGATTCGTCAACCACGTCCTAGCGGCTCCTCTGAGAGCGGTAGGGAGGTAGTTGGCCATTACCTTCTCGTCACCGCTGGCCGCCTCAATCGCGGTGGTGTAGATCTGGAGGAATTCCACGGGATTCATGGTTCCGTCGTACAATTCAAGCGAGCCGGGCTTGAAACGAGAAGGCCAGCGTACCTGTCGGAGTTCCTGGGACAACGCCTGACATCCGCTGAAGGATCCCCGATAAGGCACGTTCTCGCCACTATTCGGGGTCGAGGACCGGCCCCGGGTATTGGTGTTGTGCACGTGATCTCTCCGAGAAGGTTGCTACCCTGGCTGGCGCCTTTGGCGGCGGCGCCGCTCGAGCTGTTCTCGGAAGTCCACCGGCTGCTCCTCCTGAGGAGACCGGTTCCTGGGGTGTCGTCCCTCCTGATCCCGTTCTTCCGGCGGAGGAGGGGTATCCACCCGAGTAGAGCTGCGGGCCACCGATCGGGCTCGAGAAGACTCGGCCTGGTTCTGAGCCTCCTGGAGGTCAGCCCCCAGCCGTCGCAGCCACTGCTCCCCTGCGGGTGTAGATAAATCCGCTACGGGAGGCTGTGACAGTAGATTGCGCACTTCCGCAAGTCTTCGAGCAGTTCGGGACACGTACTCCCTCGTTCCCGGGGGGGGGATCTTTCTCCCATGGCGGGCAGGTCTCCGCTTCGACGAGGAGTTCTCTCCCCGGCAGCGGGCAAGCCTCCGTCCACGTGGGAGGCAGCCAGCGCATTGCGCGGCTGTGAGCCCCCTGGGCAGATTCTGATCTTCGGGGTCTTCTCGACCATCGTCGATCGCGAGTACCATCCGAGGTCCTTGGTTGGACGACGTGTACTCGTATTCCATCGCGTTGTCCTCGTCGGACGCCACGCGGGTACAGTCTTGATCGTCACCACGATCAGAATTAGCAGGAGAAATCCCAGCCATGGGGCTGGTCATCCCTGCCGGGGAGTCGTCATTCAAGACCAACTTCCCGCTGAAGGCCCTGGCGCACTCGGTTCTGAAGTGATCTGCTTCGCAATCCGAGTCCTCTCCAGGGGCGTATTCTCCGAAGTCAACTCGATCCGTCACCGGGTACGGGTCCATAGGGCCAAAGTTGTCGTAGAAGCCCTGGTCCGAGTACCCAGTGCGGGGCGAGGTTGCGACCGGTTTTCCTGCCGTGCTTGCTACTTCCTCCTCGGTCGCAACCGGGGAGGGGTGTGCAAACGGCGCTGGGATCTGATCGCGCCTAGTTGCGCGTCCTGCCGACTTTGATCTTTCCTCGACGGCTTGGTCCGGAGAGGTCCCCACGGTCGGCGCCATCTGTCGACGATCGGTGAACCGGCGATCTTACGGTACTCGTGAGATGATGATTACTGGGGGGTAGGGACCTCTAGGGCCCAAGTGCCAAGAGATCTGACAGCAGGGGACAGCCGTTTTTTATACAGGTTCGGGCCTCCCTCAGGATAATAACCCTACGTCCTGTTGCTATATATTGATGGAGAATACTCTTTACAACGGGGGGTGTATATTAGTGGCTACCCTAGGCCTAATCGTAGACTAAACTATCCTAAACCACCGGGCTCGACTCCTTCGAGGCAGTGGATCTTCTAGGGCTTCGTCTTCTGGAGCTGCGACTAGATGTCTTGACCTAATTCGCTCTGTCCTCCCCTATGGGATATCTGATCCTTATATAGGGGGTTCCCAGGGTCGTACCGGACGTGGACTTACGCCCAAGTAGGACTCTGGTCTCCTTAAACGTCGGGATCGACTTCCTAGTTTAAGGGGAGTCTTCTCTCCCCGAGAGGGGTTACCTTATCGTCCAGGGATCCTTCCCGGGTAAGCTGTACCTTCCTAAGGTCACGGGAGTCTGTATACGGATCCCCCTAATACGCGGGACGCCGTACTATTCATCATCACGTGTCTTTATACAAATCTTGTTGCTATCTTCAATCTAGGCAGCAATATTTGCAGCAACGACGGCAGCCACTTCGCCGCCATCATCCTCTGCCAGTGATACTAGGACAAACATATCGCCCGTGGCGACTGAGTCTAGCACAAAGTTAACATTGTCATAGTTGAGGAATTCAAGGACCACGTTGCCATCGAGGGAGTATGGGACCACATCGACATCGAGTGAGTCAGGGACATAGACGTTGTATAGGGAGCGAGGTGATGTCGTCAGAGCCCACGATCACTATGTTACCGTCATCGCGCTTCACGATGGGCTCCACATCCTTCAAATCGACAAGGCCACACAATGTCGCCGTTGCTGACCCCAGCAACGTTGCTCACGACCTCGCCGTGGCCGTGCGCAGCGACGGTGTCCGCGACCTCGCCGTGGCCATGACCTGTGCCGATGTTTTGTTCCATCTCCACGACCTCTCCGTTCTGTTCTGCCTGCACTCTCGCGATTTCATTCCTGTATGTAAGAGGGGTATAGTTATGGCGCATTTAACTGATTTTGAAGCGTCGCCGACTTGCAATCGTGCATGGCTGAAAATGAGGCGAGGGGTAGCAAAGGGAGAAAATGGGTAAAGTGTTCATCGGATGATGACCTACGCCTAACATATTGGAACAAATCTCCATCCAGAACGCGGCTAATAAAGCTGGACGAAGGAAGTATTAGTTAATTAGTTGATCTATTTTTTCCTTTCTAGTTCTTTTGCTCGTATGAACAACAGAATAATTATGTAAAAGTTATATCTCCATTTGTCGGTTTGATAAGTCTGGTGTGTTTCGAATCATCTTTGTACACGCGTCACGTGTATGCTCTGTACTTTTAGCGCAAGACGATATATCGACCGTGCGATGGCCTAGATGCGTTAGTCTAGTGTTGTAACTGGTCCTGCGTTGCACGATCGAGCAAGTTTTCATGCCTATTAGATTGGATCGACGGATTTCGAACACTCCGGACCCCATAACATCGGATACTCTAGAGGTATCATATTTTTAGGGAATCAACCGATCTAGGGAATTCCGAGAGTCAACACTCAATCATATTAATTTAATCATTTGGTAATTGGAAACTTCCCTAACTGCTGCTGGACATGATCCCTATTAATAGTACATCGTCTATTGTCACGTCCCGGACGTGGGAAATTAACAAGTAACAGTTCGCCGTATCCTTTTCAGATAAATCACATCATAAGCATACAAAGCAAAAGTAGTACTTGTTCCATACGCTAGAGCACAAAGAGATTGATGTTTTCTTTATTCATTCGCACATGACGGCTTAGCATCCACAACAGTTTCTGTATCTAATTTTCTATAGCTATTATTTGGCTCAACCAACCAAAAATCAGCTCCAGCAGCTTCTCTATCCTCCTCCCTATCACATCCGGATATGCAAATGATCTCCCTCATTCCCCACTTCTAGCGAATATCCTCGCTTCTGCAAATTCCCAACTACAGGCCGTGGAGAGCTCTGTCCCGCCACTGCTGTGTCCATCGCCAACCGGATCGAGGCCGCAGCTTCATCTTGTCCACGTGGATCGAACGTGTGGTTCTCTTTCCCATTCGCCGGATTGAAGCCGAAGCCGAGGCCGAGGCCGAGGGCGCCGCCATCGTCGCGTCTTCCTCTCCGTCGTCCTTGTCCCCTCGTCGGCTGGAGCTAGCCCGCAACCTCTTCTCCTCCATCGCTGTCGTTAGCCCTGAGCAGATCTAGCCTAGCCGAGCTCAACGCTGAAGCAGAGGCCGAGGTCGACGCCATCTTCTCCCTCTGTTTCCCCACACGCCGCCGTCACAGCTCACGCCTCCGCATCCCTTGCCCGCCTCGCCGCATCCCCCACTGACCTCCTCACTCCCGACCACGCTCTCCCATTCCTCCCCGCGCCCCTGTCCGCCTCCCCCTCCCCACGCCTCGCTTCCTGCCTCGTCAAGTCCGTCGCCGTGGCCGTGTCCTGCGTCCTCCATTCCGGCCCCGCGAGGTCACGCTTCCCGCCACACGGCCACCTTTCGTCCAGGCTCTTGCGTTTGTGAGGGATTTGATCGGCGCACTGGCCACCGCAGCCACCACAGCGGCAAAGCCGGATGATGCGGTCCCGGTGCTGAAATTGCTCAGCGAGAGCTTGCTGCAGTTTGGTCGCAGGGATGGTGAGGTTTGTGTCATTGTCTCACTCGCTCATGGATGGTAAAGATCATGCTCTGGGTGATGCATCTGTTGGCGATAGGCACATACATAGCAGCTCGTCATTGTGCATTTTGTTTGTGTTTCGTCTTCATCCCTCCCTCCCCATCCCCTAGATTTGTTGTTTTGCCATGCATCCTTTGGATCTGAGGGGCAAATTGTGTTGTGGTGAAGTTAAATCCATCTTTCTCCTTCTCAGTGTAGATTCGTTGGTATGTTTGCTTTTGTCTTTGACAGCCCCTGCACATGCTTAGCTTATTTGATACTGGAGTTGAGATTATAGCAGTTTCATATGGTTCTTGTTTTAACTGCTAAAAAACACGCGCTCATTTTATTCCATGCTCCATAGCAATGAATGGCATCACTGACTTGCAGTTCATTCCAATACCCAAAGACCAAGGTATCACAAACATGCACCCCAATGCTCTTTTTTATCTTGGTTTTGAAAGAACATAGAAAAGAGCATTTGTACTGCAAATTTGGTGCAACTGTTGAAGATTATTAGAACTCAATTACCAGCTCAGTTTTAAGTTTTCTATGACTGACCCCCATTGTTTATACTGCAAGCTGGTTATTTCTGATTTAGTATCTATTAGATAGATCTAAATGTTGATGTAAGGCTGAGTGCAAACAGTCTCCAGCACCACATATTTCTGATTTAATATCTATTGGAAAATCTTTGGTTCAGAGTAGTAATGTGATCTAGAGAGAAGTATGAATGCACTTCCGAATGGTGAGATGAATGCAACACATAGAAGGGAAGAAATTCTGATCATTCAGTGAAAGTATTAGCCTGTTGGCTACTAATTACTCAAGCAGACGCATGTGAGAATTACAACTATTTCTGCATTCATACTTGTCTGTCATCAATGGGCAAATGGTACCTGCAAATCTCAAGCTGCTGCATTACTCTGTCTCGGCCCCCTTTGATATGATGACTGTAATTTGGTAATCTAGTTGTGTATATAGTTATATATAGCACTACATGAACATTGAGCAGTTTTATGTTTATGTTTTGTGCATGATTTACAACACATCAGGTCAGGGAAGAAGTGCATGTATCATGTGTGCGATTCTAGTGACAATGGGCATTGCTAAAAACTGGAAAGATGCCGAGAACATCATCCGAGGAAGATCATCTAAATAGTTCAATTGTAGATTTGTAATGACTAGCATTTAAACATGGCTTTTTGATTATTTTGTGCGCTAAGATTGAACCTTAAAGGATCTCCTTGTGGAGCTTGCTGATGTTCTCAACTATTTATTAATCCACGTCTAATATTTGCCAATATGATTATGAGAATTTTACTGAATATAATGGTTTAATACTTTTACCCATATGGTAAAACCATTATATTATAAAAAATAGCTGTTAAAAATAATATGGTAATTATAGGATATCAACAAAATATAGGATGGTAGACTGAAGTATAAAGAGATACAGATAAAATTTTTTGAAGAATCTCCCTAAAAGAAGATATAGAGAATAGGATTTAAAAAACCTATTGTGGATGCTCTTACAGGAGTAGTACTCAGGCTACTAGCACGCCCTCTTACGACATTTCTTCATTTTATTCAAATTTGAAGCAAAGACTCCTAGGATCCTAGCCCGACACCCTGGCCTAGGTGTTATTCAATCCCTGCAACTCCTCTAAACTCCTCGCCATGGCTATTTTCTGCACATTGCGCGTATCAGATGATACTTACTAGCATAATGCATCTACCTTCACTAGTACAGAATCGTCTATCCGAGACGCCATAACCGAGACGGTTAGGCAAAAACGTCTCCAATAACTGATATCCGAGGCGGTTATAAATATCCAACCGCCTCGGATAAGGATTTCGGAAGGAACCACCTCGGATAACAAAGTCATCCGAGGCGGTTGTAAATATCCAACCGCCTTGAATTATATCCGAGGCGGTTGTAAATATCCAACCACCTCGGATATGGTGCATATCCGAGGCGGTTATATATTTACAACCGCCTCGGATGTGTTCAAACCCAAAATTTTAGAATCCCACCAACTCCAAAATTTCAAAACCCGAAATTTTTCCCTCCGTGCCTGTGGCAGAGGACTATATATTCGATTCAGTGCATAGGGAGAGAGGCCAGATGCAGATTTTCTTCTTCTTCTCCCTTCCACTCTACTCTCCTCCCTTCAACCTTCCTTCTCCTCTCACCATCTCATACCAAGGAGGCTCTTCTCTCCCCATCATTCTTAGAGGAGGCTCTTCCCATCGCAAGGAGGCTCTTCTCCTCCAGTTTCGCTTCGATTTTGAGGTAAGGAAGACCCTCTCAAGTCAATATTTGTACTAGTGCCTAAATTTTTTATTTAAAAAAAATCGTATTTTTTTAGTAACTCTACTCCCTCACAGTTCGAAATCCACAAAAATTACTGCATTTGGAGCTCGGGAAGAAGTTCAACGGAGGGAACGGAGGGTTCGGTAGCGGGGATTATTCGTTCGGAGCCGAATTTGGAGTGAAATTTTTTTATTTTTTAAATTTTTTCTCGTATTTTTTCTAGCAGCTCTACTCCCTCACGGTTCGGAATCTACAAAAATTACTGCATTTGGAGCTCGGGAAGAAGTTCAACGGAGGGTCGGAAGAGGCGACATTTCGTTCGGAGGGCAAAAGTCAGTCTTAGAGGGCGAATTTGGAGGTGAAAAATTGTACAAGTCTAAAGACGAGTAGATTTTTTTAGATGCGCCTCGTCAATATGGTCATTTTGAGTGATCGTAGACCCAAAACGGACACCGTATGCAAAAGTTACAGCCGTTTTAGTGAAACCCTACCCGGCAGGATATGTTATCCGAGGCGGTTGAAAAATTGCAACCGCCTCGGATATCAGTTATCCGAGGCGGTTGTAATTTTTCAACCGCCTCGGATAGCTGATATCCGAGGCGGTTGAATAATCGCCTCCGATATGTGTCCCCATATCCGTGACCACTCCGTGGAGGCGGTTGCTATAACCGCCTCGGATATCAATTTCTGTACTAGTGCTTGCTACCGGTTAGAAAAATATAATATATATTTAAAAAGTTATATTATTATTTATATATGTTACATCTGATTATTCATACTCGCTCTCATTTTAACCGTTTTTGTCAAGTCTAAATGATAGTCTGTCCGAAGATAAATGGACCGCTGTCACCAATTAATATTTTTATAAGAGTAAAGATTATATAGGTAGTGAGTATACTGAGACATACTCACTAAGAATAATTATTTGACTTAAATAAACAAGTTATGAATTTATAAACGATGTTAGTCAGTTGGGACAATTCTAAATATAATACACTCTACAGAGTATCTAAACAACCGCCGTAATCTCCACCAAATGGTTATACCTATCTCTTGAGAATCACGTCATCGAGTTCCCACTTGCGTGAGACATTCACCATCCCACACTGATAACGGCTCAACCGCCTATCGTCATTTCAAGTATCAGCCGTCTCAAGCTTGATACATCATACTTACCGTGATTACGACGGGTAATTTCTAAGTCATCCCGGTGCTACCATGTATTCATGTCCGTTCAATCACTAAGATTGTTCAACAATGCTCATCTCATGCATTAACACTTAACTAGTCAGGTTCATTATCACATGTATAATTCGAACAACCACAGTAGTCATGTATTAAAAGTATTTTAACTTTAAATTAAAAGTAAATAGCTGATATGTGCAGTCTTGCCTTGATGTAGTTCCTTCTCGGTTAGTCCTCGACTCCAACCTAGTCAGTTTACGAGTTCACATTAATTAGCTATTACTCCCAAGTTATGTCAGTCATTATTCATGCATGGTGCAGGTGGTAGTAGTGCTTGAGTAATAATACATAAACAGCTATCTACTACTATTTCGGTCCTGACAAAAGTTCATGCGCACGCCCACTACTTCATATCAGACCATGCAGCCATGTTAATAAAATTACTAATGTGTGCACAAGATACTACACTGTTACGAAATAGGCTTCGTATCACAAGATGTGTGTTCATTATTCTTTAGCGTATGATACCCTTTCGTGTATGCTTGGTGACAGATTTATTACTAGGTATGGTACTGATATAAAAGAAACTGATCAGATGCAGCTCCTGAGGTGTAATAGTGCTTTCTTTGCTCATTCATCTGCTACCACAAATAAACTTTATTTTGTATCAAGGGTCTAAGGCATGGTTTCTACTAATAGATACCAAACAAGAACATCATATCAAATAAACAGGGCATGCACAGCTTTTGCTGATGGAAAGAATTGAACCTCATAGCTTTTTAGGGAGAAAATCCGCTTTTAGCCCGTTGCCGCAGGTCAATGCCAAGAATAGCCCCCTCTCAGAACTAAAGCCAAAAAAATACCCGTAGCTCGCTCTCAGGCTGGCACGTGGCACAAACCGCGCGTCAGAGCTGCGGCGTGAACCAACCGCTGACCCCGTGCACGGCCCGCGGGTGGGGCCCACGCCCGTCGCCTGCCGCAGGTGGGGCCGTGCAGCACCCCCTGCCGCAGGTGGGGCGTGCGGGCAGGCCCCCGCAGGCCAGGCATGCGGCGAGTGCGCTGTCCGGTGGCCTCGCTGCAATTTTGATGCACACAGTGAAGCTATGCACACAGGGAATCTATGCATACAGGGACTCTATACACAGAGTGTCAAAAAATTGCACAAAATTGACATTCACGCCTTTTGATGCACACAAGGAAGCTATGTATGCAGGGAATCTATGCACACAGTGTCAAAAAATTGCAGCGAGTCTAGCCACCGGACAGCGCACTCGCCACATGCCTGGCCTGCGGGGGGCTGCCCGCACGCCCCACCTGCGGCAGGGGGTGCCGCACAGGCGACGGGCACGGGCCCCACCCGCGGGCCGCGCACTGGGTTAGCGGTTGGTTCACGCCACAATTCTAACGTGCGGTTTGTGCCACGTGTCGGCCTGAGAGCGAGCTACGGGTATTTTTTTGGCTTTAGTTCTGAGAGGGAGCTATTCTTGGCATTGACCTGCGACAAGAGGCTAAAAGCTGATTTTTTAAGTCAAAAGAAACCACAGTAGCTACAACACTAAAGAATCCTATCTAGTATTCAAGATGCACCACCAGGACTAGGGGTCAGACTAGGGCTGGCGAGCCGTACCTATCCTCAGATTTCTCGCAAGCCTTTTTTTTAGCAATCCCTTACATCAGAACCACGGTCGCACCAGTGCTTTAAGGTGGAAATTGGGGTGGGGCGAAGCTTGCTGTGTACCGAAATGCTACTTATAGCCAGGAAATGGAAAGAAGAGCAAGAAACCTGTAGGGGTAGTGATGAGCAGTAAACGGAACGGATTAAGCTGAACTTACTCAGGTTAAGGTTACCCCAGGTGACCAGTTCACTCGGGTTATAGTGGTTCCTACCTGTTCGCTCGCCCCGTCCATACGTGAGGTCTTCCTCTTTTTCCGTGTATCAATCTTATCGATGACATATGTCTAGGAAAAATCCAATTACTTCTCAAAAATAAAAATGATTCGTGTATAAAGCCCTATTATTTGTTTATTTATTTTAGGGTATTACATCTATCAAGTCAAAGGACCAGGAAAACAAAGTCCTTAATCTTCTTTGTAATTTTTCAGCGTGCTTTAACATTATGATCGTCCATTGTTAATTCTCAAATGCATTTCATGGGAACCTTTCACCTTCTACACTTAGATAAAATTATTTATCCCATAATTCATTTTTCATAAACCACCGGAACACGGGCCTAGACGCAGTTTCAACTAGAACATGTAAAAGTATATGCGCATGTCAAATTTGGTACAAAAGTACGGCTACATGTACACTATAAAAAAGACAAAATTATGACTAATCTTTTGTATTATAAGTGAACTTTATTTATCTTTTTTGTATAGTATATTTAAGCGCAACTTTTTGAACTTTGTAGGAGTTCGGAATTGTAAAAGTAGCTAAACCCAAACAAGTTCATATGGTTACAGTTGCGTAGGTTTATTTAGCCTGAGTGTGGATGCGGCATTAGAGCATCTCCAAGGGCTTATGTAACACAGTCCCTATAGTCATATTTAGCAATTCTGAGTAAAAAACACCCTCCAACGGCTTCTGTGTCGCGTTCTCTATCCTATCTCATTCTCCATTTGTAGCGACCCGAGCGCATTCTCCATCCCGCAATTGCCTCCACTGGATCCCTCCGTCCCGCCATCCTCTCGAGCAGGCTGGCCATGACCTCTCCATCCGCCGCAGCCAAGTAGAGGGGCAAGCGGTGCTGGTCGACGACCGGAAACCGAGGAGCCTCGTCCAGATCCGGATCTAGCTCCCCGACCAGCAACTCCGGCCAGATCTAGGTCGTCGCATTTGTCGTCGAGCAACCCCCACCGTCGATTCCTCCCGTGCAGCTTCCTCGCCGTGTCCCGTCCAAGCTTGGCTTCGCCCTCATCCGGATTCAATCTGCTCGGCTTCGCCCTCCTCTGGCATCGTCCCCGCCCTAGCTTCGTCCTCTCCCAATTCATCCCCGTCCCAGCTTCGCCCCCCTCAGGAATCGTCCCCGCTCTGCCCCGGCTTCACCTCCTCCCGCTTCGTCCCCAACCCGGCTTCGCCCCCCTCAGGATTTGCCCCCCCCCCTCCCGGCTTCGTCCTCCTCTAGATCCACTGGTATGTGTTCCATTCTCACCTTGCTTGTCGTCCCCTCTGGCCTCCATCGTCGATCGTCGTCCCCTTGGCTCCCGGTCGCCTGGATCCGGCACTAGTTGCCCCGCTCCTTCTCACTTTGGCCCATTGGAGATTACCCCATTTCTCTTAGGAACGAATGTCGAATTTTACAGAAATTACATGTGCCTCTGTGAAGAATTGTAGTGTGCCTGGTGAAGAATTTTGGTCTTTTTGTGCGATCTACATGATGATGCAACTGTTTTTATACTGTTTCCTTTGTGAGTATGTTGGTCAATACGCGGCATATTCATGCTTAATCAAGGAAAACCACTAGCCTATCTTGAATATCGGAATATTCATGCTTGAACATGCTTACTGTTTTGATCAGAATATCGCCTAATTCCATATTATTAACTTTTTATTTCCTCACTTAGCATTTGAGCATTGAAAAATAGCTATATTGTCCTTCTACCTAATCCTCTTCCTCACTTAACTTGTTATTTCCTCATTAGCTGTATGTTTAATTATTTTATAGTTAAACCTGTTAGTTTTGAACCCCTCTTGAGCAAGAAAAGTTCATATATGCAAAACATGTTAATGTTTCTATATCTAGTTGGTTGTAGGATTAATTTATCTTGGTCAGAATTCCTTGTTGTGATACATCCAATTTCTTATTGTTCCATAATTGGCAAGGTGAGCTGTAGTCCTTGTTGTCCTTGTTTGTATGCATATATTCTTGTAGAGTTGTAGTCAAGGTGTGTACATTCTGTTTCAAAATCAGTCAGCACAACGTGTCCATCAGCTCGGAGCAAAATGTTTTCTGGTTTGAGTATGTTTCCAATTAGTACTGTAGTTAAACATTTGCAAGTACTAAAGCACATGATGTCTTCCAATTACTACTACAAGAAGTTTTTTCCTAAATGTTGTCTTGCGATTGCTACTGCATTAGTGTTTATGATGTTTCCTGTATAATTAGTTTAAATGCTGCCTTCCAATTGGTACTGCAGAAGTTTTTATGATGTCTTCTAATTTCTCTGCTTGTTCAGTAATAGCTTGTAAGTATATGAATGAAATGAACAAAAAGATTTGTTGCAGGAATTAGTCGTCATGATGGATAACAAAGGGAAGAAAAGCAATAAAGGGTGGGCATGGACAATCAACGAGTTAGAGGGCATTGCATTTGCAACCAATGTGGGTCCTGGCGTAGGAGATGTGAATCTTGTGCTAAGCCAAATAGAGAGATACGCAGACGAGCTTGATCAAATTTGGTTGCAGTCAGAAAGAACCTGAGGAAGAAGAGATCCCAGAGGGTATTGACCTTGCTAATCTTAAACCATGTGACTATGAGAGCAACCATAGTGGCGAACCGGACTTTTGGGAGCGTTGTGAAGATGAGGGCATCGAATGGGACAGTGATGATTCCACCGTCGGTTTAAGGATATTATGGATGTAAACTAGTTTAGTAGAATAAGTATCATGTAGAACTGTTGAATGCCACTAAGTATCTTTATGGACCGTATTATGTGCTATGCTCTTATGGACCTTATTTTATGTGTGATATAATGTGGAACTTATTATGTGTGCTTTATTGTTTGTACATAATCCATTTATGCTATATTTTTGTATTAACCTATGCTTCACATAATACAGAATTATGGATGGGTTTTATGCTAATCTGCTGAGTGGCAAAACTGATGTGGCGGCTTGGGATGAGATGGAACATTCTAGTCCCGTTGAAGAGCAACAAATGCAAACTCAACTAGATCCTCCACCCAGCAAGAGTACCACTAAGAGATCAAAGAACTTCAACGACAAAGAAGATGAGATGTTAGTGTTGGCGTGGCTCAACATAAGTATGGATGTTGCACAAGGTACTGAGCAATCTCGCTCAACCTACTGGAAGAGAATCCACGCATACTACCATGACAACAAGAACTTCGTGTCGGACCGTTCTCAAAACTCCCTTCTCCACCATTGGTCTGCAATTCAAGAACACGTGAACAAGTTCTGTGGGTGTTTTGACCAGATTTCTAGAAGATGCTAGAGTGGAGTGACACAACAAGACAAGGTAATTTCATATATGTATGATTACCTCCTCATAGCGTTGTGCCATACGTCGGAGATTCGGCAAAGTAGTCCTGGTAGAGTCTGGAGTGCCCGGCTCTTCTATTGCGTTGGAGGACTTGATGTCCTTGCACCGAACCACCGTGGCGTGGAGCATTCATAAACTCGTGATGTTTATGAGCTAAGTATGCTATGGCAGCAAGGAATTCATCATCGTCATCGGAAGACGACGAATCCAGGAAAGATTGGTAAAGTGAAGAGTAGGGATAGCTCATTCTGATGGAAGAGTGCAGAATGGCAAGAAGGGATGTTCAGGAAGAGCAAATGGCATTGCTTATATAGACCCAAATAATATAGCCGTTGGGAATCTAGCTTTTGGGAATACAGCCGTTGGGAATATAAACGTTGGGAGTATAGCCGTTGGGAATATAGCCGTTCGAAATAGAGCCGTTACAAATATAGCTTTCATACTTAAACAAGTTACAAATAAAACCATCTAAAATATGATGGTAGTTATAGGATATGAATAAAATATAGGGAAGTGGAATATAGATAATGAGAAATGGAGAATGGGTTGGAGGAAGTGGAAATATAGGAAGAGAATATTTTGGAGAAGCTCCCTATATGGAGATATACGGAGGATGGTTTAGAGAAACCTTGAAGATACTCTTAGGAGTCAATTTTAGAGTAAAAAAGAATGTACGACCAGCTTTTACTTCACAGTTGGTCGATATTAGAACCTCTTACCAAAAATAGCAATAACTAGGACAAAGTTCACGAACTGTTCTCCTTTCTTTCTTTTGGTATTTTTGCCTCCTCCTTTTGGTATTTTTGCCTCCTACTTTCTTGCGAACTGTTCTCCTTTTCATTTTATTTTTTTGATGTGGGGCTTAGAATTGCAATGCCCAAATATAGCACCCCTCTTTAGTTAGGTTGGGTGTTGTTGCTCTGGTATCTCCCGGCTCCTATTCTTAGGCAATCACAAGAAGTCCTCTCTCTTTTCGTGCCTCTTGACCAAAGTCGCAGTTTTCTTCTTTCAATTGCCTTTCTTCCATAGTCGAACAACAATATTCCCCCTCTGCGGTTTCCTTGCCTGCCAGGTGAATCCGTGGGTAGACATTGAGATCATTGAAGCTAAACTACAGTATTTGGGAAGATGGTTGGTGAGGAGCTGTACTAACAGAGAATGGAGAGAACCAAGTTTGGGGATTGCAGTTCATCTCAAGGGGGAGAGGAATTAGAGGCGATAGAGATGGTCAGGAAAAGGCGCTTGATGATTTTCACAAGGGAAGCATTCCAGAGAAAATTTGATCAGCAAAGAGATTACAAGAATCTGATAGAGAAAACATGTCAGATTTAGCACCTTCGCGGAGTTCATCATCGTCAGGACATGATAATGAAAGTGATCAGTCTGATAGCTCCAACACACCCCCACCCCAAGGCTCAAGATCCGGCTCATCTTCAAGTCGGAATGGGTCGTCTAGCTCCGGAGGCCCAAAATCCACTTCACACTCCTCTAATTCGCAAGGTTCATCTTCCTCTAGCCCTCCTCCGCAATCACGTTCGTCGTCGTCGTCGTCGCCACAACTATCGCCCTCCCGCTCTTCTAGGAACGGTAGAAGTTCCAACTCTTCACCACCGCCAACTCCACCATCTGACTCCTCTAGAAACAATGACGACAATTCCAACTCTTCACCACCGCCAATCTGGCCATCGCCTCCCCAACAGTCGGGAGGCTCACCGTCATCTCTTCCTCCCCCATCTCCATCCTCCTACCCTTCGACACCGTCAGGTGGATCACCGCCATCATCAGGAGAATCTCCGCCTCGCTCAGCTCGTCCGCCTCCACAATGGAGTAATAATAATGGCCAATCGGAGTCTCCTTCTCCTATTGGCGGCCAGTCATTTCCTTCTCCTCCTCCTTCTCCACTGCCGACAAACCATTCGGTGGTCTTCATTCCGATCGTGTCGTCCAATAGCCCTCCCGGAGCAGTACCGCCACCTGGGCTAGTCGCCATCGCAACTGATGGTGCCGTCGGCGTAATATCTACTCACCTCTCGGGATCTATGCCTGCACACGGTGTGATGAGGGCATGGCCCCCGTGGATATATCCGCTGCCACCTCTACTTCCACTACTTCAAGTACATCCGCTGCTCGAGCTATAAAGAACAAATGACAGTTCGTCAAGATCGTCAAGAACAAGCGAAGATTCAAGTTCAAGCTCTCAGGAGGAGGAAAGAATGAAGATCATGTGTCCATGAAAATGTTCCACATGAATTAGTGATGTACAAGGAGTCTTCCCACGTCACTTTTGGTCCAAGAAGAGTTAGAGATAAGAGTCCCACAAGATCTGGACTCTGATTCGGATTGCTGAGATAGCCCTGACTTCAAACATTTTTATCTCGAGCATACGAACTCCAATTTGGGTGATTTTGGACTCTCTGGAAAGCTTACCTCGTGCTCTTTCCAACCTGTCCAACCCCATATCCAAATTCCTTACGAGCCGTTCGCAACAACCAAAATAATCTAAGACTGCCTCTGTAACATATCACCTCTTGTCTTTATATACCCTTTATGATTCTCTCTTTAGTTTTTGGGGTTTTCATTGAGTTATTTAGCTACTGCTACATTATCGCATCTACAAGTCATGTAGGACTATCACCTTGTTTAGATCGCTAGTGGAATCCCAATACACTTTCTTCTATCTTGTGCCAATTTAATACTCGCAATTTCAGATTGTAATTTATCGTAGTTCTTGCTGGTTCTTCGGTTGCTTGCAGGAACTCGAACTTTGTCGTTCAAGTTGATCGTGCCTATGACAAGGTCAATAATCATCAGAGATTGGTTTAGCAATTGCTAAGGCATATCGTCTGGTACGGTATAGTCGGATCGTCAAGGTCAACCTCCACCAAATCGATAGCTATCTTCGTCTCATCGAAAAATCGGGTCACCGTCTCATCAAGTGGTATCAGAACTCAAGTTGCTCGGTGAGATATTTACCTTTTTCATAGTTAGATCTGTTTCTACCAATCGTCCAGAAAAAACCTACAAAAAAAATACTCCCTCCGTTCCATAATATTAGGTGCATAAGTTTTTCACCAAAACCAAGGCAGGGATTAGGAGGGGGATTAAGAGGTGGATTGGACGATAATAACCATGCTACAACCGGAACTTGCGGCGTTAAAAAAAAGGGCCCACGATATCTTTTTCCAAGGAGATCCCCAATTTGATCGCATGCATGCAATCTGAACGCAGGACCCACAATCTTCGCGATCTCCTGCTAGGTCCTGCTCGTGCATGTCCATGCAGACGAAGGAAAAAATTCTCCCCACCAAAACCAAGCGACAGAACCATTGCACACACTGATTTTTTTTTGAGATTTTGGAGGGAAGAGAAGTGGCGCCCTTAGTGCCCAAAAAACAAATTCAGAGGGAAAAATGGGTCTTCATATACAGGAGCTCGGATTTTGTCTGTCTATCTCTCACACCATTATCTCTACCTCTCGCCATTTTCTCTCTCTCTCTCTCTCTCTCTCTCGGCATTTTCTCTCTCGCTTCTTGTGATGAACTGGGACGAGGTCGAGGATGACTACGACGGGGAAGCCGAAGACCTGAATTACCACTATGAGTTGGCCTCAGATGAAGGTACGTTCGTGCATGTCAATTACCGTAGGAGTACTGGGTTTGTTCCGTTCTGACCATCGTTTATGCGCACAGAGAATGAAGAAGATACCCCGGTCATTGAAGAGGGAAAAGGCAGTGGCAGTACAATGGACGAGCAGCACTGCAGAAAGGGGCGTCTAGGCCTCGCCGGCCTTCGCCACGCTAATGCGGGTGTTGGATCGAACAGCGGCCGCGAGTACGGCAGCCGCATCGACGGCGGTCTAGCATGAGGTGTACGCAACTCCCGTGGTGAACGTGGCCGCGGAGACAGCGAGGCCACGGTTGGACTTGGTCGCGGGCACCGCGAGATCGGCGAAAGCAGCAATGGAGGACGCGGCTGTGGTGGTGACGCCGTGCTCTCCCACGTGCGAGCTGCAATGCAGGGACGCAGGCACGGTGGTGACGCCGGAGACGCTGGCGCCAGACGCGGCGAGAGGGCACCAGGCTGTGCCCGGCTTGTACTGACACGTCATGTCAGAGCACGTCTTGCACTCACCAGATGGCCCGGTGAAAACGACGATCAGCACAGCGAAGATGGAGAAGGTGAGACCAGCGGGAGTGGAGAAGGTGGAGATGTTCACGCTGGTGGGCATGCACATGATGGAAATGGAGGTAATCAATCATGTGTTTATCAGTAGATCATGTCCGCGTGTATTTTTCCTGATTTATTCATCAGATCAGTATGTCCGCATTTTTTTGATTAAATTTATCAGTAGATGATGTCTGCGTATTTTTTTGATTAAATTCATCAGTAGTTGATGTCCGCATATTGTTCACTAGACTATCCGTACATGATCCCGCATACTCAGTAGATATATGTTGGCCGTGCATGGAGTACTAGATGGTGTCCGTGTATTTTTGAGCTATCCATAGTTGATGTCCGCGTATTTTTGATTAGTTTATCAGTACATGATGTCCACGTATTTTTGATTAGTTTATCAGTAGATGATGTCTGCATATTTTTGCATTAATATCAAAACAGGATGTCTGTGTATTTTTGATTAGTTTATCAGTAGATGATGTCTGCGTATTTTTGCAAAAGCTAAGAGACGGCATTATAAAGATCATGAAAAGTTAGCCATATATGCGATGCTCTTGGAGCGGACTCAACAAGGTATATTGAGCAAGGGAGTTAGCTTGGAAGTGGCTGAAGCATGTGACGTTCCTTTGTGAACCGTTCAGAACGTGTGGAGGAGAGAGAAGAAAGCTAGTGGAATTCATGGAATCCTGAGCAAACGGGCTAAGAGATGTGGACGCAAGAGGAAAGAGTTCAATGAAGATGTTGTTAAGGAAGTTGACTTAATCAAGAGAACAACTTTGAGAGATCTTGCTAATGAGTTGCATATGTCGAAGACTACCTTGTGGCAGAGGTTAAAAGAAGGAAAGCTGAGGCGTCACACCAATGCCATCAAGTCCACATTGACAGACGGTAACAACTTAGCTAGAATACATTTTTGTTTATCCATGTTTGATGACCAAAGCATTCCGGAAGAGCCTACTTTCAAAGATATGTACAAAGTCATACATATTGATGAGAAGTGGTTCTAACGGACTAGGGGTACGCAGAATTATTACCTAGCACCGGGTGAGGAAGAACCGTATCGCAGCACGCAGAGTAAGGGGTTTATAGAGAAGGTTATGTTCTTGGCAGCAGTAGCAAGGCCTCGGTATGACGCAGATGGTAACATGACTTTCGATGGCAAGATAGGCATTTGGCCTTTCACATTCGAAGATTTCGCAATTAGGGGAAGTAAAAACCGTTCGGCAGGAACACTTGTGACCAAGGTTCTGCCGGCGGTGACACAGAATGTCAGCCGCGAATACATGATTAATAAGCTCCTTTCGGCCATAAAGGAGAAATGGCTAGCTTCGGAACGTGGCTACCCCATTTTCATACAGCAAGACAACACGAGGACCCACATCCCTGTGGATGATCCAACGTTTTGTGCAGTAGCTCAGGCGGACGGATGGGACATTCAGCTTACGTGCCAGCCACCCAACTCACCTGATCTAAACATCCTGGACTTAGGGTTCTTCACAGCTCTACAGACTCTTTTCCATAATATGTCGCCCGATAAACTTACTGACATTGTTGCTAAGGTATGTGTATTTTGATTTATTTGTGAGTACATGATGTATGTGTATTTTTTGATTAATTTATTATTCGATGATGTACGCGTATTTTTTTATTATCGGTGGATAATGTACATGTAAATTTTTTGATTAAGGTACCAAAAGCATACAACGAGTATCCGGCAGAGAGAAGCAACCGGATATTCCTTACCCTACAAGCATGCATGGTAGAGGTACTCAAGCAGAAAGGAGGCAACCGTTACAAGGTTCCACACATGAGGAAGCAAGTTCTAGCCCGACTTGGTATCCTCCCTATTAGCCTATAGTGCGACACACTTATCATAGAGGAGGCTATTGAGTCTCTACCTGATGCGTGATGTAATGATAAAATTGATGTACTCCAAATCTTTGGGAGTAAAATAAAAACTTTTTGAATAAAATTGCATGCAATTCTTATTATCCTCTTCAGGAGTAAATTATTCACGCAATGACGTCTTATTGATTGTTCATAACTCGAAACAATCACCCTTTTGCTCGAACTGAAAACACACTAACTGTTGAGTAAGCAAAAGATAAGCTACTCTCTCTTCCTTTTCATCATCTTCGGGTCAAAGAGAGGAATCAACATTTTTAGGAATTCATCTTTAACATCATTGCAGTCTTCTGTTTCAGTGATCACGTCTTCTCCATCATCAGTCTCCGTGCCGCTACCCATGTGCATGGCTGCGAGCAATGCTGCGAGTGCCATGCTCACTGCAGTCTTTGCACGCCCCATCAACGAACAGACGTAACCCAAAACAAATGCCAAAACAAAGTCCGCGCCCATGGTCGGAGAGCCTACCAAAAAATGTACGCACCCCATGGCTGCGACCAAACAAGACGCGGCCGCCGTCAACATGCCGAAAAAAGATGCAGATGCATGCACCTCTCCGATGACGGAAGAACGTGCACATGCCGGGCCCTCCGCAAGACACGCGGTGATTAACACGGACCGCCGCCAGCAGCTCCTTGCGCACGTCGTCTTCGAGCTGAGCCGGCAGCAGGTCCTTGCGCACATCCTCGTCTTTGGGCTGAGCTGGCGGCACCAACTCCTCACGCACGTCGCCGTCTTGGAACTCAGGCGGCGCCTTTGCTCCATCCTCCTCAAACCCGGCCACGAACTCGCCATCCTCCTCCGTGTTCAGCTCAGTAAGCCACCCACCACGGCCACTATCTTCTTCCTCAATCACCTCATCTTCCTCCTGACTAAAGATCCAAAGCCGACGATCATAGCCATCTTCCATGGCGTGTTTCTCTCCTGGCTTCGTGAAAGGGTTCCAATCTTTGGTTCCGTACGTGGAGTTTCGTTAGTACATGCACAACATAAGGACCGAAGCCTTTGTACTAAAACAAATCGCCAGGGATATCTTCCAACGTTGGACCGATTTTTTTCTTCCGTTATTTGATGCGTAACAGACGGGAAGAATGGAGATCGCCAGGCCCAGGGATCGATCGTCCCCTTTTTTTTGTCGCCTATGCGTGCAAACTAGCGACCCAGGGGTAAAATCAGGAACCAAACGGGTGGAGAGCAAATACACCTTATAATTTGGAATACCTCTCAAAACCTTATGCACCTAATATTATGGAATGGAGGGAGTAGTAGATTAGTTTACCCGTTGTCCAAACCAATCTGAGCCTCGTAATTTTTATTGTAGGTCTTGTATTGTTGAACTTTTGCTGCATTGATCGTGTCAAGTTGCTGGTGTTAGATTGGTACATAGTCAAAAAATTTCTACTAGATCATACCTCCTTGTGTTGCTTCTAGTTCTTGCTACAGAAAATCAAAAAAAAAGAAGAGAAGAGGTGCTACCATGGCAAGGTTTTTGCAGCCAATTTCAGCCGGGACAACCCGTGCCACCACCCACCACTACCGCTCATCCATCACCTTGCATTGACGTACACTGCCACGCACCACCCCACGCTACCACGCCCGCTGCCACCACTTGCCACATCAAGGTTCTGCAACCGTGGCACCATCTTGCTGCTTTGACAAGGTTCGCCGCCACCATCAAGCTCCTTGCTGCCATGGGCCGAGGAGAAGAACTAGTGTTGGTTACATCTTGGTGCTAGCTCTAGTAGATTGGATCTGAGAAAGAAGAGGCAAGAGTCCAAGAAAAAAAGGAAAGTGAAGTTGCTTCAAGTTCAAATTGAAAGATAAAGCCTTGCCTTATTTGATTCGGTCTCTATCTATTGGGCAAGGAGTTGGCCAACCTCAAGGACTCCTCCACGACCTTTAGGAGGCTCCTGGACGTCATATCCATGTAGATTCGGACCAGGACTCAAATTTTGAATCAGTTTTGATTCGGATCTCAAATTAGAGCTCAATTCGGACTAAAAAAAGTTGCCCAGAAAATTCTGAAAATTTTTCAAAAAATCAGGCATAATTCAAGGAGTCCACGGATAAAGTTTCAGCTCAATCGGACATGTGGTTTGGGAGAAATCGCTGATTTAGTTTCTGCCTGCTGCCACTTTCCTACCGCAGCACGATGTCTGCAATTTTCTGCTGCCGCGGCAGCGCTGCGGCAGAACACTGGTTTTGATTACTTGAGATCTTTTGCTCCTTCAGGTATTTTTTCTGAGGTATAAAAAATTATAAAAATTATAAAAAGAATAAGAAGCCACACAGAAGACCACTGATAAAAAAAATCAGAAGAATTCTTGCATTGCATTGCTTGTGAGCTTATGATCTTTTGCCTCCATTGTTTCAGTATCTAGGCTTGGTTAATTTTGCTTGTTCTAGTCTAAGTCCAACAACTAGGACTAGTATTTTTGAGCATCTTTTCAACTTTGCGTACCTACTTTGATCATTTGCTCTTCCTTACTACCATATTGAAACTAACCAAGCTCCACTTTCCTATACTGTAATCTGTTCGATCACCTTGGTAATCGCTATATTAATCTTTTGATCATCTTTGACACCGCCAAAGGCCGACAACCACTGCAGCAAGGTAAGAACTGGTAAGAGCTTGGTATTTGCTACAGAATTGCTGAGATTCCTTCCACCCCACATCCCACATTCTAATAGTTGGTAGGAACATATACTTGTGATTTGTTTCCTTGTCTACTACTAACAATGCCAGGTTCTAAATTAATTAGTTCTTGGGCTAGATCGATAGTGGGAGATGTGCCATACCCTGAGGCGTGCGTTTCTTCATCACTACCACGGCAAGTATGACTACCTCCACGAAAGGTACCATAATGTGAAAAGGTACATGATCATGTTGTCTCCATGCCAATATTTGAGGGTTGTAATAGGTCTGATTTCTATCTCGATTGGGAATTAGAACTCAATGAAATATTTGCTAGCCATGTCTTTCCTAAGCATAAGCAAGTACGGGCTGCTATTAGTACATTCACTGATTTTGCTTCTATTTGTTGGGATGAATATTGTCGATTATACCCTGATTATATACCTGCTACTTGGAATGATTTAAAACTTGCAATGAGATACAAATTCGTACCGTCCTCTTTTATACATAGCAAGCTTCGAAAGTTACAACATTTAGAATAAGGTAGTAACACCGTTGATGAGTACTATCAAGACCTTCAATATTACTTATTTTGTTGTAATATCAATAAAAGTGAGGAAGCTACTCTTAATATATTTTGGAAAGGTTTGAACCATGAAATTCAGGACGAACTCATGCATAAGGACTGTTTTTCTATCAATCGTTTGTTTCGTCTTGCTTGCAAAGCTGAACAGGTGATCAAGAGGCGGATAAATGAGGCCAATAAACACAAGGTACAAGTTTCCATGTTGCAATCTACTAAGGGTACTAGTCCCCATGCTCCCCGTGATGAACTCTACTTGTCCACTACTTGTGCTATTTTAGAGCAACCTAGAGTGGAAGCACTTGTTACTTTACCTTTACCATAAGTTGAGAATATTGTTTGTAAAGAATTATGTAATGCTCCTTGTGATAAAGAAGAGTTGTGTGATAATACTTTACTTATACCCATGCCACAACTAGATGATGAACATGCTACTTGTGTTTTAGAATCACGTGTTAGTGCTCAAATTAGTGTTCCATGTGCTGAAATTATTACTAGCCCTCATGAGAATTGATTAAACATGCTGAAATTGTTTCCCAAAAAATCACATGATACTTTTTCTGGAACCAATGCATTGTTTGCTGATTTGAGCTTGACATGTGATCAAATCATTGAAATACCTACTGATATACATGCACCATGTGAAACTCATGTTTTATGTACTGATTTGGTTGCACCAAACATTGATATCGATAATATGAATTCTGAAATTTCAGATTTGGGTGTGCTTAATGTTCCTCTAAACAATGATAGTACTATTTTAGGTCTTCTAAATAGTGATATTAACTCTACTGTTTTGGTTGCTTCACATGTTAAGAATGGTTGTTATGATAGTCTAGCAGCGTCAAAAGTTGAGCCTTATGAATTGAATAATTCTGAGATAGAATGTGATAAGTTAGTAGCACCTGAAAAGGAACTTGATGTCATATTCTCTAATTTATTTTACTATGTTAATCTTGACATGCCTATGTAATTGTCACATGCTCTAATGAAAGTTTCTGAACTAATAAGTTTACCTTCATGGAATTCCATCTATACTCCATGCTATCAAATTAATGTGATTGGGGAATATAATGTAGATTGTGGAATTTTAGTGCATAGTTTTTGCATGACCCATGCTAAAATTGTTGATAAACTTACTCGTTCCAACAATGATCATTTGCAATTATTTATCTCGTCAACTTTGCAATGTAAGAATTTAATTCAAAGACTTATGTTGCATGCTGCTACAAATTTTTGTGTTCCTCCACATCCTAAAATTCAGCATGCTAGTGATAATCCTTTCATCTCTTTGAATGTACATTCACATAATTTTCGATGGCACATGCTTGAGCAATATTATGATGAATGCTTCACATATGCTTGCAAAACTAGTTGCAATACTTGTTGTATGGATAGTTTTGATAAGCTCATGATCCATTTTGCTAAAGCTCATCATAAAGACAAGTTATTCACTTATATTTGCAACTTGAGTTGCAATGCTTGCTGGAAATCTAAGAATGATATGGCATTATATATACTTTTAAAATCTACCATGAAGTATCACATTTTCAATTCTGGCTTGGATGTAATTGCTAACCACGCAGAGCTAACCATGATTCATAGATATATATATGCTGCCTACACGATTTCTTTGCTCTTTGATGGTTTTCAGCTTATGCAAAGCTAATGACGACTTTGTTTTCAAGAAAGGGAGGATGATGAGGACATGACCCCCATGGATATTACCGCTGCCACCTCTACTTCCACTACTTTAAGTACATCCGCTGCTCGAGCTATAAAGAACAAATGACGGTTCATCAAGATCGTCAAGAACAAGCGAGGATTCAAGTTCAAGCTCTCAGGAGGAGGAAAGAATAACGATCATGTGTCCATGAAGATGTTCCACATGAATTAGTGATGTACAAGGAGTCTTCCCACATCACTTTTGGTCCAAGAAGAGTTAGAGATAGAGTCCCACAAGATCTGGACTCTGATTCGGATTGCTGAAATAGCTCTGACTTTAAACGTCTTTATCTCGAGCATACGGACTCTGATTTGGGTGATCTTGGACTCTCTGGAAAGCTTATCTCATACTCTTTCCAACCTGTCTAACCCTATATCCAAATTCCTTACAAGCCAATTGCAACAGCCAAAATAATCTGAGTTTGCCTCCGTAACAAATCACCTTTTGTCTTTATATACCCCGTAGGATTCTCTCTTTAATTTTTGGGGTTTTCATTGAGTTGTTTAGCTACTGCTACATTATCGTATCTACAAGTCGTGTAGTACTACCACCTTGTTTAGATCGTTAGTGGAATCCCAATACACTTTCTTCTATCTTGTGCCAATTTAATACTCACAATTTCAGATTGCAATTTATCATAGTTCTTGCTGATTCTTCGGTTGCTTGCAGGAACTCGAATTTCGTTGTTCAGGTTGATCGTGCCTACGGCAAGGTTGATAACCATCGGAAATTGGTTTAGCGATTACTAAGGCGTATCATCAGGTACGGTATAGTCAGATCATCAAGATCAACATCCACCAAATCGATAGCTATCTTGGTCTCATCAAAAGATCGGGCCACCGTCTCATCACGGTGGCACCACCGGCGGCATGCAGGCTGGTTCGTCGGGAAGCGCATGCAATGGTGGTGGTGGGAGCACTTCTTCTTCCACACAACACTCATCCGTTGACTCATCACGAGTAGTCAATGGCCAAGTAGCTGTGGCTATCGCTGGCACTACAGTCACAGTTTCCTGTTTGCCATGATAGCCATTTTCGTCGTCGTGTCGAGGAGGAGGAAGAAGACATATGGACTCGTTTACCACCAAGGTAGCCTCAGCTTCATATCGTATCCTCGTTGTTTTAGAATATTTGTCCAGTCCATCCAGTTGTATAAGACATATTTTAATTGGTTAAAGTTGAATACATATAAGTCACAATTATTCCATTAATATATAGTTTATATGATAAAAAATCACAATCATAAATAAGTATTTTTAAATATGAATCTAAGTCGTCCTTCAGCTACGAGGAGCTGACGAGCATCACGAGCAACTTCTACCGTGACAACGTGATCGGCGATGGCGGGTTCGGGTGCGTGTACAAAGGGTGGCTCGCCGACGACAAGTGCGTGGCCGTGAAGCAGCTCAAGGCCAGCAGCGGGCAGGGGGAGCGCGAGTTCCAGGCGGAGGTGGAGATCATCAGCCGCGTCCACCACCGCCACCTTGTCTTCCTCGTCGGCTACTGCGTCGCGCAACACCACCGGATGCTCATCTACGAGTTCGTCCCCAATGGCACCCTGGAACATCACCTCCACGGTACGTACCTAGATCGTATTTAGCAAACAGATTCATTCAGTACTATATATCCGAAAGAAGCATGGATTTCGCTGTAATCTAAGGCTCGATTATTTTTTCCCCTGCAGATCGCGGTGTGCCGGTGATGGATTGGGCGACGAGACTGAGGATCGCCATCGGCGCGTCAAAGGGGCTGGCATATCTGCATGAGGATTGTACTTAATCTCACAAGTCTTTTACGCTGATAAAGTTACGTGCAATGCACATGAAGGATATTGGTTTTCTGACGCATGGTCGATGTCTCGTTTTCAAGGTCACCCGCGGATCATCCACAGGGACATAAAGTCGGCCAACATTCTGCTGGATACGTTTGAAGCACAGGCATGAATCGACCAGAAGGATTCATTGTTCTTTTTCTCTCTCCCAAATCGTTTGGCGTGTCGGTGTCACGGATGGATATATATATATATGACTTGCAATGCATATGCAGGTGGCGGATTTCGGGCTGGCCAAGCTCTCCGACGACACCCACACCCACGTGTCGACGCGCATCATGGACACGTTCGGGTACCTAGCTCCAGAGTACGCGTCGAGCGGGAAGCTGACTGACCGGTCGGACGTGTTCTCCTTCGACGTCGTGCTGCTGGAGCTCATCACGGGGCGGAAGCCCGTCGACCAGACCCGCCCGCTCGGGGACGAGAGCCTCGTCGAATGGGTACGCCTTGTCGTGCCTTCCTGTCTGCAGCAGCTGACAAGATCGCGCCTGCATGCAGGCCCGGCCGGTCCTCGCCGGCGCCGTCGAGACGGGCGACCTCGGCGAGCCGGTCGACGCGCGGCTAGAAGGCGCGTACAACAAGGCCGAGATGGCGAGGATGGTGGAGGCCGCTGCCGCGTGCGTCCGCCACTCAGCTCCCAGCGGCCCTGCATGGTCCAGGTATCGTACCTGTGATTGTTTAGTTGGGTTGTGATTATTGATAAATCTGTTATTGGCTGGCCGTCTAAAAAAGCTGCTATAGAAGTGAACGTATATGATTTTGTGTTGATCCAAATCATCTATAATATTTTAGAAAATGAGTTCTAAATCTTTAACACATTATAAAAAGTTAGAAGAAGACAGTTTTTTCAAACAGCTGAATTTACATTGTAAAGTCCACAATCACTATTTGTAAAAACTGCTTAAAAACTAACTGTTTAATTAGACTATAGTTTTTTTTAGTAAAAAAACTGCTGAAAAACTCAACCAAACAAAGACTTAAACATCTCATCGATCATTTCTGCGGCGTGAACTGTTAGCCAGGTGATTAGGGCGGCGTGAACTGTTGGCCAGGTGATTAGGGCACTGGACGTGGACGTGGAGGAGGGGAGCATGTCAGACCTGAGCAATGGGGTGAAGGTGGGGCAGAGCCAGGCGTACCGCACTGACCAGAGCTCGAGCAGCACCGGCGAACCGCCTTCGCCTCCGAGGAGTTCACCGGGGAGTTCAGGTAGTCCGGGGAACACGGCAACGGCTCCGAGACGCCCCATGAACCGGTGACCGACCGCACAGGCCGGCTGGGTTGCATATACTGTAGAAGTGTTACGTTTCAGCTCAGTAGATCTTCTCTTTCTTTTTTCACCCTCTTTTTTAAGAGGGCTTAGCAGCGCTTGTAGGTGATAACAGTAAGACGTACTGATTGATCAACTCAAGAGCTCAACTGGAAACCACTCGTACGGAATTCTGGTTTTTTTGCTGTCCGATTGGAACTTTCTTTTTGTACTGTGAAGCCCTGACAGAGACGGATTTAATAACCAGGTCACGGAAAAAACAAGTCCTTATGGCTGCCAGAATGAGCAGAAGCGACATCAGCGGCACATATTGTTTTACAACTGAATCAATACAACAGCTCAAAAGATTTTATATTCCTGAAACGAACAGTACAATACCAGTACTTTATAGGCTGGGTGAGTTGATGGACACACAAGAGAAATAAACTAGAAAATACAATTCGTCCGAGCTTACTGCTTTGGTCCAACAAGCCGAGGAGTTTCAACTCATGATGCTCCGTGTGCACCTAAGATTTCTTGTCCTCATAATCTGTTATTCTTCATCAGCTCTACAAATTCGCCAAACGCTGGAGCAGCACAAAACAGTCAAAACAGTTAGTCATGTCGGTACATTAACCTCCCAAAATCTAATGTGTGTGTATTAGGAAGGAGGTGTACGTACCTAGGTCTGAATCGTGTGGCCCTGGGGAGGACTCCGGATGGTACTGAAGAGACATAAGCTTCATCTTGGGGAACTGAAGACCAGCACAGCTCTGGTCATTTAGATTGATGTGCGTTACTTGTACTCCTTCCAGAAGCGATTCAGGGTCCAGAGCATAGTTATGGTTCTGGATATGAAATCAAATTGTTACTACGAGTTACTGATGACAACATGTATTGATATGTGGGAATCTACCTAACTGAAAAACAACCAAACAAATTGGCATTCCTATCGATAGCTAATAAAATAACAAAATATAATGCAGTACACCAGTACTGAATGACAGGTATCAGCTCGTAAGCATAACATTTATCCGTGTTAGTTGATATATCACTGATTTGATACGGTACATTACTAGATAGTAGTAGGATATTCAGAAATGCAGTGTTCCTGGTAGCAACGGAACTAGTAGATACAGCTATGATCGGCTCGCAGTGCAGAATGTGTGGATGTAAACACAAACCAAACATTAAAAATAATCAATACGTGCTTTAAGAAAATTAGTAGCCATCCAAAGTCCAAACACCAGTATTACCAAAATTAGCAATGAAACAACCAAACTAACCCAAAAATCTCTAGAAATATAAGAGTTGCATCAGTGACCTTATGCAGAAAGTTAGGCTTTCGTAGTTTGTAGGCCAAGGCCCAAGCAAATAAGTCCATGCAGCCTTACAATTAAGGCATGTCTTGTTTAGCTAACTCAGCATTATAAGCTAGCCAGAAAAACTCTTAGGAACCAAGCCAAATAAACTAGCTGAAAAGATAGAAAATGGTTGGGCAAGCTGAAAATTGTGCCCTTGTAAACCCCGACTATCACACTAGCTTCAACTTTTCTTTCAAGGTGTTTAAACTTTAATATATAAGATCAATAATAATGTTTTAGGATTATTACGATGACAAGGCTTGACATATAGTCTTAGGCCATATAGACCCACATAAGTATTGAACCTTTTGAGCTTTGACCATAGATATTGTCATAAATACCAAGACAGGCCATGAGCAAATGGACAATATATATATATATTACATATATATTGCTAAAATGTAACAACAGAAATTAACTGTTCAAGCCTTGTGAAACAAAAAAGACCCAAGTTGTACATTGCAGATCACAATGTCAAAAAATGACAAACTTTCAGACAGCAGTTTACTGGGTTTACACTTCGTGGAATTTGAGCTCAATAAGATAGCTCATCATAAGTCTTATAAGTTTTCTCCCCATAAACTTAGCTTTTCAGCATTCACAAATCTATGGGCCCCATGGTCCCCTGTACTAGCTGCAGAGTCTTTAGTCCATGTAGAAAGGGGTCTAAGATAAAAGTCTAAGCCCAAATATAAGTAAAGAATCCAGTTGCTTGGCTTTGACATAGCTAATTTGATGACAAACATAAGCTTAAGCTAAACTAAGCAATCCCAAGTATGTATTCAACATCATGTAACATGACCTATCCCAAAACGCAAGTGATCGAAGCTAATTCTTGACCATCTTAAGAAATAGCTGACAAACCTGTGCGCTGATGTCCACACGTCCAGTCCTGTTGTCACGAACAGGATGGTTTCCTCCATGATGACCAAATTTCATTTTAAATGTCTTCCCACCAAGAGCCTGCCCAATCAATTGATGGCCCATGCAGATGCCAAATACTGGGACCTTTCCAACTATTTCTTGTACTGTTTTAACAGCATATGGAACTGCAGCTGGGTCGCCAGGGCCATTGCTAAAAAGGACCCCATCAGGCTTCAAATTAAGTGTCTCTGACGAAGGACAACTTGCTGGAACAACAGTTATTTTGCATCCATATGATGCCAGGCGTCTCAAAATGTTATGTTTGACTCCAAAATCATATGCAACAACCTATATGATTGAATAAAGAGAAGTTGTTAGGTACAATAATTTTTTTGAATATATCTAAAAGCCTGAGTGATACTGACATGAAAAGTTTCACTTGACTGCTTGTTCTTGAACTCCCATTCTAAATCAGTCTTGTCTAACCATTCGTACGGAGCATCACATGAAACCTCACTTATCAAATCAACACCTGCAGAACAGCACCACCAAATGTTAATGCCACAAATAGCATCAACAGTATTTAAAGATAAATCCGCAGCACGTAAACAGTGTGCAATCTGTTAAACACTTTGACGTAAGTGAAGAACACTGCTGAGGAAAATCCGTATCACAAGTTAATTTCTTCTCATCTCCAGCAAGTATAAAACATCATGCATATGTACTACGAATTCCCAACCAATGAAATACCATCAGCTGCATAACCATTTAAAGAACTTATTCCAAAATATCGAATAAATAAGACTCAATAAAACCAAGGACAAGACAACAGTATAAAGAATAGAACACTTTTAAGATAACCATAAAAATAGAAATATTACTTCAATAGCATTATAATTGCTTACAGGAAGCTTAACATACCAACAATTTTCCACTTTCGAGCCATTTCCAATAATTCATCATCTTTGCGAGATTGGTCAGTACTTAGGACACCAATGAGACTACCATCTTCTCTTAACCGGCGTGTTATTGCACGTGTGTCCACATCATCTGCAGGGTGCAAGCAAAGTAAATTCATGATGAATTTCCAAGAATGAAATAATTTGAATTACAAGAGATACTCTGTGAGGCTATACTTACATATGCCCATAATGTTCCTCTTTCTCAAATATTCATCAAGTGTTTCTGTGCACCTCCAGTTGGAAGTACTGGAAAAGAAAAAAAAATAGGTCAATAGAAACAACAAGTTTTCTTAAGCTTTCATCCTATCCCAAACAGAAAGGCTTACCATATGCTTAGGTTTCGGATGATTAAGCCAGCAAGGAAACATCTTATGGATTCTTCATCATCTACAAGAGAATCCCAATATATTTATCATTAATTCATTATAGAGGAGTAGCTGCCATCTCTTGGATGTGGAAATTGCATACCAGGGTTAACACCAGTGTTTCCAATATGAGGGTTGGTCATCAAAACAAACTGACTAGCATAGCTAGGGTCAGTCAAAATCTCCTGATACCTGTGTTCATGTGCCATGCAACAGTCACATTTCCAACACCAAAGCAGTTACATAAAATTTGAGAACTTTCTTAGACCAAATCCTACTACAATTGACACTGGGATAGTAGGATTTAAGACAAGACAAGAAAGATAAAACAGTAGGTCATATATAAGCCGGTATCATTAGAAGTAGCATTAACACATTATAGTGGTCAGGCTTGGGACAGTAAATAAATAGATATTTGTCAGGCATAGTTTCATGGTGGTGAGATAATAAATGAAACGACTTTAATTCCACTACTAGAAACTAACACCCCAACATTAATAACACATGCAAAAGCCACCACAAGGGAATGACTACGGATTGGTCGTCTGATTTTTGTATACCATCGGACCACTATGGAAGCATCATAGTCCAACTATCGCAATATTATTTTTCTACATATGCAACAGAAAAATTGTACAACGGAAACATAATTCACTGAGATGTTTCCATGTAATAAGTTTCTCACGATGAAAACATTTTTCCGTATGGTGGAAGCATTTTTCTCGTGCAATGGAAACTTGTCCTACAAACAACTAGGATCAGACTACAGATGTGTAGCATTTTCCTTATGACATTGAGGCGGCCTAAACAAGGGTAGAATCTGAAAAGGAAAATCAGTTTGTTTCCTTGAAAATAGAGAGAGAGGAAGAAGCACTCCTGTAGCACTGGTTCGACTCACATAGTAGGATGTGATCGAGATTCCATCTCTACACCTATATATCAGACTTCAGTACTCTCTACAACCATTTTACATTTTTCCTGAACCCTAATCAACAAAACAAAATGGCTGCTCAATGTAGATGAAGATACGGTTACACTACTAACATCCAGGACCAAGATTCCTGGCAGGTAGCTCGCCAGCGGCAACCTGAGCAAAGGCTATCTATGCCATTGCCACTACAGAGGAGCCGGCAGCTTTTCCCTGGTTGGGGAGGAGGTTAGGAAAGTGTTTTTCTCTGGCAGAGAAGGAGAGGCAATTTGCTAATTTCTCCAACTCCATCGGTCATATACGCACAAAAATTGCTTAAGTAGAAAATGAAATGATTTACCCTGTCAATGATGTATTGAAAACCACCTCGCCAACTTGCGTCCCCGAAGCACCAAAAGATTTGGCATTCCAAACAGAACCATCCTCAAGAATAAGACGAGCATCGCTAAGCTTCCAAGGTCTATGCACTGCGCAGATATATCAAAGAATTGTGAGGGCAAAGTTAAACAATTGTACAGTTTCAAAAGGAAAGATTAAGACAGAGATATTGGAAACTTATATCTCAAAGACATATTACCTCCATCATCCACAGCGTGGCCGCTTTGCACGCTGTTAACTGCCTGCATCAAACAACAGAAACCCTGAATAAGGAGAGGGGAATTACTAATATTACAAGAAACAGGGATTCCATAGGAGAAGCTGACAGCACAAAACCCTCGAGTTTTAGCACAGCTCCGACCCCCAAAACGAATCCCTGAATAGCTAACCCACTCCCTCACCTTGGGGTGGAGGGCAAGGAAGCGACAGCCGGCTTGCCGGAGGGCACCTGGAGGCCTCACGAGAGCGATGGAGCTGGGGCTCCGGGTGGCAGAAGCGCGCGGCGTGGGGCCGGAGAGGCACCGGGAAGGAGCCGAGGTGGCCGTGGCTGGAGACGCCGCCATTGGAGGAACGCACCGGGTGACTGGGGCAGGAGGGTGGGGTGTTGCGCCTTAGGGTTTTGAGAGGTGGTTCTGTCCTTCTGCGCTTCGGTGCGTTGATTGCTACGCACAAGGAAATTTTAGGCAGCGTTGCGTGAACTCATTTCCCTAACGGGTTTCTTCAAACAAAGAAAAAAGGTTCGTGTAACACGTGGACAAGTGGGAAGCTACGAGGCTTCTCTTCTCGCACTCTGAGCTAGGCTCCGACGTAGGGGTGAAATCAGTCAGAAATGGACTTTACCGTAAATCTTTTAATGAAAATAAAAACAAATTTGAAAACCCCAGATTCGAATATGGATACAGTTAGTGTCAGATATGAATACGGTGCAAACATGAAACGAAAGCGGATATTTATCTAGACATAAAAGCGAAAAACCTCTTAAACCATCCGTAGCAATACAGCGAAAGGAACAAACTAGTTCAATTTCCCAAATATTTCAACATTTAACTCTTACCCGAGTTCATATTTCAACCTCAAACTCTAAAATAGTCCATTTAGTACCTTAAACTCTTAATACCATTTGAAATTCAACCCCTACCTGGTTTTTGGCCCTGTTGACTGCGTTTGACTCCGGTATTCGTAAAAAAAATATCCAAAAATCAAAAAGTTCAGAAAATGTACAAATTTAGGGAAAAAATCAGCATAAAAATTTTAAAACTGTTATTTTATAAAATTAAGAAAAATGGAAAGAAGTTAGGAAAAAATAACAAAAAAATTAACAAAATTTTGGAAACATAGAAAATTTGTAGAAAATTTATTGAAAAATAGGGAACTTGTTAAAATAAAAAATAAAAATAGGTAAAAAGGCAGAAAAGTAGAGAAACTCACAAACATTTTTATAACATTTGAAGAAAATTTGTGAGTTTCTCTAATTTTCTAGTTTTTCCTTTTTTTTCTTTTTTGACTTTTTTATAAAAAAGCACAATATTTTCAGTAAATTTTCTCAAAAATTTCTTCATTTTTAAAATTATGATTTTCTCAATTTTCTAAATTATCAATTTAGAAAAAAATTGCTGATTTTTTCTAATTTTTAATTTTTGGATTTTTTTATGAATATCGGAGTCAAACCTAGTCAAAAAGGTCAAAAACTAGGTAAAGATTGAAAATCAAGTGGTATTAAGAGTTTAGTGTACTAAATGGACCATTGTAGAGTTTGAGTTTGAAATATGAGCACGGACAAGAGTAAAGGGTTGAAAAATGGACTTTTCCTATTATAATGTCATTAATATATTATTCATCATAAAGTTTCGGTAACATAATAGTAGTAAAATGCCACCAAAAACTTGAGTCATATGGTGCATGATAATTCCATTGTGGTAAATAGCAGTCGACAAATCACAAATGTAATAAACCAATTTTTGGTAATTTTTAAAACTTTTATCTACAAAAAAGGACTGAAAAATTTCATGGATGTTTTCTAGAATTAATATAGCTTAATTGAAAATTTTCTAATTCTTTTAAATTTAAATTGACTAAACATTAATATTTAGTTGCAAAAATTTTGTTTGGCTTCTCCACATCAAAATATGCACCCTTGAAATTTTCTAGATGTTTCAAAGTTGATTTTTTATTTTTCGGAGCTTATTTAAATTTATTGGATTTTCTGTAATTCAAAAATTAGTTTTTTCCTGAAATTCTGAATGGGCTAAAGCCCATTCTCCTTATCCCCACCTGATTGCCTTCACCTCCACCCGAATGGGCCACCAGCCCTGCGGCGACCCACATACTACCCTCTTGGATAATATGCTGGTCTTGACATATTGAAGACAAAGTGTCTTCTCGTCCTCAATATGCCATACAGTGTAGCACACTAGAAACATTGCAGTGGTCCATATATTACAAACTTAATTTATAAACTCGAAATACAACATAAAGTCTTACAACGTATTTCCAAAAGTACGGGAAATTTAAAACCGTTATCGTTTGGTTACAGCAAAAGCCCTAACTACTACTCTCGACTCACTCGACCTACTAATCTACTCGGTGGCGTTCTTGTCGCGAAACTCGATGTAGTAGTCGACGCCTTCGTCCTCTTTTGTCATTGCCTGCTCTTCAGGGACTTCTTCATCGATCTCAACGTATACCACCTCCTCCTCCATCGTCGGCTCACAGTCTACTCAAATGAATTAAGATAGAGGGATGAGTACAGAAGGTACTCAACAAGTTTAGGAATAGCAAAGAGGTGTTTGATGCACTATCTACTAAGAACAGCAATGCTCTCCAAAAGCAATGCAATTTTTGTAAGATAAGATAGTTAAGTTTTAATTTAAGAGACTGATGATCTCCTGTTTCACAAGTTGCTAGGATTCCCGATGAATCCCTTTCTTGCCGGGTTCGCAGTTCCAACCAGGAACATGGAGTGACTAAGCCACAATTTATTACACTCTGCAGAGGTACGCAACTGTACCCACAAATGAACTTAGTCATGTGTCTGAGTTTGCAAGGCTCATTCACATTCTATTTCGCCGTCCGCTCGGTCATACTCCACGTCGTAGTCCATACAGGACTACCGGTCTCAAATCCATAATGTGAGCAGCCCGGCGGCCAATGTCACATTAACAAGAAGTGGGTAGCCCGGCGGCCAATACCACTTTAACAACATGTGGGCAGCTCGACGGCCAATACCACCTTCCTGGTAGTCAATCCCACTACCTAGGTCTTGCGTTCCCAGGGGAGTATAACTTAGGGCAAAGGTACTTTAACTCAGCCCCGCCCATACAGGGTATGTGGTATGCGCGATCACTACGGCCTTTGAACACAATCGATCATTGATTGCATTAACCTTATATGAACAAATCCGTGCGATGAAATCCACCTTCCGATGTGCCTCCGGCACCTTTCCAGGATTTCAACACCCACCATGATCACGCCCAAAAACCAGCGATCAAAATAAAACAACAATTGATTGATCTTTAGAAAATAGGTTTTCATTTTGTGCATGTTATAGGTGAGAAGGAAATTTTGTAAGACATTCTCAACAGATATGAACAAGAAACTGGACTTGCCTGGTGACGGATAAGTAGTGGAGTTCAACTGGTCGGCTTGCTGAACTCCGGCTTCTGACAAAAGATAGCAAAGTCCGATAAGGATTTATCCAGAAATTCCAAATATGAATGCAGATGACATGGCATTATGCATGAGATGATGCGTCTGTCAAAATATTTTGATGGAATTTAAACATAATTCACTTAACCTTCGATTACTTTATTTAATACTTTCCTTTCATTTATTTTGATTGGTTTAAAGGATTTAGCTAAGAATCTTAAGAATTAACTCAAGATTTAACCTCTTTAGAAGAGAATGATGCATTTTTCTTTAATTTAGAAAAATCTAAATTTTCTAAATAGGTTTAGATTCTTTTTCAAGAAATTATTTGAAGTTAAACAACTACTAAGATTTTAAACTCTTAATATATTTATGCATATATAGTTATTTCTCCTTTTTCTTCTATTCTTTTATTCCTATCCTCCTCCCTTTTCTTTTTTTCTTTTCTTTTTTACAACCTGGCCTATATTCCTCCCAAGTAGCCCGCTTAGCCCAATCGGCCCACTCGGCCTTTACTCTTTCTCACCCGGCTCCTCTCTCTCTCTCATTCCGCCGTGCTCACCGAGGTTCCTCTCCTCCTCCTTGCGCACACCGCCATCGACCAAGAGCGCTGCTGCCCCCCTCAGCTTAACGGCAAAGCCGGCACTCGCGCCGCTTCACTCTCCACGGACGCTGTCGCCTGAGCTCCTCTCGGTCTGCCCCGATTTGGACACCGTTGCAGCCCTCGAGCCTACGGCTCGGGCTTGGTCTCCGGTGCTTGCCTCTTGGATCTGCTTCACCGGTCCATTCGGAAACCCACCGTGGATCTCCGGTACCTCCCTTCCCTGTTGCCCGGTCTCTCCCGAGCGCTGCCTCGGTCGCCTATGCCGTGACGTCCTCGGGTCCCCGCTCCGCTCGAGTCCTTCCACCGCCGCCTCGGGCAGGACCTGCCCCTTTCACACCACTCGGCGCCGCCATCGCCGGACAGTGCAGATTTGGTCACCGTCGCAACCGCGCCGATGGCGTCGCCCTAAGGTAAGCCTCCTCAATTTTCCCCCTTTTACATGCCGGTTCTAAGTTTGTGTTTTCCCCGATTGATTTGGTTGAAGTTTGCCTATGCGGTTAAGTTGATTCATCAAATTGGCCACTGGATGAAAACGCCTACCTTTAGATATTTGTTGCTACTACATTTCTTATTTCACCCTCTTATGCTTGGGGATGTTGCACATTAGTTGCTTGTGATATCTGAATTAGAAGAATTGTTAGCTAATGTCAGGACCTACATTCCTGATTATTTGCTCCTAGCTCTTTCCAGCATGATTAGCTTAATTCCGATGGTCATTCATTAAGAATTCATATAGACCATCTCTTCTTTTCACAATGGCGTTACACTAGTTGAATAGACTTTTACCTCTGCCAGGCGGTTTGCAACCTTCTATACTGGTTCGTCTAGTGCTAATGTGTTTGCAAGGTTAACACTAAGATATGTTCATGTATCCTGCTAAGCATTCAAAAGTAGTATTAAAATCCGATTTCTAGTTGAGATAAATTTTGGTGATGATGATGTGTTGGTACTGCTAGATTTGCATATCTAAAGATTTTAGGTATATACACTGTGTGAATGTTGGTTACCATTTTATATGATTAGGTAACCTATCGTTTGCTTATTTCCTCCATATATATGTGTTTATCGGTTTACTTTATGGCAAGAACAGATGCTAAATCCCATTTAGCTTCTCTCTGTTTTTCACATCTACATGCATGTCAGACTATTCAACTGAAAGAACAGATGCATACTAAGGTTGCCTACTCGATGCCTATTTTTGTGATGGTTAAAATCGAGAAAGAACTGAGACAAGTGAAAAGGAAAATTGCATAGGAACAGATACTACACATGTTGCCTTAATTTATGAGATGCTGATTTCTCTAAGAGAAATCTGAGAAAGGTATAATGATAAGGACAGATGCTTCATTTGGTTTAGTTCAAAACTATAATGGCTTTACCTGGTTTTGGGTATGGTTCGGGTAAGTTTGTTGGTCTTCTCCTAAAGCTTCTTGCTGGAGCTTGAGGGCTTGCTCCCTTCACTCCTCCTCTGAATCTTTAGTAGTTTCCTGGTGCTTACCTCCCAACGGTTCTGGTGTCTGAGCTTGGTAGTGACTACTGCTACTGTGCAAGACTCTATTTGGCTACCTTGTGCTACTACTTGTACTAGTTCACCTGAATTATGGAAAGAAATGAAGTTGTCACCTCCTGCTTGGATTTTTGGTTAAGCTGATCTTTTGCTTGGTTACCTTGCGAGCTAAGGAATTTTGACCGTACTGGCTAACTATTGCTATTCAGTTGCCTTATCTGAGCTAAAATATTTTCTTGATGAAAAATTGTGGCTACTGGATAACCTCATTCGATGGCTTGGTTGATAAACCAAAAATATGGGTTGTTGGATAAGTATTTGATGGATTTGTTGCCTTAAGATTTAAGAAATGTGGCTTTGACCCATTTTTGGAATAAGATGGTTGGATAAGTATTTGATGGATGGATGCCTTATCTCAGACTTCTGTTTAATAAAACAATTTCCTTTTCAAAAATAAAAACTCATGGAGGCAATTTAGTTTTAGGAAAAATTAAAACTATTTTATCCTCTCACCCCTCTTTTCCATATATATACATATACATTAGATTTGTCCAACGAGGGTCTTAGCCACGTGGCCCTCGGACATTTTTGGAAACAAAATTATTTTTCAAATTATTTTCCAAAACTAAAAACTATTTAGGTCATCGGCACTATTTTGCCCCCCGCAGCTAGACCTGCGGATGTCAGCGGAACTGTGCCGGTGAAACCACGTATTTCAAAATCGTTTTCAAAAATCTTTGCCTCCTACAGAAACGGCATGATTCCAACGGTCTCGAGTATCCATACTCGACAACCTTGGATGACCGCCAACATTTCCGAAGATCTCCCCCCTCCGACTCTTGGTATTCCTCGACGACTCAAGACTCGAAGACTCGAAGATTCTGAGATTAGGGCTAGATGATGTATAGGTAGAATTCTTGAGCATGTAAATTTTCTTTTCTTCTTCTTTATTCATTTTGTAATGATATTGTACTTAAGACATTTGTATTATCTTTGCAATGAATAAAGTTTTAGTTTCAATTGCATGAACTCATATCAACGCTAAATGCCATGAATAATGTGAATGCACAATCAAAACCCCTCTAACCTAACTCTCGACATAGTTCGATAGAATCGGGTCAGCACAGCAGCACGAGTTGACCTGACTTCTACCTCATGCCTCTCACGATTAACCTTAAAACTAGGGTCCTCACAAGCCCATTCCCTCCCTCTTCTTTCCCTTCCTCTTTTTCTTCTGGGCTGAAATTCCCTCTAAGGCCCAGATAGGTTGAATATGATGCCTGATAGCCCATATAGTTTTGGAAATTTCAAATTAAGTTATCCGGAAATTCCGATTCCGTTTATGTTTTCGATGGAAACAACGGTTCTGTTTTTGATTCTGATTCTGATTAAAAAAATTCTGATTTTGTTTTCGTTCTAAAAGTTTCCGAAAATTTCCGTTTCCAACACTTTTCGTTTCCATTTTGCTATGGAATTCTGCAAAAATTCCGATCCGTTTTCACCCCTAGGCGCCGGTGCCTTTACCTCTACGGCGAAAGCGGATCAAATAATTATTTTACTATACGGATATAAACATTAATGTTTTTCAATACAAATATGAATTCGATGTTATTTCAATAATAAGGATCTGTATGGATACAAAAGATCTGACAAATTGAGAAGAGACTACAGTAAAACAAAGGAAAATTTATACATACACCACTAATTCGACACCTAATTTGCATCATCTCATTCTTTTGTTAATCTATTTATGCATATGTCGCTTCGCTTTCTCACCCTCCATTTCACAGTTAGTACAGTGTAAAATGACCAAATTATCTCCATGCCTACATGGCATGACCTCCTCTTCCTCTCAGTGAAGCATGTGGCCCTTGCGTCACCTTTCTCCCACCTACATTCCTAAGGTCCAACTCTTCCTCTGTGTGTGTGTGTGTGTTTCTTCAATCCCAATTCGCTTCACCCGAAGATTTTGTTTCTTCATTGTACGGATCCAACACAACATCAGGAAAATAAAGAGTACACAAACAAGCACAAATCTATCGGCAAACAAAAAATCTGTCAGTGAACAAACAAAAAATAGGATGAGAGCATTCTCGCAATATCATAACAGTCTTGCCAAAATCATAGCTCTAACATCCCTAAAATCTTAAACGTATTTATCGTGTGCATCATGGCATTCATGCATAAGTCAAAATTGAGAAAAATTTTGAACTTTTAAAATGCCGAAGAAAAACCCTAAATCTCACATAGGGATTTAAAGTGAATTTCCTTTTTGAGATAAGTTCTTATTACAAAGTATTCTGGAATCATTTTAAATAGTGCAATATGATTTTTGAAGCTTGTAAAGATTTTTCAGAAGTTTCAAAAATCAATCTAAATTAATTTGGATGCAAAAGAATCAAAAGAAGAAAAAGAAAAACAAAAGAAAGCAAAAACCTAAATCCCCCCGGGGCAAGTGAAAGTGCATCTAGTGCCCCCTAGTGGATTTTGATGATTAATGACAAATGATTAAGGGACTAATGATTTACTGAGTGTATACAGATGTATAGTCCCTAGGTAATTGGTTTAACCAGTGGATGTCAACCCCTAAAAAGTTAATGTTGAAGGAAGGCTTGGACCTAGAAGATTAGTGATGATTTTCTAGTGTTTAACATGATCAATAGTTCATTTGAGTCTATAGGACAAGCCGCACTATTAAGAGGGGTAAGATATCTAAGTTATAGAAAGAATCTTCATGTGTGCTCAGTCAAACTCTCAGAAGACTTCTTTGAAAATCTCTTTTGAGACACAGACAGTGATTCTCAGTGATACCGGTTTTGAAGAGCCGGATGTACTGAGATTTGCCTCTGTTGTGAGGTTTGATGAATTGGTCGTCTCAAGCCTCGAAGAGTTTCAATTACGGCATGACCGGTCTTCAAGCCCGGTGCTACCGATAATAGCCTCTGTGTCGGAGAGTTAGAGAACCCTGCCGTTTAGGGTTTGCCCTAGTTTCATGTTTTGGAAACTGGTTTGTCCGTTCTTGAAGACCGGTGCTTCCGGGATATGCTTCTGTTGTCTTAGGCTAAGTCCCATGTGTTTTGTCTTCGGTTCTATCGGCTTTGTTTCCAGTCGTACCGAGAATCCCTTCTAGACCTAGGTCTTTTGTGAGTGCTGTGTTACCGAGTCGATTTTCGATTTGACCGTATTTCCTCTTGTGAGAGAAGAACGTGTCATTACTTTAAATCTCGGTTTAACCGTTTGTCAAAGTTGGCACTACCAGGAATCGCTTCTGGAAGTGACTCTGCGGAGTAGAATCTTCAATCCCGGTGTGACCGTGTTCCTTTCGGAACTACCGACTTTGAGTTGAAGACTTTCGCTGTGCGTCTGAGTTCCTCAGAATATGACCGTTGTTTGAAACTCAGTGCTACCGGGTTCGTGCTCCAGTTGCTCCGAGGAAGAATCTTTTCTTCCAACGACTCTTTTCTGAGCTAAGCCTATTTATAGCCCCCGACCCCCTGCGGGCTCGGGAGGACACTCTGTGCAAAATACTCCTTCTCTTACACTGTGTGTTCCCCTTTTCTCTTGCTCTTTGAGATCTACTTTGAGAGAGGAAAGATTTGAGAGATTTGAGACTTGATTGAGCATACAAGCAAGAGTTTCTTCGAGCCTAGTAATCTTGACTCATTACTTTTGGAGATTTGGCATCTCCTAGCCAGCTAGGCGTCGTTGAGAGCTCCAATTGGTGGATTCGCCTCCAACAAGTTTGTGAAGGTTCGGGGATCACCTCAAGATCCACCACGAGTGATTGAGCAAGTTCTAAGTGAACTTAGCTCAAGGAGAAGAAGGTGAAGTCTAAGTGACTTCGGAGCTAAGTGCTCAAGCCTCTCCAAATGAAGACGTAGAGTTGTTGCCTACAACTTGAACTTGGGATAAATCTTGTGTCTTCCCTCTAGCTTTTTACTTAAGTGTTATTCTTCATTTGAGCTAGATCTAGTTTGGTATTTGTTGCTTCACCCTTAAACTGTTTCACTCTTGCATGCTAAACAACTAATTTAAGTAAAATTTGATAATCTCCTATTCACCCCCTCTAGTCGATAGACCTCGATCTTTCAATTGGTATCAAAGCAAGGTCTCCTCTTTGCTACTGATTTGGTTTAACCACCAAGGGAGAAAGGTATGTCAACTTCCAGGATCTATAGAGGTTCTTCGCATAGACCTATTTTCGATGGTACTAAATATGCAAATTAGAAGCACAAGATGAGGATGCATCTTGAAGCCATTGACTTCGAGATCTGGAGAGTAATCGAAAAGGAGTTGTTGTCCTCAATGAAGCTGAGCTGACTTAAAGCGACAAGAAGAACAAGCAACTGAATGCTCAAGCTTGTGATATCCTCTTCGGCGCTCTCAATGATGATGAGTTTGGAAGAATCAGTACGCTCCGAAGCGCGAAGAAGATCTGGGACACACTTGAAGAAGTATATGAAGGACTGATTCAGTCAAGGACTCCAAAACCGACGTTCTTCGAAGTCAATTCAACCAGTTCAGGGGTTCAGATCAAGAGTCAGTTTGAAGCATCTATTCAAGACTCACCACCATCACAAATGAGCTTCGAGGACTTGGTGCCACAGACATCACAAGAAGCTCCTTATGTCTCTTGACGAGAAATATGACACGCTGTGCACCCTCATCCAAGAAAGAGCTGACTTCAAGTCATTGACTCCATGTCAAGCTCTTGGAAGACTCAATGCTCATGAGATGATCATTGAGGAAAAGAAAGAATTGCACTCCACAAGATCAGGGCCTCGAAGAAGCACTGCTTTGAAGGCCAAGAAGGCAGAGTCCTCATCTGATAAAGAACAAGAAGAATCCAGCAATGAAGCTGATGACAGGGACTCTCTTGGGAAGAACATGGCCCTTTTGGTCAGAAGATTCAACTAAGGCTCATGAATCACTAGTTGAGGATCATGAGAAGCTTGGTCTTGAGTTCCTCAACAAGAAGCAAGACCTTGAGTCTCTAAAAGTGATTCATGAAGAATTTAGGTTTGAAAATGATTCTCTTATCGTCAAGCAAATTAGTGAGATTCAAGAAGGTTTCAATCCTCCTTGCTTAAAATGTATTGCATCATCCAATGCCATGCCACTATCTACATCATCTAGCAATGTGCATTCAGATTCTTCATCTTCAAATGATATTATGGTTTCTTGTTCTCCTAACACTCCATCTATGGAGACCATAGCCATTATGAATGAGAATGCTAGGATGAAGACCCTCCTTAAAGTTGGTTTCTTCAAGTGCTGCAAAGGAAGTGACTCTCTAAGAGAGCTTCTTAGCAAGCAATTGATAAACTCAAAGAAAGAAGGGTTAGGCTTCATCCCAAGCTACAACTCGGATGGAACCAAGTGGAGACCCGAACAATATCCCAAGACCAAGTGAGTCCTTGGAAGAGGGAAGAATATCGAACTCATTCATTACAATGGTTATGTTCGTGAAGATAATGCATCCATGCATGCTAACTTCGATGCCAACTATAAGTTAGCTAAGACCCAAAAGGGTAAAGTGTATGCCAAATATGTTGGGTACAAGGGTAGAGATGTAGTCCCTTGCAAAACCATTTTGGTACGCAAAGACCACATCACTAGCCTTAGACCAAATGTATTTGATACATCTAACAGTGCCCCAACCACTAACATTTATGGACCCAAGAAGATATGGGTACCTAAAAGAAACTAAATTGTTTTGTAGGGCTATGTCTCCGGAGGACGAGAATGGGTGCTTGATAGTGGATGCACAGATCACATGACCGGAGACGAAAGCATGTTTGATGAATTCACGCCAAATGTTTCACCCACACAAAGTATTACATTTGGAGATAATGGTAAAGGAAAGGTAATGAGACTAGGTAAAGTTGCTATATCCAAGGACAAATCTATTGCTAATGTTATGCTTGTTAAGTCTCTTGGATTCAACCTAATATCCATTGCTCAATTAACCGATCTTGATCTTGATGTATTATTTAGTAAAATTGATTGCCAAGTGTTCAAGAGTGATGATCAATCTTTGATCTTCAAAGGGGTAAGAAAAGGCAATCTATATCTTGTTGACTTTTCTAAAGGTCCTCAAGTCACCACATGCTTGATTGCAAAATCCTCAAAAGGATGGCTATGGCATCAAAGACTTGGACATGTAGAAATGAGGAACCTAGACAAGTTGGTCAAAGGTAAGCATATCCTTGGAATTACTAACGTATCATTCGAAAAGGATCGCCTTTGTAGCTCATGCCAAGCCGGAAAGCAAGTAAAGTCAAAGCATCCCACCAAGACCGTCATGACAACAAAAAACCCCCTCGAGCTACTTCACATGAACTTGTTTGGTCCAAACACTTACAAGAGCTTCGGAGGTAACGCATTAAGTAACAAAAATATTTATTATTTGATATTGTTTTTATTTACTGAGAAAAATACAAAAAAGGGAATTAAATTGATTAATTCTTAGAAAAATCATATTAAATCCATTTTTAACCCAAAAATGCAAATAATATATCAAAATGTTTGGGAAAATGAGATCTATTTGAATATATCATTTTCATACATGTTTGCCTGCTAGAAAAAATGTAGATGGCTAAAAACTCAAATTAGGGTTTCTCGATTAGCCGGAGATCTGCGGATCGCGATATCTCGAGCGTCCGGACTCCAATTAAATTGATTCCACTTGCATTAGTCTTTATTTTGAATCCTCTATGCCATGACATACATTTCATATCATGTCAATGTTCATCATTTTGATATTTATTTTTGCACCTCTTTTTTCAGTGTTTTTGTTCTTCTTGATAGAGCCAGAAGATTCTGAAACATATAATCTGGAGCAAGAGCAAGACCTAACTGCTGAGCCTCAAGGCAAACAACTCCTTTGAACATATTGCAAACGTCCTACTACTTGCAGAGTATTATTTGTTTTCAAATTCGTTATCACATGCGTTCAAATTATACTTTCTGTTACGTATTAGTCTTATTCTTTGCATGAACTTACTTTGTTCCCCAATCAACACCACCACACCCCAACCTAATTAGAGTAATAGTTACTTCTATGTTGCTTATTTTGTTAACTATGCTTAGACATGCTTAGATATGTAAAAGTGGTCATTCCTTGGATGGCAGACAAACCAAAACACCTTGGATGGGTTAAGTGGTAGGTGGGTGTTCACCGGGGAGTAACTAATGAACTTGATTAATAATTATCAGGCTTAGATGAGAGGCCATGGCTGGGAGCGTAGTGGATTGTCTCGTTTCCCCCACAAGGATCGGTTCCCAGTGTCTTTTTGAACCAAGATTTGTGTACTTCTACATGGATGGTATAATGGCCCATCCATGACTGAATAATTTGTCTAGACTTAAGTTATGAGCTGCATAGTTTACCGTTTCCACTTGCCGGGTGAGTGAAAAATGATGTGATGTGGTGCCTCAATATAGGTGTAAGGGTTACACACGGTCCGGGACCGAGGATGTATCACCTGCTACAATTTTTGGGACCATGTTGGTGTACCGGCCGGACTAGTGTACGGATTAGCCCATTAGGGTAGCTCATACTTAAGTCCAAAATATTGTAAAGGTCGTGTTCAATCACACTCTGCTAACACACCTTGTGAAGTATGCCTTTGGCCTAATATTAAGAATCGATCGATACGTGTAGGTAAAGATGTACACCCCTGCAGGGTTTGAACTATTTGAATAGCCGTGTCACGGTTATGGACAGCTTAGTAAGAATCCACATCAAATTAGACAACTACAACAATACTTTAAAACATGCCAACTCTAAGGTTGAGAAGTTAGCGATTGCTTCCTCTGGTGGTTGAGGAAGAATCGAGGGTTATAAGTGTGCGGTGATCTACAATAGAATTCATTATGAAGATTCAACTCATCTCTTTTAAAACTAATATGGTAATCAAATTCATTCTACTTAAAGAGTATTGTCAAATGAATAATTGGCTTTCTGCAAAATAGTCCACAATTACCTCTTTATTGATACCAGTTGTATCTATTATTAATTTCCCCTATAAGTCTTGCAGAGTACAATTTTTATACTAATCTTGCAACTTTTGATAATTTTGTGCAGAGAAAATCATCCTCTCAACAGATGGTTTCTATGTAGAGATCGACGCCCACGATGACTAGTTGCTGGGAATCCCAGGCAGTGGTCCTGCCCAAGGTTCGGCAACTTGGTTTGTTTTGCTGCCAACTTTTGGCCCCACTTTTCGGTTTCTTAGCCATGTTAAATCTTTCGCTGTGTAATTGAATCTTTGTGTGAATTAAGTTGTTATGTTTTAAGAACAACTAGTATTATTACAGTTTCAGTTGTAGAGTTGCTGTTGTGGTACTTGTTTGTTCTCACCTGCCTCATGTGCCCTACATGTATGATATTGAAGCACATGTGCGGGTAGGGTTTCAGGGTCTATATCATAGAATTCCTAGGTTTAGTCACCTCTGTGAAGTGACTCTTCCACTGGGAGTTTGGGAACTATATCATCCTACTCCAGCCGAGCATTCATTTGCCGAGACGGGTTCGGGATTGATGTTCTGGCTCAGTGAGAAAAGAGTAAGGAGACCATATCATCCTACTTAATCTGAGCATTAGTTTGCCGGAGCAAGTGTAGAGTTGCGTCTCGGGCTATTCGAAGCCATATCACTCTACTCCTCTTGGAATTTGTGCCCAAGGGTTGAGGTCGGGGTTGACGTTTCGACTTAGTGGGTGATTTCGCTTAAGATTCTATGTTATGGATTTTGGGTCCCGACAAGAGCCAACATGCGGTGGTGACCTCAACTAAATTAGAGTGAGGGAGGGATTTGTGGATCGAGTGTCGAAGTGCAATGCTATTGGAGGAGAAGATTTGGCCATGGCCGTAGGGGTGGCGATGTTATTCATCCTTGCAAGCTTTGATATGTCCTCTGCATTGTCATCACCTGTGACATCCTGTCGGTTTACTAATCCGACAATAATGAATATGGGGTGGCGCACGCACAGAAGATCTAGACGGGTGCACGCGGGACACAATGTTTAGACAGGTTCAGGCCCTCGTGAAGAGGTAATACCCTACGTTCTGTGTTCGGTGGATTGGTATTGCTTGAATCCCGTATGAGAATATGGCTATGGCCTATGAGAAGATAGATGGAGATGATGCCGATCAAGAGATCCCTACCCGGCCTTATATAGGTGACCGTGGTAGGGTTACAAGAGTCCGGATCGGTTTATAGATTGGTTTCCTAATTAGTTACAACAGAATCCGGGATTGCCGGATGTGTGTTTATCCTTGTCTTGTACTCCAAGTTGATGAGGCATCCCCGTGTTGTAGTCGGACTCCGAGTAGTCGGCCCGGCCCACCCTGTGTCCAGAGGGTCGGATTTGTCCTCCTTGATGGTACCCGGGTGCCATACCATCGTCAGTAGCCCCCGAGTCCTTCACGATCTAGCTGCTGTTCGCCGTCTCCCTTGAGCAAACTTCCCGAGTGGTTCCCATATGAACGCACCTTCTTGTCGCGTGCAGGGAGATTATGAGGGACTCCTAGAACTCCTGTGGAAAAAGACAACAAAAGCTAAGTAATATTCACCCAAAGGGTCGAAATATCATCGGTGATGAGCTAATAGCAGGTAAGCCCTGGTGGTATCCAACCTATCCTGATGGACAGAGGCCGGGTAATGGCCCAGCGGGGGACATACCATTAATCTTGACTGGATTCCTGAGTAGCACCTAGACAATCCCGAGGGGACCGGGTCCAGCTAGCGTCCCCTGAAGGAATGCCTCCAAAATCCGAGTTAGAACCAGAACACAAGTTATGGCGCATAGGTTCCCGAGTGACAAAGCCTGATGCCCAGACGTTCCACAGAATCTAGGAAATCCGGATCCCGATAGTTCCAGAACAAAGTTCGCGGGAGGTCAGGGTGGAGAAACCGGTGGCTCTGAGCTGCTCGGCGTCCGACTAGTGGCCTGTTGAAGGCGCACCATAACTGCCCTTCACTCGGGTGTATTCAAGTGATTGCGTTCCTGCGGGAGGCCAATCCTTGAAACCCTTCAAAACTGTAACGTTCGGTTCCGGGTTAAACGGTAACCGATTAGTAGCCCGCTTGAGGCACGTTACAGTCGCTCTTTATGGGGGTAAATTCCAAACGGCCACTTAACCCCGGAAGGCCAACCGTCGGATCCCTTCTGTTAAATAGCACAGATCGTGTCGTTGCCATGTCGTGGGTGCTGAATAGCTGCGATGTGGGCCGTTTAATCCGCACTGTGGAAACCGAAGAGGCGCATAGTGGGCACAAAAAACTGCGCGCGTGCGGAAGCGGAAGAGTCGCGACATTCCAACCGTCTTCCTTTATAAGACCCAGAAAGCAGCGGGGTCCACTCACATCTTCCAGAGCACGCTTCGCCTCCTTTGCGCCCAAAACCCCCTTCGTCTTCCTCGTGCCCCACCGGTTCGGAAGCTCCGCCACACCAAAAACCCTAGTTCCGCGCCACCGGCCTTGGATGCAAGCCCCCGATTGGGAAGCCGATCCGACCGAAGCAGAGGAGGACGCTTTGGTGTGGAAGTTATTAAGTGAGAAGGATTCCTCCACCGACCCGATGCCCCCCTGGATCAAATCGACAGCGACCGAATTGTGGTTGAAGACCCTGGTCAGGTCGGGAGTGCTACTACCGAAGGAGTTGGTCGAGTGGCGCGCCGCCGTGGGGGAGATGACCCCTACTCCAAACATGGGCGAAATCGTCGTCCACGGCTCCTTCTTCGAATGGGGCTTCTCCGTGCCCGTCCACCCTTTCCTCCAAGGGCTGTTGTACTAATACGGGTTAGAGCTCCACAACCTCAAACCCAACAGCATGCTCCACGTCTCGTGCTTCATTACATTGTGCGAATGCTTCCTCGGCATCGAGCCGCATTTTACACTGTGGAAGCACCTCTTCGTCGTGAAGCCGCAGCCGAGCAGGGACAGCCCGACCGTGGTGGGAGGCGCCGGGTTCCAGTTGAGATCCAGAGCGGCGAAGAACTACCTGACCCTGCCGATGCAGACCTCCAACAAGGGGTGGCACGCGCATTGGTTCTACTGCGCCAATCCCGTGCCGTCGCTCCCAGCGTTCGTGGGCTAGCCGCCGGTGGTCAAGCCGAGCTGGTCCGAGCCGCCGCTGGACCGAGAGCAAGATGGAATCGCGGTCCTCATGGCACAGCTGGCTGAGACGATCCAAGCCGGGGTTACCGGACCGTCGTCGTGTCGACCTTCATCCGGTGGCGGGTGCAGCCCGCGAAGCTAAGGGCTCACCAAATGTTTGAGTATGCCGGCGAACAAGACACGACCCGAGAGTCCACCGAGGAGCTCTCGAATGATGCCGTCCAGCACCGAGTCGAGAAGCTCATGGTGCAGGGGACGGATCTGAACCTCTCGGGATGGCCGCCACCCTTCAGCAGATCGAACCCCCCAAGCCAGGTAGGCAACCGATTCCCCAACTCGCTTCGTCAGTCGTGACACCAAGTCTGACTAGGTGGTGCTTATGTTTTCCGAATTTGCAGGTTCTCTTTGGCTTCAGTTCCGATGTCCCTCTTTCGGAGAAGGAAGTCTGAAACCGGCCGCAGTACGCTGACATCCCTAGCGGTGGGGCACCGTCGTAGGGGACGGCCGGCGCGTCTTCCTCTGGAGCCGGGCCCCTCGAAGGGGAAGGCTCCCGCCGCCGCAGCACCTGGCGCTCCTCCACCAAGTGCACCGGCCCCGGAGGAGGAGGAGGAGGATGAAGATGACGTCCCATTCCGCTTTCGAAGGAGTTGGGTGCCGTCTGCAAGCGCTGCCCCGGGAGGACAAGGTGGCTCCTCCGCCCATCCCGACCTGGTGGCGCCGACTGCTGCCCCGGCGGGGGCTCCTTAGGCAGTCAGAGAGGAAGTCCCCCCAGCTAGGGGGGAACGGATGGCCGACGCCGCTTTCGGGGAGTAGAGCAGCTCCGCAGCGTTGCCGGCCCCGGCAACTGACTCTTCGAAGCAGCCGGCCCCGGGGCCCAAGAAACGTGTTCCTGTCCCTCGATCCGCCAAGTAATCGTTCTGTCAAATATTATCTTGCTCGTCTTCTGTCTTCTGGGCTTGATGTGTCCGGATGCTTTTCACAGGACACGGCGGATGGGAGATATTCCGAAGGCGTCATCAGGCGCCCCAGGATCCGGCCAAGGCGAGGTCCAGTCGGGGATCGATACTCGGCCCTCATCTCCTTCGAGAGTGGCCGCGACTGCGCCCCCCCGGCCTTCTCCTGGAAGGGATGGTGCGCCCTCGCCATCTGCTGCTCCCCAGTGGAAGACGTTCCCCGCTAAGGCAACGGGCCCGACCACGTCCGGGGACGCGGGTCCGAGTGCAGGAGCGTCTGTGGGCCAGAGTTCGCGGGAGAGGCTCTGCCGGATCGCCGAGGCAATCTCAAACTGTCACCCACAATGGAGGAGGTTCCTAGTGCCCCACCCCCGTAGCCGAAATCCGTGCTGGCGCTCAAACCGCTGCGGATCCGGCAGGCGGACCCTGAACGGCCAAGCCTGACAATCCGGGAAATCAACGACGTCCGGGAGCATGATGAGTGGGCCGATGTGATGGGCATCGTCACCCAACTGGGCGAGATGCTCCCGGCGTTGATGCAGATGGTGAAGGAGGCTGCCAACCTGCTAAACGGTAGGTTGCACCCGCTGATGCAGGTAAACTTTCGCGTTCGATTCGCGTTTGTTTTTCATTTGTAGGTGTTTTGCTGATACACCCACTGGAGAGTAGCCCCCGGGCCTCTGGCCAACTGCCTTAGTCGGGCAGAGGGTCCCTTGAGTATTTTATAGACTTCCCTCTGGGTGCACGATTAGTGCACCCAGAGGGTGTAGCCCCCGAGCCTTTGGTCGACTATAGTAGTCGAGCGGAGAGTCTTTTTGCCTTTTCTGTAGATTTTACTCTGGGTGCACGATTAGTGCACCCAGAGGTGTAGCCCCTGAGCCTCCACTGGGTCCGAGGGACCGAGTGGAGAGTCTTGATGATTTTTCCGAGTGCTAACCTTTTCTGTTTCTTTTTTGCAGACACTGAACCGTCGGTCCCAGGATAAGACCATCTTCCTTCAGGATCGGCTGGAGATGTTTGACAGACTCAGCCTTCGCAAGGCAGAGTGGGACAAACTGATGGGGAGCCTCCAAGCGGCGGAGGCCGTGGCTCACAGGCGTGGGGTTGAGATCGCCGGCCTTAAGAGTGGGCTTTCCCATGCCCGAGCCAGAGGTAAGAGACCCGAGCCCCTTTGGTTCTTTTTTGTTTGTTGCCGTGCCTGACTTGTCTTCTGCAGCTGCTGAGAAGAAGGCTTCTAAGCTCGAGACAGAGCTTGTGTCGATGAGGCTCCGCGTCCAGGAACTGAGTTCGGTCGAGGATAGAGCCTCCAAGCTTTAGGAGCTGCTCAAGGCGGAGAAAGCCCGCATCCAGCACTGGAGAAGGAGGCAGCTATCACGGGTGGGAGCCTGAGGCGGGCTCTGGAGGCCGTCGAGGAGATGAAAAAGAAGGCCGCCGACTCCGAGACCGGTAAGTCTTCTGACTCGGGTGCCAGTCGGTCGGGGTCCGCTGGTCATTTTTCTTGTGCCTTTGTTTTGTTTCTGTAGCCCTTCAATTCCGCCTCAAGAAGGTCATCGACTCGGCCAAGTCCTTGCAGGCAGCGGGCCGCATGGCGTGCGATGCCTTGTGGGAGGAGAACCCGGTGCCGGACCATGCGGACACAATGGCAGAGCGTCTTCGGCAGGTGTCGGATGAAGTGAAGCGTCAGCTATTGAACGCGACGCGATCCGGAGCTGTGCTGTCGCTCGTCGTGGCGAAGTCCCACTATCCGTTGCTGGATATGGAAGCAATCGGAGAGGGATATGCCGCCGACGTCCCCAATGACGACATCCCAGAGTTGATGAAGGCGGTCGAGGGTACGGCGAACTCCCTCATTGACCGCGGCGGCCTGTAAAGAACAGTTTGCATATGTAGCTCAACTGTCCAAGTGGATGTTGAATTATGTATGTTTTTGTAACAGGCTCGGCTTTTAATTTTGTCAATTTCTTTCGTTTGCCGAGTACTTGTTCGTGCGCATGTTAATCCTTCGTATGTGCTCTTGCCGACCCATTTTTAGCCTTCCTTGCATAGAGATTAGCCGTGGGCTGTTTCCCGTGTAGGATAGGATTGCGGCGTGAAACTGGCGGTCAGCGTTAGGAAGTCAACGGCGGGATGTATACGCAGTACTAAAGTAGTTAGCTCGAATGAAAGAAACCCGAGTGTGGCTGAGCGCACCCAGAGGGTGTAACCACCGAGTGCCCGCTATGAGCATGCATAGCGGCCAGTTGGGAACCCCGAGAGGTGTTGTAAGTGAAGAAAAAACTAATTCATATGTCTCAAAATTTTAGAGTACAAAGTCTTAAGCATAGAAATGACGTAGCTGTTCAATGTTTCATGCGTTGGTGATGACGTTGCCGTCGCTATCCTTCAGTCGGTAAGCCCCCGGGTGCAATACTTTAGCGATCACGTATGGACCCTCCCATGGCAGAGATAGCTTGTGCTTGTCTTTGTTGGATTGGACTCGGCGTAATACCAAGTCACCAACATTGAATGAGCGGTTACGTATGTGCCGACTGCGATAGCGTCGTAGGCCCTGCTGGTACTTTGCCGACCGAAGGAATGCGACCTCGCGCGCTTCTTCGAGCTGATCGACGGCATCTTGTTGGGTTTCCTCCGACTCATCCCCAGAGTACGCGCGGGTACGTGGTGATCCATGGTCCAAGTCAGTCGGGAGCACGGCCTCGGCTCCGAAGACCAGGAAGAAAGGCGTGTATCCGGTTGACCGGTTGGGCGTGGTTTGCAGACTCCAGAGCACTGAGGGTAACTCTGCGGCCCAGTTACCCACGAATTTCTTCAGGCCCTGGAAAATCCGAGGTTTGATGCCTTGCATGATCAGGCCATTGGACCGCTCAACCTGCCCGTTGGTGCGTGGATGTGCGATCGCGGCGAAGCTGAGACCAATGTTGTAATCGTCGCAAAATTCGAGGACAGCGGCACTGGTGAACTGAGTGCCATTATCCATGATGATGCTGTTGGGGACACAGAAGCGAAAAATGATACCCCGAAAGAACTCGGCGGCCCGCTCTGAGGTGAGAGTGGCCACCGGCTTAGCTTCAATCCATTTGGTGAACCTGTCGACGGTGACAAAGAGGTGTGTATAGTCCCCGGGAGCTTTCTTGAGAGGACCGACCATGTCCAGACCCCAAACGGTGAAAGGCCAAGCAATCGGGATAGGCTGGAGTGCTTGAGCCGGCAAGTGTGTTTGTCGGGCGAAGTATTGACATCCCTCACAGGTACGAACAATGTGCTCGGCATCGAAAACGGCAGTTGGCCAATAAAAACCTTGTCGGAAGGCTTTACTGACCAAATACTTTGGTGCCGCGTGATGCCCACAAACACCCGAGTGAATGTCCTGTAGTAGCTGCTTGCCTTGGTCGTGAGATATACACCGCTGGAGGATGCCCGAGGTGCTCCTTTTATATAGCTCCCCTTCGACGACAACGTATCCTTTGGCTCTACTGGTAATGCACCGTGCCTCGGTCTGGTCTGACGGGAGGGTGTCTCGCAGCAGGTAGTCGAGGAAGGGCATTGTCCAGTCAGGAATGATGGCGAGGACCACTGGTGACGACTGCCGAGTGCCCTCGGATTCTTCGGGTTGTGGTTCTTCAGCATCAGGTGCTGTTCCTGCCGCGATGGAGGGGGTGTGCAACTCTTGGAGGAATACTCCAGCCAGGACGATGTCCCGACTGGACCCCAACTTGGCGAGTGCATCCGCTGCCTCGTTGTCTCGACGGAGAACATGCGTGATCTCGAGTCCATCAAATTTGGCTTCAAGCTTGCGTACTTCCTGTCAGTAGGCTTCCATGGTAGGGTCTTTGCATGACCATTCCTTCATGACCTGTTGAACCATCAGTTCGGAATCTCCCCTAGCGAGGAGTCGGTGAATCCCGAGTGACGCGGCGATGCGCAGTCCGTGCAGCAAAGCTTCGTACTCGGCGACGTTGTTGGATGCTGGGAAGTGAATTTGGAGCACATACTTGAAGCGTTCCCCTTTCGGAGATATGAGCACGATGCCGGCCCTCGCGCCCTAAAGCATCAGCGAACCATCGAAGTAGAGAGTCCAGTGTTCGGGGTCGATGACAGAGGGTGGGACTGGATTTCAGTCTACTCGGCCACGAAGTCGGCCAGAGCTTGAGACTTGATGGCCGTGCGTGGGGTATAAATTATGTCGAATGCAAGCAATTCCATTGCCCACTTGGTGATCCGTTGTCACGGACCCGGAATTGCATATGATTAAGGGAACGCGAAGTCGCCAAGGACCGAAGGACTCGTCGGCCCGGTGGCACGGTACCTGCGCCGTACGCACCGAAACGGAACGATCCGACACCCGCCACGTGCGAGCCGGCCGGAAGCGACCAATCTTCCCAAAACCACAAACAGATTCCAGATGCCGGTGAAGGGGTAATACCGCGGGATAAGCCTGCGCTCCGCGATAGTCATAGGAGGACTAGAGCTCGGGATAGGTATCCCCTTAACCTAACCTAGCCTCGAGGTGCAACTCTGGGAGGATCCAGCTCTGCTCTGCCGTCAGCGCGAGGCGTGACGGTCATGGGAGGCTTAGCGAGTACGGGACGAATCCCCTGGATTGACTTCACCAAATGTACACAGGACTAGTGGTTCGCTCACCTCTGCCATCACGAAACGCAATCCTAGCACGCAGTAATACCGCTGCACAGTTGCCCATATACTTCATCACATACACGCATGGTACATGGACAACGCAAGTAACAACTCGGATATCATCACAAGGCACTACATTACGAAATTACTAATAACAGTCCCCGATGGGACGATATGTTACATCAGACGGTAGTTCCGAAAGCATATCCGAGTACGGAGAAGTTTAACAACAGCGGAAGCAAAATGATTAGACCCACAGCGGCATAGAGGCCACTGAACAAAAACTACAGCCTATCCCATAGACCGACTAACTGACCGAGAAAGCAACAATTTCAGGCGTCATCGAAATAATCCTCAACCACCGGCTCACCTGCAAGCTCCAGGAGTAACCTGGGTGAGTACAAACGTACTCGCAAGACTTATTCGTGCTTGATTAAATGTCCTACTTATACTAGTACAACACAATTAAACATGGATGCTTCTCAGAGTAACAATATACAAGTTAAGAACATAACAGTAATAAGGTGAAGTAAAGACAGACTAAATAACAGATTAACTTAGGACACAAGCATATCACAACCAATTTACCACGAGATCAAATCATCGAATCCAAATCCATTGGGGCAGCTCATGAGTCCAATCCGAATCAATTCAATAAACATCATCCAATTCATTTAGGGCAACCCCTAAACCAAATCCAAATTGATCCAATCCATATATAAGTCAATTCCAAATTGATTCGATCCACACATATCCATTTTTAAATCTCTCGAACCACTACCGACAACTCAACCCCTGCAGGCATAGTGAGTGCATAACCGCAAGGAGGTAGCGAACCTCCAAGGGGCATGGAGGCTTACCCCAACTATCCTCAGTGTTGGTTCTCGCTAGCGTTCACGCATAAAAAGGGATGGTGACACGCTGGAAATAGGGTTGGTATGGCGACAAAAACCTTCATACACCTGGGTCGCCGTCATGCATCAATTCACACCAACCGTACCCATTGTGCACGCCCTCGGCTCTCCCAACTCACTTAACAATTTAGTTGAAGAGCTACAAGATGTTCTCGACGTAAGACACATCCTACACATGCTAGTGTACGCAACTTGCAACGATTTGACGATAACAATCATACACATAGCACATATAAAAGGGCATACACGAGAGTACGGAAGGTAAAGATGCAACAAGCTCTGCTTGCCTGATTCGGGTTGTTCCTGGTCTTGCGGGGAGCAGTAAGCCGGGTGGTCTCCTTCTTCGGGCTCTGTTTCGAGCAAAAGCGATACCGGGAACAAACGAGAAAGAAATAATAAGAACCAGCATGCATGCGTGAATGATTGACGCTAGCTACATGCTCCTACAATGATGGGGAGGTGATGTCGAGGAACTATGACTACATGCACAGCTTGAGTTCAACTTATCGAGGTTACGTGCAATATATGCGTGCATGGAATATGATATGCATGGTTTGTACTAGAACATACTTGGATGTTGTAGCTATGTACTAACCGGAATTAGGGTACCAAACACGGTTATCTTAACTGTTAAGCTAGATTCTCTAGTATCCATATATTTAGAGGTGGTATGCATTTTCTACGAGTTCTACAAGTTTAATTTAACTTAGCATTTCCTGTCTTCTTCTTAGTAAAGAACAAGGTATTGTATATCTCATTTCCAATATTATTACATTATCTAAGACCAACAAGTAGGTTTATCATCTCATCCTTGCAGATATTATATTTCCTAGTTAATCAAGAATTCGTTGCGTGATTTCACATATCACAGAACTAATGGATTTCCTTTGGGGATACTTTGTACCTAGGTGTATACATTGATTGAACGATTAAAGGATGAAACTAACTGTTAGGTTTAGGCATATTTGTATATCAACTAGTTACCACTTGCTTAATTTGGTAATGATGCGACACGGACATTTGTCGGGTCGCATATCATTTCAGAGTTTAATTACTTAGTTTATTACATGAGTCGACATGGTTGTTAATGTATTTTTAAATTGGTGATCATGTCTTAACCCGGTATACTTAACCAAGGAATGCATTACTTGATTAGTCAATCTTAACTAATAATCACAGAAATTCAGAAACTATGCTCATATACGTGATGGTTACACACACAGGAATGGATCGAGTACATTGATCCTATAGCAAGCCATAGATTTGTCAACTTCAATCAGTTCTTTAAGTTCTCACGATTATGCTAACTGATAACAACCGACCTAACAACCAACAATGGTCTTAACTCAGTTGATTAGTTGAACATTCATCTGAGAGAGTAAACGGTGATTAGGGTTAGTACTGTTATTAGCTAGCAGTTAATCGAAAAGGGAAATTCGTTAGGTTCATCCATGCATGACCCTTTTGGCTGACTTCAACTAAACTAATGGCATGCAACGACATTTACTAACCCTGAGCTATCAATTCCAGTCATTAGCGCATTTAATCGTTCAACTAGATGGTTAAGGATGTTTTAACCGTATACCTATATTCATGGCACCAGCTGATCATGGTTAGCTATCCCTTAACCATCCTTAGAGTAATAGCATTGATCAGCAGTTAGCTGAGGCGAACACTTGGACCAACCTAACTAACAGGCTGAGGTAATTATGATTACGGTTAGATAAGCAATTACTGGAGTACTAAGCAGTGGGTAGTACCATTATTATTAGCAGTTAATTGGAAGCAATGCATCGATCGGCAACTAACCGTGGTTAATACTTAGACACAAAGGAAATTAGTGAACTGGTCATAGAGGTCATTAGCTTAAGTTTTCATCACACGATTCTATGCCGCTTTAGGACAGGTAGGAATCACTTTAATTAATGGGTCGAACAGGTTCTAACCGACATGGATTCCATTGTTTACAAAATGTTAATCGCTGATTAGCTGCTAGCACATTAACTACTAAACATTGGGTTCATCTGAACACACATATAAAGGTATACCAAAACCAACCGAGAAGACATCAGCATGGGTATATCGAGTACAGCCGGTTGTAATTACTTATACTAATCAGTGTTTACACTTTGTCTGGATCCGACATGCTTCCCACGAGTGAATTAATTGTGCTGGTGAATGGTTAATTGCACTAACCGGTTAATGGTTAACATGCAGCAGTTGAAACCAATGTGTACGTGAGCAAAGCTCACCCTGGAGCAGAGGAGGGCTGAGGCGGAGGTGCCTGCCGGCGACGGGGTTGCTGAGGAGTTCGGGCCTCGGGCTCGACGCGGTGGAGGGGGTAGGCGACGCGGCAAGCCAGCACCTGGAGAGAAGACAGCACAGGGGAGGGAGCTCCGGCGTGGGCGAGCTCGGGCTTGAGCCCGTTGGCCTCGGCGGCGGGGCGAACAGCGGAGATGGCGCGCAAGGCCGGCAAGGCTGGGGAACGGCGGCGCGGCCCAAGGCTTGCCCGGGAGGGGAGCGGCGCCGACGGCGGCCTGGCTCGGCCGGGGAAACGGGGACCGACCGGCGGTGCTGGAGCGGCTCGCCGGCCGGTGGACTTGGGCAGCCGGCAGGAGCGGCGCGACCGAGCAGAGGGGCGACGGCGTGGTGAGGTGCGGCGCCGGGGGAGCTCGGGCCGGAGGGGGGAAGGCGGGATGAGCGGGGGGGTGGCGCGCCGGCGGGAGTAGGGCGGTGGAGGCATGGGGCAGGAGAGGCGCACGAGATTTTGGGCAGAAGAAAAGCAACAGGGGAGCTCCGGCCAGAGGTTGAAGAAGATGGGATTAGACTGGCAAACGCCCAACTGCTCATGCATGTATAAGATTTTTGGATGAATTGGATGCTCAGGAGGTGATGAATCTGGGGGCATAACATGCATGGCTCAATTCTTTGGCCTTGAATGGGATTGGGAGGAGAGAAGGTATTGGGTTTTGTTGGTGCTTGAGAAGAAGAAGGGGAATGCCTGTGCTGTGCGTGGAGAAGAAAGGAAGACTGCGTGGGGAAGAAATAGGGGCACTGTAGGTTGGTTGTTTGCTACGTGGAGGAAGAAAGCTGCAGTGGTGGTCAGGTGGAAAGATGGAGCTGCCACAGGTGGAGAAAAGAAAAGGGGAAGGAGAAAAAGGGGCCTGCACGTGGGTCCCACGGCGGAGAATATTTCTCCTCTTGTCTTCTTTCTTTGCTGTTTGAGAGCCGATTAGGAATCCATAACCCTAGTGTCGACAATTCTACATGTTAAAAGTAATGCCCTAGTTTATCGATTTATAGCCCAGAAATGAATGTGGAATCCTATGTACTTGAATTATTTCTTTAACTATTTTTCAAAACATTAGACTTGAGGTCTATATGCTATTTAGCTTTTAGATGTATCATTGCAGGTATATTGGAGGAGAGGGGGTTTACTCGATCAGCTCCTCCCAAAATTTATCCGCGAGGAGAAACTACTAAAAATAAGTTTTGGTCTTAATGTACAAATAACTTCGATTGACTGGTAACGGTCCTGATAACCTAGATGTTTTGGAACATGTATCAAATTTCGAGTCGTGGGTCGGAGGAACGGGGGTTTCACCGTTCTATTCTATATTAAGCATAAACTTACGTTAGGGTTCTCAATCGAGACCATTTGGAACTATGTATGTGCATGCATGTGTTAGAAAAATTCCAAATTATTTACGACGATCTTTATTATTCTCGTGTCGTACAATTTGGGTCATTGCAAACCTACCCCCCTTAAAAGAATCTCGTCCCGAGATTCCTACGGTAAAGAAAGGAAGATGAGGTATTGAACTTGCAGCAAGTCTTTGATGAGGTAGCAAGCTGTCGACAGTGGGGAAGCAGAATCACTTATCGACTTTTACACTAGCTCTGGAAAGAGAAAACTAGATCAGGGTATCATTCTTGGAAATGACTCCTTCTGTGATGCTTCAACTTTAATAGGCTCTACACCTAGTTAAGAGGAAAGGCGAAGGTAGAAAGAACAGAAGCAACTAAGAGACGTTGCGGGGATTGACAGTCCTACAAACTCAGAATTCAAGATTATTGTTTTGAGTGAGAAAAGCTGGTATGAACAACTGATCTTAGCTTAGGTGTGGCCGAGGCAAGAGAATTGGATGGTCATAACTACTCTAGATTGGAAAGAAAGAATTATGAATATGAGGATCGGTCTCAGATAGTGGTAATTGCCTTCATCGTTTTGGGATGAGTTTAAAACATCTTTTACTTTATTGTTTATTGTTAACAACAACTCCGTTCTATGTTATTTGGTTAGTTAGGCTTACTTCAAAAGCTATTTTCCAATCACATTTCCTAGATTATAATTATCTACATTCCACCCCCATTATATCGTGATTTCCATCAAATATTCTCTGGGTGGACCTAATTGAATCCAATTCAGGAATCTATATCCATCAATGTATCAATATTCAAATGCTCCTTCTTTCGCAATCCATCAATTCTGTGGCCTATAATCATTGATTTTCTTCTGTCTTCCATCAAATCTCCCTAAATTAAGTCGAAACATACCCTCTAGCAACTACTTCAAGTTCTTATTCCTAAATCCTCCATTAATCTTCTAATCATGCACTATCAATTCTGTTTAACCTATTTTGGTTCAATCCTTTAGCATGTAGAGTTCAACTATTTCATCAAGACATCTTTCTAAAGACAGATCACTACCTTAGCAATTTCCTATAGGAAAATCGAATTCCAAGGGTCATCTACCTAACCTATAAGTATTATCTTAATGGTAATCCAACATTTAACTTTGCCCATGATCATTTTCTATTAATCCTCCATCTATAGACTTCATTTTTATCTCGTCCACTAGTATTCAAAATCTTCATTATTAATCATATTCCACCGATCCAACAATTTATCTAAGTCTCTTTATCTATTACTCCTGATCCTTTCCAAATCCAATAGTAGTGTTGCCATCTGTACGTCTTCTATCGTATCACCTGCCAACTCATAGTTATCCAAGCCCAACGGCAATACTTCTAATTTCACCAATATCCGATGACTAAACCAATCTTCGGATCTATTATAATTATTGGCACCAACAGCAACCTAAGGTCCTTATCACTAGAGACCTATGAATACATTAGATCCTCCGATAATGCTTATATCATGAACCGCCAAAGATCCATTCGCCATTGATGCTAAGTCATAATCGTAATCAATTGGTCTGGTAATCAATCTCTACTTCTGTCCATCACTTTTTCATTGAGAATCAATGTCAAGGAAATTATCTACTAGCAATAATTAATTACTTTGCTAAATCAATTAATTCTTCGCACTCCATTGCATCTCCTATTAATCCAACTCATTTAGGTTAACCCACTGAAATTCATACACTATCTCTAATCTTACTCCAATTTTCAAAGGGTATTTGCTAATACTATGACTTTTGACCTAGGAATTAGTCCAACAATTCCCTATAATCCAATCAAAATCCAGGATTTACATAGCCCTGTAATCCAATAGACTTATTAATCCTGTACTCCTTTCTCAAATTTTTATTTTCAGCATGACTCTGATCTCGAAAACATCATCCACCGACAATAGAGTCATTTCCCCTAAGAGGAATCCAATAAGACCTTATTATTTCTTGAGATTTCTCGAGATCTATAGTCTAATCACTGTAATTAATCTCCTTAAACAAACCTTAGTATCTTGATTACTAGCCAAGGCATCATACCATCTTCCATCTCCGATCATAGCATCAAGGGCTCACATAGACATTCAGATTCCTATTTATTTTTTTATTTCTAAATCTTACTCAATTCCATCCATTCCAACTTTTGCTTTGACCAAAGATCATCTTTAAGGTTGGTCTGAGATCCAGCTTAATCTTGCTGGCAAGGTATATTAGATAGGAAGGGTTTGGATGTACCGCGTTGTACAAGTGATAGTTCAAAAATTGTCGGGATTGAAGAACAGTTCCGTACCGCACTTAGCGCCATCAACGAGGAGGTGATCAGGCTCCCTATTGACGTGCTAACATGGGCACAAAAACGTTCGAGAATACCGAAGGCATGGCATCAATTCTGAATAATCTATCATGTACAGATTCACATCCTTGAGGTAAAACAAGATATTATGAGATTGGTCTTGAACTTCCTTCGATCCTGCTAAGGAGGGGGAAGGGAAGGACTGAGCCAGCGCTTAGATCCACTTGAATTTAGTTGAAGACCTCGGTTTAGGGCAGGAACTAAGAGATGGAGAACACAAAAGGTTGACAAGGAATTTGGAGAAACTTAATTCATGGTAGCAAGAAGCAAGTTTAGGCTTGCTGAAATTTTTGGACCGCACACACTTTAATGGTGTGAGAGCCCACCACGATGGCATAATATGAGGAGAATCCTTCACCTTGAGGTATAGACTTTGGGGATTGGAATAGTGGGAAATGTTCCACCACATCATGGAGGAATTGGTCGATAAACTGGCTCAAGGGGTAGAGCGGAGAAACAAAAAGGAGGGCAAGCATATCAATGTCCTCCAAGAATAGGGAATATTGGTTAGTTAGAAGATCAGTTAGCAAGGTAGGGTTCTCTAAGTCATCATTATGACGGAGATAAGTCTTTAGGGTAAGGTGGGGGAAAAAGCAAGAGGATGCCGACTCCAGAACTTGGAGCAGAACTGCGAACTAATGGCACACTGTAAATAGCAATTCTGACTTAAGAAGACGATTGTGCACACGATAATCATATAGAAAAAGGATAATCTTTAGCTGCGGAAGTAGAGGTAGCGAACGACCATAGAGCTTAACATGTCTTTGAATAGATGGTGACAAGGGTTAAGGTACTTGGGCAAGATTGAAGAGATATAATTGCAAGGGAACGAATTCAGATATACCACTTACTAAGAAAGCATAGGAGCAAGGGCTAAAACATCCGGGAGACATCTTGCATAGGAAAGCAAGATGAGAAGAGATTTTATAAACATTTTGCAACCAAATGAATTAGAGAAGAAGAAAATTCAGATTTAATATTGAAGGGGATAAGGAGTAAAATGAACCGTACTTAGTCTTGTTGAAACTCATTTTTAGTTTTATAAATAATTTTGCTGGCCTATCAGCGAGGCGCAGCGGATGCTCCTATCTAACGACCACCTGCAATTGGCTTCCTACGGTCAGCTCGGCTCTGATACCAAGCTGTCACGGACCCGGAATTGCATATGATTAAGGGAACGCGAAGTCGCCAAGGACCGAAGGACTCGTCGGCCCGGTGGCACGGTACCTGCGCCGTACGCACCGAAAGCGGAACGATCCGACACCCGCCACGTGCGAGCCGGCCGGAAGCGACCAATCTTCCCAAAACCACAAACAGATTCCAGATGCCGGTGAAGGGGTAATACCGCGGGATAAGCCTGCGCTCCGCGATAGTCATAGGAGGACTAGAGCTCGGGATAGGTATCCCCTTAACCTAACCTAGCCTCGAGGTGCAACTCTGGGAGGATCCAGCTCTGCTCTGCCGTCAGCGCGAGGCGTGACGGTCATGGGAGGCTTAGCGAGTACGGGACGAATCCCCTGGATTGACTTCACCAAATGTACACAGGACTAGTGGTTCGCTCACCTCTGCCATCACGAAACGCAATCCTAGCACGCAGTAATACCGCTGCACAGTTGCCCATATACTTCATCACATACACGCATGGTACATGGACAACGCAAGTAACAACTCGGATATCATCACAAGGCACTACATACGAAATTACTAATAACAGTCCCCGATGGGACGATATGTTACATCAGACGGTAGTTCCGAAAGCATATCCGAGTACGGAGAAGTTTAACAACAGCGGAAGCAAAATGATTAGACCCACAGCGGCATAGAGGCCACTGAACAAAAACTACAGCCTATCCCATAGACCGACTAACTGACCGAGAAAGCAACAATTTCAGGCGTCATCGAAATAATCCTCAACCACCGGCTCACCTGCAAGCTCCAGGAGTAACCTGGGTGAGTACAAACGTACTCGCAAGACTTATTCATGCTTGATTAAATGTCCTACTTATACTAGTACAACACAATTAAACATGGATGCTTCTCAGAGTAACAATATACAAGTTAAGAACATAACAGTAATAAGGTGAAGTAAAGACAGACTAAATAACAGATTAACTTAGGACACAAGCATATCACAACCAATTTACCACGAGATCAAATCATCGAATCCAAATCCATTGGGGCAGCTCATGAGTCCAATCCGAATCAATTCAATAAACATCATCCAATTCATTTAGGGCAACCCCTAAACCAAATCCAAATTGATCCAATCCATATATAAGTCAATTCCAAATTGATTCGATCCACACATATCCATTTTTAAATCTCTCGAACCACTACCGACAACTCAACCCCTGCAGGCATAGTGAGTGCATAACCGCAAGGAGGTAGCGAACCTCCAAGGGGCATGGAGGCTTACCCCAACTATCCTTAGTGTTGGTTCTCGCTAGCGTTCACGCATAAAAAGGGATGGTGACACGCTGGAAATAGGGTTGGTATGGCGACAAAACCTTCATACACCTGGGTCGCCGTCATGCATCAATTCACACCAACCGTACCCATTGTGCACGCCCTCGGCTCTCCCAACTCACTTAACAATTTAGTTGAAGAGCTACAAGATGTTCTTGACGTAAGACACATCCTACACATGCTAGTGTACGCAACTTGCAACGATTTGACGATAACAATCATACACATAGCACATATAAAAGGGCATACACGAGAGTACGGAAGGTAAAGATGCAACAAGCTCTGCTTGCCTGATTCGGGTTGTTCCTGGTCTTGCGGGGAGCAGTAAGCCGGGTGGTCTCCTTCTTCGGGCTCTGTTTCGAGCAAAAGCGATACCGGGAACAAACAAGAAAGAAATAATAAGAACCAGCATGCATGCGTGAATGATTGACGCTAGCTACATGCTCCTACAATGATGGGGAGGTGATGTCGAGGAACTATGACTACATGCACAGCTTGAGTTCAACTTATCGAGGTTACGTGCAATATATGCGTGCATGGAATATGATATGCATGGTTTGTACTAGAACATACTTGGATGTTGTAGCTATGTACTAACCGGAATTAGGGTACCGAACACGGTTATCTTAACTGTTAAGCTAGATTCTCTAGTATCCATATATTTAGAGGTGGTATGCATTTTCTACGAGTTCTACAAGTTTAATTTAACTTAGCATTTCCTGTCTTCTTCTTAGTAAAGAACAAGGTATTGTATATCTCATTTCCAATATTATTACATTATCTAAGACCAACAAGTAGGTTTATCATCTCATCCTTGCAGATATTATATTTCCTAGTTAATCAAGAATTCGTTGCGTGATTTCACATATCACAGAACTAATGGATTTCCTTTGGGGATACTTTGTACCTAGGTGTATACATTGATTGAACGATTAAAGGATGAAACTAACTGTTAGGTTTAGGCATATTTGTATATCAACTAGTTACCACTTGCTTAATTTGGTAATGATGCGACACGGACATTTGTCGGGTCGCATATCATTTCAGAGTTTAATTACTTAGTTTATTACATGAGTCGACATGGTTGTTAATGTATTTTTAAATTGGTGATCATGTCTTAACCCGGTATACTTAACCAAGGAATGCATTACTTGATTAGTCAATCTTAACTAATAATCACAGAAATTCAGAAACTATGCTCATATACGTGATGGTTACACACACAGGAATGGATCGAGTACATTGATCCTATAGCAAGCCATAGATTTGTCAACTTCAATCAGTTCTTTAAGTTCTCACGATTATGCTAACTGATAACAACCGACCTAACAACCAACAATGGTCTTAACTCAGTTGATTAGTTGAACATTCATCTGAGAGAGTAAACGGTGATTAGGGTTAGTACTGTTATTAGCTAGCAGTTAATCGAAAAGGGAAATTCGTTAGGTTCATCCATGCATGACCCTTTTGGCTGACTTCACTAAACTAATGGCATGCAACGACATTTACTAACCCTGAGCTATCAATTCCAGTCATTAGCGCATTTAATCGTTCAACTAGATGGTTAAGGATGTTTTTAACCGTATACCTATATTCATGGCACCAGCTGATCATGGTTAGCTATCCCTTAACCCATCCTTAGAGTAATAGCATTGATCAGCAGTTAGCTGAGGCGAACACTTGGACCAACCTAACTAACAGGCTGAGGTAATTATGATTACGGTTAGATAAGCAATTACTGGAGTACTAAGCAGTGGGTAGTACCATTATTATTAGCAGTTAATTGGAAAGCAATGCATCGATCGGCAACTAACCGTGGTTAATACTTAGACACAAAGGAAATTAGTGAACTGATCATAGAGGTCATTAGCTTAAGTTTTCATCACACGATTCTATGCCGCTTTAGGACAGGTAGGAATCACTTAATTAATGGGTCGAACAGGTTCTAACCGACATGGATTCCATTGTTTACAAAATGTTAATCGCTGATTAGCTGCTAGCACATTAACTACTAAACATTGGGTTCATCTGAACACACATATAAAGGTATACCAAAACCAACCGAGAAGACATCAGCATGGGTATATCGAGTACAGCCGGTTGTAATTACTTATACTAATCAGTGTTTACACTTTGTCTGGATCCGACATGCTTCCCACGAGTGAATTAATTGTGCTGGTGAATGGTTAATTGCACTAACCGGTTAATGGTTAACATGCAGCAGTTGAAACCAATGTGTACGTGAGCAAAGCTCACCCTGGAGCAGAGGAGGGCTGAGGCGGAGGTGCCTGCCGGCGACGGGGTTGCTGAGGAGTTCGGGCCTCGGGCTCGACGCGGTGGAGGGGGGTAGGCGACGCGGCAAGCCAGCACCTGGAGAGAAGACAGCACAGGGGAGGGAGCTCCGGCGTGGGGCGAGCTCGGGCTTGAGCCCGTTGGCCTCGGCGGCGGGGCGAACAGCGGAGATGGCGCGCAAGGCCGGCAAGGCTGGGGAACGGCGGCGCGGCCCAAGGCTTGCCCGGGAGGGGAGCGGCGCCGACGGCGGCCTGGCTCGGCCGGGGGAAACGGGGACCGACCGGCGGTGCTGGAGCGGCTCGCCGGCCGGTGGACTTGGGCAGCCGGCAGGAGCGGCGCGACCGAGCAGAGGGGCGACGGCGTGGTGAGGTGCGGCGCCGGGGGAGCTCGGGCCGGAGGGGGGAAGGCGGGATGAGCGGTGGGGGGTGGCGCGCCGGCGGGAGTAGGGCGGTGGAGGCATGGGGCAGGAGAGGCGCACGAGATTTTGGGCAGAAGAAAAGCAACAGGGGAGCTCCGGCCAGAGGTTGAAGAAGATGGGATTAGACTGGCAAACGCCCAACTGCTCATGCATGTATAAGATTTTTGGATGAATTGGATGCTCAGGAGGTGATGAATCTGGGGGCATAACATGCATGGCTCAATTCTTTGGCCTTGAATGGGATTGGGAGGAGAGAAGGTATTGGGTTTTGTTGGTGCTTGAGAAGAAGAAGGGAATGCCTGTGCTGTGCGTGGAGAAGAAAGGAAGACTGCGTGGGGAAGAAATAGGGGCACTGTAGGTTGGTTGTTTGCTACGTGGAGGAAGAAAGCTGCAGTGGTGGTCAGGTGAAAGATGGAGCTGCCACAGGTGGAGAAAAGAAAAGGGAAAGGAGAAAAGGGCCTGCACGTGGGTCCCACGGCGGAGAATATTTCTCCTCTTGTCTTCTTTCTTTGCTGTTTGAGAGCCGATTAGGAATCCATAACCCTAGTGTCGACAATTCTACATGTTAAAAGTAATGCCCTAGTTTATCGATTTATAGCCCAGAAATGAATGTGGAATCCTATGTACTTGAATTATTTCTTTAACTATTTTCAAAACATTAGACTTGAGGTCTATATGCTATTTAGCTTTAGATGTATCATTGCAGGTATATTGGAGGAGAGGGGGTTTACTCGATCAGCTCCTCCCAAAATTTATCCGCGAGGAGAAACTACTAAAATAAGTTTTGGTCTTAATGTACAAATAACTTCGATTGACTGGTAACGGTCCTGATAACCTAGATGTTTTGGAACATGTATCAAATTTCGAGTCGTGGGTCGGAGGAACGGGGTTTCACCGTTCTATTCTATATTAAGCATAAACTTACGTTAGGGTTCTCAATCGAGACCATTTGGAACTATGTATGTGCATGCATGTGTTAGAAAAATTCCAAATTATTTACGACGATCTTTATTATTCTCGTGTCGTACAATTTGGGTCATTGCATCCGTCCTGTAGCGTCCCGATTCTTGATGACGTCGGTGATCGGGAAGGAGCTGGCCACCGAGATCGGATGCCCTTGGAAGTAATGAACCAGCTTCCGAGACATGACGAATACCGCATAGATAATCTTTTGAATCTGCGGGTAACGCGCCTTGGACTCGGAAAGTACTTCACTGATAAAGTAGACTGGTTGCTGAACCTTCTGGATGTGACCTGACTCAGATCGCTCAACAACCAGGACCGTACTGACCACCTGAGTACTTGCTGCGATGTAGAGTATCAGCGGCTCGTTAGGCATTGGCGGGGCCAACACCGGACGGTGGTCAGGAGTTTTTTCAAATCGTCAAGAGCGTCTTGAGCCTCCGGGGTCCAGGTGAAGTTGTCAGACTTTTTCTTGAGCTTGTAAAGGGGCAGGGCCCTTTTGCCGAGTCAAACGATGAATCGGCTAAGCGCTGCCACGCAGCCGGTAAGTCTCTGGATGTCTTTGAGGCTTTCTGGCGGCCCAATTTTGACGATGGCGTTGATTTTCTCTAGGTTGGCCTCGATTCCTTGTTCGGAAACAATGAATCCGAGTAGCTTTCCCGAAGGAACCCCGAAGACGCATTTCTCCGGGTTGAGCTTCATACTGAATCGTCTGAGGCTGGTGAAGGTTTCTGCCAGGTCGGACAGGAGATCCTCTTTCTTTTCCAACTTAATCACCACGTCATCGACATAGGCCTGCACGTTCCTGCCGATTTGCCCCTGGAGGCAGCGTTGTATGCACCGTTGGTACGTAGTGCCGGCATTTTTCAAGCCGAATAGCATAGAGACGTAGCAGAAGGCCCCCGAACGGCGTGATGAATGAAGTCTTGATTTGGTCCTCCTCTTTCATCTTGATTTGATGGTAGCCCGAGTAGGCGTCAAGGAAGCACAAAATTTCATAGCCGGCCGTAGAGTCAATCACCTGGTCGATGCGAGGCAAAGTGAAAGGATCTTTGGGACATGTCTTGTGATCTCGTTGGGACCCGGCATCTTAAGCTTCAGGTAGACATAACTTGGGACGGCCATGAACTTATTGTAGCAGGGGTGTCACGGACCCGGAATTGCATATGATTAGGGGAACGCGAAGTCGCCAAGGACCGAAGGACTCGTCCGCCCGGTGGCACGGTACCTGCGCCGTACGCACCAAGGTAGAGCGATCCGACACCCGCCACGTGCGAGCCGGCCGGAAGCGACCAATCTTCCCAAAACCACATACGATTCCGTAATCCGGTGAAGACTCAGAGTCATTCCCAAATCCTACCACGACAAGCAAGGTCGGAGGAGCCCGGCAGTTCTACCCACACCCTAGCCTAGCTCGGAAGCTAGTGGGTCGCTCGAAAGCCCGGTAGAACGCCCCACACCCTGCCTGGCCGGCATAGCATCTCAGCCAGCGGGTCACTCAACCAACACCTGCTCGACTTAGTAGAAAATGGTACGGCCTCGACCCTTCACGGCATACCCATACACTTCATATCATTCACACATTGTGCAGGGGCAGCCTGAATTAACAACTCGGATATCATCACAAGGCTCTACCATACGATATTACTAATAACAGTCCACGATGGGACGACATAATACATCAGTTGGTTATATTCGAAAACATATCCGAGTACGGAGAAGTTAACAACAGCGGAAGCAAAATAAATGAGACCCACAGCGGCACAGTGACCGCTGACCAAAATCCACATCTATCCCATGAGTCGAACACTACCGAGGAAACCGGAGACTAGGCAGTATTGAAGTATTCCTCGACCACCGGCTCACCTGCAATGATCTAGGAATATCCTAGGTGAGTACGAAGTACTCGCAAGACTTATTCGTGCTTGATTAGATGTCCTACACATACTAGTAAAACGGTAATTAAATATGGCATAATTTCAGCTGAAAGGTACAACATCCAAGCATTCAATTGCCAGAACAAAATCAACATGGGAAACAACCCACAGATCAAATTCACACGGGTCCACGAAGGGACATGGTGGCACTCACTTGCCGTATATATACACCTTAGTTCCTGTGTATAGAGGCACTCACTTGCCAACTATACACCTTAAAACATAAGCAGGCACTCACTTGCCTTTTCCCACTCACTTGGGATATCACACATCACCACATTAACACACATTCACATAATCTCTCGGATCGTTACCGGCAATACATCTCCATGGAAATAACCAGTGCTCTTCACTCGGAGGTAGCTAATCTCCAAGTGACCGAGGCTCACCATGCGTAACGTCCATGGCAGAGATTTCCGCTAACGTCCACGCGTTGATAAGGACATGCTACGACCGGAATCACCTCAGGATGGTAGACCCTACCAACCGTATCCGTCGAACGGAATCACCTCAGGATGGCGGAACCAACCGTATCCGTCGAGCGGAATCACCTCAGGATGGTAGAACCTACCAACCGTATCCGTCGAGCACACCCTCGGCTCTCACACCTCACTTAAATAGATTCAAGTTGTTAGAAGGACCGAATCAATTTCCAGCCATCGCTAGACACAACTGGCAGTACACCCTAAAATGCTAGTTCCACCGAACTGAACCACACATTCCATTCAACGATTCACACATCAACAGGTAATCAAGTAAAGTATATAAGTAACGATGCAAAGATGCAACAAGCTCTGCTTGCCTTAGTCGTAGGATTCCTGATCTTGCGTGGAGTCGTGGGCCGGGTGGTCTCCTGCTTCGGGCTCTGGAGCGAGCAAAGCGCGATACCGGAAAATAACATTAAAAGGATCTTTAAGAACCAGCATGTATGCATGACGAATGAGTCTAAATATGTAATCCTAAAGTGTAGTGTAGGTATTACAAGCCTACGGCATCAGGAATTCTCTATTGGCAATGGTAGATAGTAGGTTATTGTCCTAACCATGCGTGCATGTCGATTTCATCTGGTTGCATGTTAAGGTTAGAGATTACTACGCATAATAGAGGACCATAAGTTAACATGTTTGTATTCTAGTAGTGCTCTGAGATACAAAACTAACGCAACTGGAACGAATCAATTTGGAGGTAGTATAGCCAAGTTACGGATTATCGGGGAACGTGATACGACATGATGAAACGTTAAGAAAGAACTTCTACGATGTTGTATAGGCGTTAGGGTTTCATGACAGCGAGCCTTGCTCTAAGTAACCTTGTGGAAATGAACTTGTAACCCTAACTTTATATATGTCATTTTACGCGGCTATGAAGCTTAGGGTTTGGAATTGCTAGTTACGATGGGTGGACGTGGTATAAGGGGTTAATGTTATGTGAGTGTGCTGACGTAGGGGAATTTCTTGATTCGGGGCTAAGGTCACCGAATTAGGGTTCACTGACGAACGACGATAAAAGCTAATAACTTATACTTAGAATCGACCTACTGTGCATGTGCCCATACTGTAGCCCCAATGGAACCAAGATATAGGAGATCTCGCAAGGTTCCAAAATATCAAACTCGTTGGGATCGGGGCTACGGATCACAAGTTACGAATTACCGAAGTCTCGTTCGACGAATATGCCGTTAATTCAAATTCAATTTGGAGGGGGTGTACCATTTCAAAATTTGAAATTTGGTTTCAGCCAAGTTGTAGGAAATTTCCTAAGCTTTCCAGAATGGTAAAGTTTGCCCAAATCCGAGCTACGGTTTGAAAGATATCGCGTTTCGAAGTTTATCGGAGAATCGAGAAAACCTAACCCTAAACTGCGCCAGAACTAAATGCTAAACCCACCCGAGGTGTACCCGGAGACCTGCCCTAATTCCTATGTGCACACGAAGCCAATCTACACCGAAATGCCCACCCTTAACCGTACCCCTCTGGCAAGTGGGGTCCGGGTGTCGGTCAGAGTGGCCCGGGCAGCCTACCGCGGCTTGCCACGCGCCCTACCTCTCATCTCCCTCTCTTTCTTGCTCTCTCTCTCTCTCTCTCTGTTCGACCGGAGAATGGGCCTGAGGCGGCGGCGCGTCGCCGGCGACCTCACCGGACCGAGCTACAAGGCTCGGCAGAGCTCGGGAAAGAGGGAAAAGCACCGCGAGCTTACCCCTAGGACGAAGCACCGGTGTGGAGGGGCTAGGGCGGCCGGTACGAGCTCGCGGTGAAGAAGAGCGGCAGAGAGATCCGGTCGTCGGTGATGAGGTGGTTCCGAGCTCCGCTCTGCAAGGAGGAGGTGAGGGAAGGATTGAGGAGGGGGAGATGGCCACGGGAAGCAAGAAAATGAAGAGAAAAGGGGGGCCGGAGGGAAGGCCCGAGCTCACCGGAGCTGATGCCGGCGACGGGGAAGACGACTAAGCGAAGCTCGGGCGCGGGGATGAGCTAGGGCACCGCGGGGAGGGGAGCTAGGGTTTTTTCGGACAAGGGAGGAGAGGGAAGCAGCGGTCGGGACAGCGGGTTAAATAGGGCGGCGCTCTGGTCGGGACGGGGCCGGTCGGGACAGCACCGCCCGCCCCGGCGTGTGGTCGGGCGAGACGTGGAAGAAGGGCCCTGACGCGTGGGGTCCAGCAGCAGAGGGCGGAGGGGCTGACGCGCGGGACCCCGGGGGCAGAGGGAGAAAGGGGGAAGGCCGGCGGGATTAGGTGGGCCGGCGGGATTAGGTGGGCCGGCCGAGGCGGTCCAAAGGGCCCCGGCCTGATTCCCCTTTTTTTTTCTTTCTTTCTTTGTCTTTTTCTTTTTCCTTATATCCAGTGCTATCCCCTTTATTATTTTATGTGTCAAACTAATTCCAAATCACTTGAAATTTTTACAGGGGCTTTGAAATATTATTTGAGAGCTACTGGAGGAATTGAATCAAATTGGGCAAGGTTTGACCTATGGTTGTGTTCAATTTCAAATTAGGGCTTGATGTGGGGTTTGTGTTTGCGATATTTTATGTGTCAGAACTACTCCAAAAATTATGAAATTTTGGCAGGGGATTCAAAATGATTTATGGGATCTACTGGAAAGGTTTGAGTTGATTTGGGCACTGTTTGACCTGGTTCCTAGTTCCATACCAAGTCTAGACCTAATTCGGCGTTTTGAACTGCACTAGGTGTTAAACTCCTCCGTAACTTTTGAAATTTTGCATGGAGCTAGTACTTCCATATCCATGGTCATTCCCACAATTTGGTGAACTTCCATCCACATTACCTTGCCTGTTCTCCAAACCCTAGTTCTTCGGCACTTTAGGGTTTGCACCCGGAGAGCCTACTCGAGCTATTATTTCATGTGGTGTTTGGGGAAACCTTGGGTAGAAGATGTTGGGGCAAGTTAGTAGGGAGATTCATCGATGGGGTCACTGATCACACCAGTTGCTAATGTTATTGTCGAAGTTCGATATTTCAAATAAGTTGATTGGTGTTTGTGAAATTTTACCACCGAGGATGAGATATGCACGTATTCTATATAATAACGTTGAGGTACAACTGAGTTTAAGTAAGGTGTGGGTGATGAGGATGCCATGTATGCATGAAATGCAGCGTAAAACCCTAATTGTCGAATCTGGGTATTACAAGGGGCGTCCCAGAATAGAATGATATGAGCCCGAGAAGTCGATGACCTCGAAGGTAAGGGTCTCAGTCCGGAAGTTTTCGGGGGTGCCGAAAGTGATGGGCAAGCTGATTTGCCCGAGTGGACTTGCCATCTTGCCGGTGATGACCCCGTGAAAGGGTGCTCCGGTGGGCTTGACGTCCGAGCGGGGAACATTCATGTCGTCAAGTGTTTTGACGTAAAGGATGTTCAGATCACTCCCCCCATCCATGAGGACCTTGGTGAGGCGGACGCCGCTGACAATTGGGTCCACCACCAAGGGGAACCTGCTCGGATGGGGTATGTAATCGGGATGGTCCGAGTGGCCAAAGGAGATTATGGACTCGGACCATCGGAGGTATTGAGGTACGGCAGGCTTGACTGCGTTAACCTCTCGGCTTGTGATCTTCTGGCGGCATTTGGATTCATAGTCGTTGGGGCCACCGAAGATCATCAAGCAAGCGGTTTCCTTCGGGAACTCGTCGTCTTCGTCCGAACAAGAGTCTTTCTTGTCTTGATTGCGGACGAAAGGCTTGTTCAAGTTCTTCAAGAGATTGCAGTCATGCGTGACGTGGTTCGATTTCGGCCAATGAAAGTGACATGGCCGACTCATCATTTCCTCAAAAGTCATGTTGCCGCGCAGAGGACGCCGCTGTGGGGCGCGCTCGGCCGCAGCAACAAGATCTTCGCCTTGCGCTTCTTGTGCTTCTTCCGGGACGACTTGGGATGGTCCTTGCCCCAGGGGGATTCAGCGGTTTTGCCCTTCCCTTGTCACCCTTGCTTGCGCTGCGGATGGCTTCTTCACCAGTGGCGAAGTTACTGGCGATGTCGAAGAGCTCGCGCGTAGTTTGAAGATTCTTACGCGCGATTTTGTGGATGAGGTCGGTGCTGCGGACACCCTTTGTGGCGCACCCGGTTTTAAGGCCGGATAAGCCCTTGTGTTTACGGTACCGGTCCCTGGATCAGTAGCCGATACCCACAAGTTTACCTGTGTATCAAAATCATACACGCACTTATTAGAATATAAAGCATAATCCGATCTTTAAGATCGAAAAACTATACCTTTAGCCCAACGGCTAGAAATCTTGCAACGGAAAATCGAGCGATGATGAGCCCATCAATATGCCGTTCCCAACAGGCAACTGACTGGGGGTTCGCCCTAGCTTTCGCGGATACTGCCGTTGCTTTCGAACGGTCGCCCATCGGTCTGGCCAAATCAACAAGCCAGGTGAGTACATTGAATGTACTCGCAAGCGCTCCACCGGGGAGTTTAGTACGGATATGATCATGCTCGGAATTTATCAATAACATGGCCCTATCCTAAGTTTCATGTTGTGAGAAAGTAAGTTTGCATTTGAAATAAATACATAGATGTAAAAGCGATTTTATCAAAATTATCTCGACGCGACGAGATAAGGTATTGCTCAAAACACTCGCCCGTTGCAACGGGGAGTTCACTTTTGTGCTTACCGTTACAACGATACAGCACGGTACTTACCCGGTTCCACAGGGAGACGCTGCTCGCCTCGTACTTACGGGGTTCCCAATCACCCGGTTCCTCAGGTAGACGACGCTCACCTCGTACTTACGGGGATTCTAAGGTTTGCCCGTAGCTACGGGAAAACCCGACTTCACACCTCCCGATACAACGGGAACTTGGCAAACTGCCCTGCGAACACGACGGTTCGTGTCGTTAAACCCATAACCCAGAAATCCTTTTTGGGGCTCAGAAAGCCAGACTACTTTAGTGTGGCCCGACCAAGTTCGTCCATGACCGCGGACGCTGCTATTCAAATAGTTTTTAACACTCTGCAGAGGTTGTACGGCTTTACCCACACGATGTAGTTCCCCTGGGCATGCTACGCGTCGCATGTGTCTAGAGCTTGTACAACGAGACTCTTCACCGCTGTGAACCCAGCCATGAACCCGTCAGAAGGACATGTCCCACACCTAGCTTGAGTCAGTATCATCGCTACAAGGAGGTTGGTGTTCCAACTCTGTGGCGAATAATACCTCGTTTAAAACCACGGGTTTATTCTCTACAGGGGTTAAACCCACCCCATCTGCACTCTACTAACTGCCCACGGGTTCATGCTAGTCCAGGTCGGCTACTAGATCAAGTTCTTTCCACAAAGGACATGTGGTCATACGGTAAGACTTGGCCAAACAGCACTTAAGACAGGTCCTTAGGTGATCCGAGAAGGACTCCACACCTCACCCCGGAACGGGCTGCGAGAACCACGCCGGGCATTACCTCACACTCAACATGCTCCCTGCATTTCCCCCTTCATCTCCGACCCGGATCAAAATCTTCTCCATTTTCAGCTTGGTTTCACAAAAACATTTCCGGTAGAATATCCCAACCCATGCATATCCTACCTTCCATGCACCTCTACAACCGGATGCGACGGTCTGTTTCGATATTCCATCACATGAAATATGGGATGTTGCTTTCCTTTTTATTTTCGAAAACCTACTTCCTTTATTGCGGGGCTAAGCATATGTATGTATATACCTACACTACCCTAAGTTCCCGATAACCTTCGGAATACAATAGTCCTAGGGCGACAAGGTTTACGGGGTCGGACTAGAGTTTCCTATCATCGGTGATAGCTACTCTACATAAAATAACAGGAATAAAATATAGCATGCATGGTTCGAAAACAAAATAATATTATTTCGTAAAATCTGGGATTCAACATGATCAAGGGCGGAGGGCTTGCCTGGCGTTATCGGCCGAGTCGATCACAAACCTGATACGACAACATCGGGAATCCTGCGCGTGAGGTATCGCCGCGTCGCAACTACACGTCGGAAAAACAACGAATCACTAACGGCGCGAGGAAGATCCATTTAAGATCCAAAATTATGCTCAAGCAATATTTAAAACCATACCTCGGTCTTAGAGGGTGGCTAGGGTTTTTAGGGTTTTACGATGCCCTTTCATCTTCGAACTATGCAACATGTGTATGAGCATAAAAATATGCATGAGCTCTGGATCCTAACATGCTTCCGAAAGGTTTAACATGATGGGGATAACACTAGGAAGGACAAATATGTATGCATGACATTAACACTAGGGTTTCTAGGGTTTGGGTGTTAAGCACATGCTCCTATGGCTTTGGAATCACGCACTAAGCGAAGAGATGATGGACCAGTAGGCTACATGAAACTTGAACTCTAATCCCACTGGTCAAATGGAGGAATCATCTATTCGACTATATTTGAAAAAGAGTTTAAACTATATATGGATGCTTATGTTTTAGGGTTTCATAAATTAACCTATCCTTTTTAAACCCTGAGCTAAGCAACATGAATGCATGGTTGTAACTAGTGCAATGCTCAAAAATAAACATGTTTACATGCTGGAGCAACCTAGAGCTAAACACCTATTCAAAAAGGGAATTTAAAAGACTGTTTGAAATTTGAACTGTGCACTGGACTGGGCTGTACAGGGAGAACCATTGAGATTTTCGAAAAGTGTTCTATATGAAAAAGATGGGAAATAAAGTTTTGAACAACTTTTATTTGGGACTTTTCCGGAGATTCGGCTTGGATGAGGCTGTACAGGCCAGAACAGAGAGGAAGGGGGATTTGAGGCTGTAGTTGTAGTGGCTGGCGCGGCAGGTGTTGGATGTGGCAGGCTGCCGCGGTGGAGTTGAGGCACAACAGCCGCTGCCGTGGGCTTACCGCGGCAAGGAAAAAGGCCAGCGGCAGCTGCCATTTGCTGCCGCGGCAGGAACTTGGCGGCGACTGCAGAGGCTTCGGCTGCCGCAGTGGACGAAACTGTTGCGGCAGACTGCCGCGGCAGGGAGTAGGTAGCGGCTTGGGCTGCCTCGGCAGGATTTTAGCGGCCATGGCAAGGGAGGTTAGGGGGAGGAGTTGGAGCTCGGGTTGGGGTTTTGTGCAGCTCGGATTTGAGTTGATTCCTGGGAATAGCTAGCTGGAGTTGGGGGTTGGAGCTCGGGAGCGAGAGGGAGCTCGGGTTTGGATGAGTTAGAGCATGGGGGCTGGCTTGGAACGGGTTGGGCAGCAGCTTGGAAGCTCGGGCTGTGGAAAAGAAAATGGGGGCTTGTAGGAGCTTGGGGAGTTCTAAGGTAGAGTTCAAAGGGAGAGGAGTTAGGGGCAGTAGGGAGGAGCACGGGTAAGAGGAGAAGCTCTTGAACAGCCCGGCTTGGTGAGGAGCTGGAGCTCGGTTCAGAGGGGGTAGAGAAGAGCTGGAGGCTGCTTGGGAGAAATGGAGTAGTGGGGAGGAGCTTGGCCAGGACGTGAGGAAGAAAACATGCCCTGCATGCGGTGGGGTGCTGGTGTTTGAGCTTGGCAAAGAAACAAATAAAGGAGCTAGAGTCAAACGCAATAGGGGAGTTGTTGGCTGTTGCATGCAAGAGATGAAAAGGGGTGAGGAGAGCAGTTGGCTGCTGGTTTGGTGTTGCGTGTGGTCTGGTGTAGAGCTGTAGGGAGTACTTGGCTGCTGAGCAAAAGAAAGGAGGATGGGATGGGGGAGTGGACTGCTGTAGGTACAGGAAAAAGGAGGCATGAGGCAGGGACATGCATGGCAGTAAAGAAAGAAAATAGCTGCTGCTGTGGGCATAGAAAAGAAAGCAAGGGAGAGAGAGGTGCGCGCTGAGCTGGGAGTTGGAGAGCAGAAGCTGCTGGGTTGTCCCTTTGAGCTGAGGTGAGAAAGACAAATAAAAAGGGGATGGCGTGTGGCTTGGTTGGGGAGGAAAATTAGTAAGGAAAGTAGAGAAGCTCGGACGCAAGGAGATGAGAGAAAATGAAAGCAGGGTAGGGGACATGGTAGTAAAAAGAAATAGCTGTTGGTGTTCAAGAAAAATACTCGGACAACACTTGGGAGAGGGCTGCTCAGCTTTAGAAAAGAAAAATATTGGCTTGGCTGCCATGAGCTGTGCTTGGTTTGCTCGGGGGAAATAGGCAAGGGAGGAAAAGACAGGGAGAAAAGGAATTGGGGCCATGTAGATGGGGAGTTAGTGTTATTGAGAAAGCTGGGAAAATATCTCGGTGCTCGGCTGCTAAGGGCTTGGTGAAATTAGAGAGCAGAGTAGTTTAGAGTCAAGAGCTCGGATGCATAGGGTTAGGGGTTAGGTTCAGGTTTAACTCATTGTTAGGAGAGAGAAAAGGTGGCATAAGTCCCGGGGAGGATATGTACACATGTACATGCACATGAATCGATATAACGCTCGTGTCCGAGAGAGAGATGAGTAGGGCGAACGGTAATTAGGGTTTGGACTGAGACAAGAGATAAATGGATGAATCGGTGAGATGGTAAACGGTTATTCGGGTATAAATCTCATGGGACAGATATTTATCTCCCGGTACGGTAATCTGGTAAGGGTGAAAAAGATATTTTTGTGTTGCATGGTAAAGAGAGAAGGGATTACCACGGTGAAGTAATTATTTGAGGTTTTACCATGCAGAAAGATAAAAAGGTAACCTGGCAAGAGTAAAGGGTAAGGATGAAAAGAAATTTGCGTGTATATATTCTGGTAAGGAATAATAGTAAGGTAGCTGACGATATTTTCTGGGTCAGGTGGTAAAAGGATTTTACCAAGGAAAGTAGTTCAGGGTTTGGTGTGTATGTGCCCACATACACTTGGATATTTTCGCATATATGGGGTTTGCATGGAGGTGAAATGGACATGCGAAGTTCTGGAGAGCTGGGGTTGGAATGATGCCTCTGACATGTTCGTGTATATATGCACGGAGTTGTGGCAGAGTCGAATGTTGAGTTAGGGTTTTCACCCGCAGCTCAGAAGGAAAGAATTAGGGTTTGAGAGCATTTGCCGAACAGAGTCCCGACAAAGCAGAGATCAAAGATACAGGAACAGAGGGGAAAGGTTTTGGGTTGACACACTTTAGGGTTTCAACAGAGGCAGGATTGGTTTAAAAGTTTTAATACGATGCATCTTAACTTGTATTATTAAGAAAAAGTTTTTGTTGGCCCTAATTTTCAGGTTTTCGAAAATTGGAGTGTTACACCCTTGAAGAAGGCGGTGATGACATCTCCTTCTCGGACCTCAGGCAGAGAATTTTTTTTCTTAGAGAAGCGTTGAATGTACTCTCTGAGGGTTTCACCCTCCTCTTGAGTACAACTGTGGAGATCCCACGCGTTCCCGGGTCTGTTGTAAGTACCCTGGAAGTTGTTGACGAAGAGGGTCTCAAGGTCGGTCTATGACTGGATGCAACCTTGAGGCAAGCTGGTAAGCCAGGCTCGAGCTGAGTCAGTTAAAAACCAAGGCAAGTAGTGGATCACGACGTAATCGTCGCCACCACTGGTCCTGCAAGCTGTGTGGTAGTCGGCTAGCCAGATGTCCGGCCGAGTTTCTCCCGTATACTTGTCGATTCCAGAAACCCGGAACCGTGACGAGAAGACGACATTACGGATGCGAGATCCGAATGCTTTTGGGCCTACATAGGCCATGCCGGACGGAGCTGGAGAGCTGCGTCGGCTTGTGGTGCTGCGGTTGTTACTGTCATCGTGACGACTGCTGTGATTGTCCCTCCCTGTGTCTCGACGGGCGTTGTGTTTATCATTAAGGATGCCCCGCGCGTCGGGTCCATCCCGGGTTGATTGTGCACCGATCCGGCAGGGCGAACGTCTTCGCCCACGCCCTGTCGGGCGCGGACCCTTGCGAGAATAGTCCCCCGCGCATCACGATTAGGTCCAAGTCGGTTATGAACCAACCCGGCAGGGTGACGACACTCGGGGTCAGCGTGATGACGCGCTGCGGCTTGTGGGTTTCCCGGAGGGGAAGCCTGCCAACTCCTAGCACTTGCCGATGAACCTGTGCGGTTATCAGAAATCTCGGCTTGTTGGAGGGCTGCTTCTTCTACCAGGATCTGGAGCCGCCGAAGTTCGTCGTGGCCCGGGGTGCCCTCGGGAATGTGAATGGCATGTGCCGCCACCGAGGCCACGACGATGTTGTGATTGGGAAGCGAGAAGATTGGGACACCGTCCATTTCACGCATGCGGAGTGCATCGTGAACCTGGCGCCCACGATCCCGCATGTCGTCATAACGTTCTTTCTCTTCGTGCTGGCTCGCCGGCGCGGCTTGCTGTTCGGCCAGTTCCACCTCCTGGGCACGAAGGTGGAGCCGAGTGGCTATCAGCTGCTCAGGAGTCTGGTCTTCGATGGGAATAGGCTGGTTGTTGTCGTTGGGCAACGCGCCTGGGTTCACCATGAAGACTTCCGGTGACGGGTGGTGGCTTCCCGAGCTCTCAACATCGTCGGAGTCATACGTGAGGACGGGTAGGAGAGAGTCGATTGCCCCAACCAATTGAGACCCCCGCTCAACGAGTGGAAACCTGCGCTCGAGCTGTAGATCCGACTTCAGTGTGCCCTCATTCTTGGGGAGAGGAGCTGAAGGCGCGGACTCGGTGGCGAGTCCGAGTGGATTTGCTGATGGCCCCTCCATTGGTCGGTGAGACGCTGAGTCGCAGAGGTGAAGCTTGCCAATCTGATCGGCGATAAAGTCCAACCTTCCAAATCTAAAAAGTTGGTCTGGATCAGGGACAGTGTTCGTGAAGGCCAATCGCATGATGGTGCCCGAAACAAAACTGCCGTTGCTGACGAAGAAACCCATCTGGATCTGGCAGATGAATCTATGCGCGCTCCCCTACCTGGCGCACCAACTGTCGGTTTACTAATCCGGCAATAATGAATATGGGGCGGCACACGCACAAAAGATCTAGACAGGTGCACACGAGACATAATGTTTAGACAGGTTCAGGCCCTCGTGAAGAGGTAATACCCTACGTCCTGTGTTCGGTGGATTGGTATTGCTTGAATCCCGTATGAGAATATGGCTATGGCCTATGAGAAGATAGATGGAGATGATGCCGATCAAGAGATCCCTACCTGGCCTTATATAGGTGACCGGGGTAGGGTTACAAGAGTCCGGATCGGTTTATAGATTGGTTTCCTAATTAGTTACAACAGAATCCGGGATTGCCGGATGTGTGTTTATCCTTGTATTGTACTCCAAGTTGATGAGGCATCCCCGTGTTGTAGTCGGACTCCGAGTAGTCGGCCCGGCCCACCCTGTGTCCAGAGGGCCGGATTCGTCCTCCTTGATGGTACCTGGGTGCCATACCATCGTCACATCCTCTTCAGCCTATGCAACCACCAATGGTGTCCGCATCCACCTACCACAGCGAGATGCGGAGCAAGGCCAAACAAGGAGACGAGCAAAGGTATGAGAGGAGCACAGAAAGGGGAGGATTCAAGGAGCACCTCACCCCTAGATCTGCACGGAGGAGAAAGGATGGATGAGTGAGGGGTAAGGACTTAGGAGGAAGAAGAGGGTGTTGTGGTCATTTTTGTTAAAAATATGGCAGGTGGGACCAGTCAAAGGGTGCTAACTTGAGTTGACCAAATGGAAATGGAGCCGAGTCGTATATGCATAATACTGCATATACATTAAATGGAAGAGCGACATATGTATAACTGTCGAAAAAATAATGGCAGAAAATGGGTTAGGCTTCAAATTAGTGGCATATGTGTAAAATTCCCTCAAACAAATAACTAGATAACTAGGCACATGATGATACACAAATGACATACGAAAAATCAATGATAGACGATAGTAATATATTCCACATAGATAAGTACTTAGATAGTACATACACAAAGAACACTTGACCACTTGTTTGGTTATGCGGCTGGTAATTGAGTTGAGAGGCTAGAATTGCTAAAAAGGCTAGTCTAACTGTTTGTGGATACGGTTATATTCATATCCGTGTCCGCATTTGCTTAAAAGATCGACTAGCACATTTATACTTGTATTTGAATAATAAGTTCAGATATTATCCACATCCAAATTTGTTTTTGATCCGATGCGGATGTTGTTCGCCGTATTAGCAGTTTCTTGAATATGAATACAGGATAATTTAGATTATCCACTCTAGTTTCCACCTTTATGCGGCTCTCTACAAGTAAGGGGGCGCCTTAGTGTTTCACCTGCCTAGGACACTGAGCTCCCGTGCCCTGTAGGAGAGCGTCCGCGCCTTGTCGAAGTGCTCCGTCGGGTCAACCACAGTCAGCACCTCACCGAGTTCGATGAGTGTCATCCACGTGCTACCCTAAATCAAGGCAAATAACTCGGTAACTAGAAACTTGATCACTTTATCAATATGTTTCAGCGTGCCTTCGTCATCCGTCAAGCCTCTATCATCCATCAAGCGTCTGTCATCCATCATGCCTCCGTCATCCGTTAAGCCCTAATCTGTCATGCCTCCATTATATGTCAAGTATCCGTCATCCATCAAGCCTCCATCATCGATCATTTGTCATGCCTTCATCATCCATCAAGCATCTGTCATCCATCAAGCATTCATCATCCACCAAGCATCCATCATGTGTCCAGGATCCGTCGTCTATCTAGGATCCGTCAAGCCTCCATCACCCGTTTGGCATCCATCTGCGCCTCGGACCGTGGCGCCTCCTGGGACGAGATCCACCAAAGATATTCTGAAGATGCTCTAGAATATTTTTGTAGAGAGAAATGACCAAAATAGCCCCGACAGGACTATAAACCAAGGGGTATAACCGTAATTTGCCCAGGGAAAATTATAATTGCACATTTATATAAATACCATATTGTAAATGAACCTTGTAAATGAGGTTAGTGAAGACATAATATAGAAAGTGAAATTTTCACATCTCGTACATGCAATTAGGTCACTATAAAACAATTAGGATTTAGAAACCTTAAAACTTTGCCTAGAACCGACCTAAATAAAACTTATCAACCCAGGTGCACCCAAAAACTCAATATAATAACTTTTATAAGCTCTAAATATCTCAAGTAGCTCCACAATTTTTTTCAAACCAATTGGAATTGAATTGCATATCTAAATAAATGATTTTCCAAAATATTTGTATTCAGACAGAATTGAGATACGTTGCTTTTCTATAAAATTTATAAAATTTCATATTTAAGAGTTATCCATATTCTTAGACTCGAAGATAAAATTTTGAAAAATATTTGGAACCTAATGGAGCTACTTGTAGTTCAAACCTTAATTTGGACTATTTTACTATTAGATTAATTCGACAATCGAAATTAGAATATGTTAATCTAATAAATTTTTTGAAAGACATCTATGTCATAAGGAATCTATAAAAATGCTCCAAATTTTTACATCAAGGTTTGAACCTATTTTTACCAAAATCCTAAGTTAAACTAGAAATGAAAAAATAAAAGAAAGGAATTTCCCCTCCTTACCTTGCTGGACCAAGGCGGCCCAGTTCTCCCTCCGTGCTCGATGGGCTGAAACCTATTTCCCTCCAGCACACCCCACTACCCGTGCCCTTCCATCTTGCCACCTTCTTTGCAGCATTGCGCCTCGCTCCATCCCACCTTCCTCCTCCCTCTAACCCCCGGCCCTTCATGCCAGGGTTCTTTTCCCATGCGTCCTGGCTAAGGACGCGCGTCATGCACCGGAGCAGGTGATATCGACAGTGCTCGTTCCCCCCAACCCAATAAGTCCCCCTTTGGACTAGGGTGACTATCCGATCCAGAGAAAAACAGATTCGGATTGCTTGGAGACGGATTTTTGTCGGATAGTTTCGGAGCAGAAACGGAAACAGATTTTTCCTATCAGATACGAAAATGAATACGAAATCGTAGTTTCCATCGAAAACTGATACGAAACCGGATATCCGAAATGACTAATACAAATTAATCGTATTTATAGTATATCTTGCCATGTTGGGCCTATTGGGCCAAGTTGATAATGGGCCTATTGGGCCAAGTTGCTAATGTTTTAAGTTTTAACTTGTTTAATCCGGGAATTTTTACTTCGATTTGTTTACTCTATCAGAACATGTTTTGAAGCTGATTATATATATGGTGCCTAGCGTCTTCTTGTGTATGTCAGATAATAAGAACATGTTATTTGGAATTATTGATGCTTATTTCTTAATTTCTTGACATCCTCCATAATTAAGAAGTTACAAACTTTAGGAAAAGATTTTTGTACATTTTAAGGGGTTTTTGTGTTCCAACAAATATTCGAAACCATATTCATATCCGCTCTACATTCGCTCCGCATTCATGTCCGACACTATTCGTATCAGTATTTGTATCCAGGATTTCTGTATTCATTTTCGGCTTCAATACAACATGTGAAAAAGGACATGGTGGAGCTAATTTCCGTCTGTATCTACTCCATTTTCACCCCTACCTTGGATGCTCCATGCTTCATTTTCCCCTCTCTACTCCACCTCGTACGAGACCCAAGCTCCACGGCATCTTCCTCTTCTCAAACATCGATGGCATCTCCCTTCCTCCGGTGACCAATTCTGGCAAGTCTCCTCCCTAATCTCCTGGGGAAGCTTACCATCTCCTCCTCGACCTCATCTTCTCTCTTCTGTTCTTAGGTCCTTAGAGAAGGCTCCATGCGCAGAGCTTCTTTCTGAGATCCGGTAGGCCCGTCGTCATCTACCCTAAATCTCGGTTGGTCTCGAGCTCAAGGCCACCGCTGCAGATCACCTTGAGCTTTGCACGGGCGCTTCTCCACCTCACGGCAGCACCGTTGAGTCGTCCTCGCCTTCTTCGCCATCTCTGGCTATCTCGACATCCCTGCTAGCATCGACATCACTCCTTCCCCAAGCCCGTGTCTCTGGCCATGGTTTCCTCGGTGTTGGGGTGAGGCCAACATCCAACCGCACTCCCTTCCCTCCTTTACTCTCCCTCCAACGCCGCGCTCGTCGCCGCCGGCGAGCCTCCGTACCGGCGGTACTGCCATTACACCTCGGTCTAACCGGTGTGACTGACCGAACGGGGCGGTTAGACCAGCCCCGTAATGGTTTGACCGTTACCCCAACGGTCGGTACCACTGAACGTTTCCAGCCTGTTCCAACGCATTAATCATTGTATTAGTTACACTTAAGACATGACTAATGATACTTAGCATGTTGGATCGGTGGCTTCCGACGGGGGGAGGGGGTGAATGTCGAATTCAAAAACCTTTTAAGAATTCATCATATACATAGTCATATGACAGACTAGTATGATCAGAGCAAGGTCGCAGCGAAAAAGACCCCCAAAACTTTTGGCAAAAATCAGAGCAAAGCTTGAGTGGAAGAAGAATCAGAACAGTCTGAAAAATGCATGTCTGGACATTCTAGACTAGATTGTCCGGACACTTTGGATGTACAACTGGAGAACTGACTCCTCTCGGGATGATGTCCGGAGACTCCGGGTCCAGGTCCGGACACTCCGGGTTCAATCTCGGACACACCGAGTTTAGTCTCGGACACTCCAAGTTTGAGCCCGGATACTCCGGATGTACAATCTGAGAACTGGAGCTTCTCGGTATGGTGTCCGGACACTCCGGGTGTGATTCTTCAGGAACTCAACATTGCACACCCAGACATTCCGGGTTTCCTTGTCCGAAATCTCCGGATGTAGTCCAGAACCTCGAAAATCCTGATTTTCATTGGAACTTTTGCTCCGGTTTAAAATCCATCCAACCAAAAGAAGTGAAACTTTGTAGAATGGTCTAGGTATGTCTTGTGACTATGAATCGACTGTTGATCCTCACAGAAATGCCTCAAGACAAGACCTTTTCAAGTTCTTCCAAAAACAGCCCCAAAAGTTGGACGGGAAGCAAAACTTTAATTTCTTGTTGCTCGTGAGGATTCTTGATATGAGATCAATATAGTAACCTCTCACATGTCACAGCAACCTAATCCATCTATCAAAACCCAAAAGTTTATCCTCTAAGCAAGTCAATCACAAAACCCCAATCCTTACTTCTCTTACAAGCAAACTCAAGACATGAGAAAGGGAATTGATTTCTTGAATACTCTTGGATGGAATCAAATAGAACATGATTTCTCCATCACTAGCTTGCCAAATCAAGAATCAAATGATAAGAGAAGCAAAAGAATGAAAATCAAAAAGATTCATGAGGAGGAAGGCTCAAGAACGCATAGGGATTAGAGAAATCTTTGTGTATTGCATTTTCGTGGATTTTCTTGGGTTTACAAGCCTCTCATCTAGGCAAAGCACTTCTCTAAGTGCAGCTCTCACAAAGCTAATCAAAAGGGTTGAGGGATAAGCACCTCTTACCCCTCTACTTATAGTGGTGGAGGCATACCTCTCACCACTTGGGTCTTAAGCCCACTTAGATGGCATGAGCACTTAGCACGCATCACAAAGCGTCTAAGTGACTCATCCACCATCCATCACCCTAAACCGCTTCCCGGCCGCCGCCGCAGTTTCTTGGTTATGCTTGGTAGATTCTGCGTTTTTACCAAAACGCCCTCGCACTGACTTGGTCTTCACGTCTCGTCTCCTCCCGCTTTTTTGTCCTCCGTGTATATGCTTTTAAGCCACACGATGTCGTCGCCACCACCTTGACCGCATCTCAGCCCTCCAAGCCTCATGCCGGTTCATATGGCCGAACCATCGCCGCACCCAACTCGCACTTGCACACAATAGACCAAGCAAAGCGTTGCGAGCACAAGTTTTTCACTGGACCCAAGTCAGTCAAGAAAAATCCTTCAACCACTCAATTTTTTCTTGAGACAAATTGAGAAACTCAACAACCATTTCATAATTAGTTCATAATTCGAACGATGAATTCATGCAACTAACAATTCAACTCCACATAAGATGGTAAAATATTCATCACAAAAATTGTCTACGTCATCACATGACTCACATAGCAGTTAATGATTATAATGATTGGATGATAGCACTAATAATTGCACTATTGTGTTAATTACTCTATATATATGATAAGGCATCATTAATACCCTAATAAATACAATTGTTGGCTAATCTCTCTATGACATGTGGACCTCGTGAATTTTGAGTTTTGTTAAATGTAAATTCAACCATGTGAGAATGACACATGGGACCCACCATTTGAATAACAGAAATAATAAAAATAAATTTATGACAGGTGGCACATGTAATGGACTCAAAAATAAATAAAAGAAAAATAGAAAAAGGATAGAGTATGACAAGTGGGGCCCCTAGTCAGTTTGATTGGTTAGTGTTGAGCAGTCAATATTGACCAAGGGGCCCACATGTCATTCTTAGTACCTAGATTTTAGTTAATTTTGAAAACATTTAATATGTTTTTCTTTACTGAGAAATAGACAGAAAATGCTAAAATTTGATTAAACTTTAAGAATTTGTAGAAAATTCATATGAACTCCAAGTGAGTTGATTCTTTTTGTAAATTCATCTTTTAACGTGTGGGGTTTAATGAAATAGGTCATGTTACTATTATGAATATTTTTGAAGTTCATAAATTACCCTCAAATGTAAACTAAATGAAACCAATTGCATTATATTCATAATGCATTTTTTTACAATTTAGGATGCATTTCATGCATCATATCATCTCTGAAAAAGTTTGATATTGATTGAATATTCCTCTTTATCATTTTTCTGGCATTCGATGTTTTTGTCAATAGAGCCGGGCCACGAGGGTTATCTTACTAATTGTTTGCGATCTCCTTTGTGCCTTTTGCGAGCCTTCGGAGGCACTTTACGACGATCTCAGGGCTAACAAATCTATTTTAAAGATTTTAGTCAACAAGAGCTCAGAGAAGTATAAAATTAATATTATCCAATAATTTTCTTTACTAAGTAATTAAACAAAAGAATATTCCCAAATAATTTGCTTTACTTTCTCAACCTAGAATTTTTATATTCATGTGAGTATTATTGCTACAAATGATACTAAAAGATAGCCTATTGTATAACATGTTAGTATTGTTATCTCTAGATGATGTGGAAAACATAGAAGAAGATGCCTTCTTTACCACTATAGATAACCTAAGTACCATCATCCATAATAGCATTTTACTTTGTGCCACTACAAGACAACACACAACCCACATACATAATAGCCACAACACCAAATAGTATTATATAAGTATGTTGGTAATGTTTGAGGTAAATATTTCTACAATAAACCACTAACTCTACCATCATCCTCCACTCTACCTTGCATTTTCTGATTTGTGGCACTATTATGTATATAGGATAGTTGATCTAATTTTAAACCATAGTTTTGTTGCTTTGTATATTCAATTCAAAAGTACTCCTTGAATTGAATTGAACTATTATACCAAAGCAGTTAACTAAAAAAGTATATATCAAAATTAGTTAACTAAAAACATATATATAAATCATATAACCCTAATCGAACTAACCCTAATTGAACTGCATCTTGAATGGAGTTGCAGTCAATAACCCTAATGAACTAACCCTAACTAGGAGGAGAAGGGCGTACCGACGGTGAAGGTGGGTAGGGGAGGCCGATGGTCATCAAGGTGGAGGAGGAGGTTGACACGAGCTCAGGGAAGAGGAGGCGGAGTGTGGTGCGGGCTCAGTGGAGGAGGCGGCGGTGCACTGGCTCAGGGAGGATGGCTCTGGGGCCGCGCGGATGACGAGGCAGCGCAGGGGCTCGGGAAGGAGGACGGAGAGCAGCGCGGGGGCTCGGGGAGGAGGCAGCGGCGGCGGCGCACGAGCTCGGGCTAAGTCTTGTTCTATACAGTGTGTGGGAAACTAACCCTAACTCGTGAAGGGCTATGTTCAAATCCATCACAGACGGGCGAGAAAACTGCGTCTACATTGGCAACCAACGTCACAGACAGGTCGAAAGCATGCCCGTCTATGATGACGTTATCACAGACACGCTCTCTTTGCTCGTCTGTGATGATGTGTCTACTATTAGAGTTTCTTTAGTAGTAAGGTGTCTATGGAAGAGTTTTCAGGAACCTGTAGGACCCTCTCACTCAGGAAAGGGCGGACAACCCAACTCCTAGGGTAAGTCCGATTCCAACACGAATTTGAGGAACAAGTCAGTAAGCTCTTATCTAAATTCTGTACAGAGCTACGTTATATACAGTTAAATAATCAAGTAAAAAGAATAATAGCATCTACATATTTTGTCATCGTGTCTAATTTTATTTCTTCACACTGCGGGATCGATCATCGTCGACAACGTCCGAACATTCTCCAACAGCTTCGAACTGCCTTTCAGTTACAATTCTTTTTCTCGGGCGAACCGCTTGTCTTAAACTACTTGTGAACTTAAATTCCTGGGACTTGTACTCACTGGATAAAGCCACCACCCCTGTAATTCCAACACAACATATGATTGCACATCTGAAATTTAACTCACAAACTGTTTGCTAAAGTAGTATGGGAATAAAGGGGGAAACCAATACCGGAAATCTGTGGATGGATCTTTCCACGGGGGCATTTGGTCGAACAGGAGGACGCCGCCGCTGAACACAGAGCCAATAGCTGCAAGTTTCCAGTCAATTCAGTAAGCATCTGTCCTTGATCTCTTGTTCCAGTAAAATTGGTTGATCCGGCACAGAGCGTAACTTGAGGTTTTGCAACAGGCCGAACAATTTTGATAAACCAACGCTTAGAATAGTAGACGAGTCACTAGAGATTAGACAGGCAACTCTGCCAAAGTAATACCACGATTAAGAAGCATCGCTAAAATTGTAGCCATGATCAGATATGGATAGAAAATAACACCTCTTAGAGATACAAACCTATGTGAATTACTCAAGAGATAACTAGATTTTGTGACAGTTCTACATCAACTGTAAACCAGTTTAATCATTTACCATTTCTGTCAAAGATTGAGCACAATTCCCATTGTAAGAGAGACCAGCAAACCGCAAAGACAGCAAGTACCTTCAATTCAACGTTCATGACCTCACACAGGATCTTCCACGGGAGATTGTACAGTTGCATCCGCTGCTCAGCCACCTGGTTGGTCGATGCCTCCACCTGAAATCGACGAGAGCAAATACTCCAAATTAGCTCCCAAAACACATGGCTCTTTTCAAACCGATAGAATACAGGAACTCAGAGCTGAGTCACTAATCACTACAAAATGGCAGCTCAGATTACACTAAACCACTACAAAATTAGAAAAATTTGGGGAAATCGAGAATCTCCAGACTTTCAGCCAAATTCTAGCACCACGGCTTAAATTTTCTAGAGGCGAAAGATCGAAGACCCCTTGATTCAGTTCCCGGGCACCGAATCCCCAAAATTACATCACCTTAAAGGCTCCCCAACTCCTTGTCCCCAACCTTCGGCACCGTCACCAGCGGCCCGGTGCACGCGCTCCACAGCTCCGAGTACAACACATCCTCCCCTCCTCCTCCTCCTCCTCCTCCACCGCCACCAGCAAGCAAACGCAAAGCCCAGGCCCAAAAACCACAGCACACACCCACCAACAGCACAACCCCACAGCTCACCTCCGTGGAGAAGACGACCAGAGTCGAGGTCGCGAAGAGGAAATCCGCCGCCGCCACCTCACCTCAGGAGTGAGCGAAACCTCACCTAAGCTGCGCCCAGGGAATTAGCAAGAAATAGAGGCGCCGGGCACTAGGATTTAAAGATGTTTGGAAAGGCTTACGGGCAGTAGGATTTGAAGAAGATAGTGATGCGGTCTGCGCGTAGGCCGATGGCGAGCGTGTTGCCGTTGCGGACTCCGCCACGGCGAGGAAGAGGACGCGCGCTGCCTGTGGCGGCGGCAGCGATGCGGACAGGAAGGGTGTGGCGGCGGGGAAGCCGAGAGGAAGGAGAGGAGCACTCGGCAGTTGCCTTCCTCGCGCGTGGTGACCAGCGTCGCCCTCTCGAGCCGCGATCGTCTTCCTCGAGCAGGCGGTGCGAGGAGGCCGGGGAAATGCCGATGTTTCTCGGATTAGAAAACAGAGGTGCTGTGCAGATTATTATTTTTCAGGTGTAAATAAAAAAACGACGGAAATGGGCCGGCTCAATACTGGCTCTCTAAACACTATTTTTCGACCCAGTCGTTTTTTTCATGGGCTATAAATTATAGGTGTATTTAAGTCAAAACCAGCTATCCAAACAGGCCTAAACAGTGAATCCTGCACTACAGACAGTGGGCCTCTTCTGCCTCCCTTGCGGGTCATGGCCCATAGCCCCGTGTAACAAGCAAGTGGGCTAAGGCTGGTACGGTGAGCAAGCACCGAATTGCAGACCAGAAATAGGGCACGCAACGCAAGCAGCGGCACACACTGCAGCTGCAGCACGAGAGAGAGGCCCCGAAGAAGAGGCGCAGCGGCTGCCTGCCGGAACTGGTAACGTCTCTCTTCCCTGGAATTCACCCTCTCTCCTCCGTCCGACGATCCATCCATCCATCGGATCTTCTCACCACGTTCCCGGCAGCACCCCGGAGAAGGAGCGGCTGGCCGGAGCCGGAGGAGAGGGATGGGGCGGCCGCCGAGCAGCGGGGGCCCCGCATTCCGGTTCACGGCTGCGGAGGTAGCAGAGATGGAGGAGCGCCTGCACAACCTCAACAACGCCATCCCGCACCGCTCCGTCATCCAGGCCCTCGCCGATAAGTTCACCGCCTCCCCGACCCGCGCCGGCAAGATCTCCGTCCAGCCCAAGCAGGTACGTAGGTTTTTCCCCCACCGGTGCCGAAGATCCGAGGAATTCGAATTCAATTCCCCCTTCGGCATTTCCTTCCTTCCTGTGGATACGAGACGAACCCGTCTTATTCCGATCTGGGTGGATTTCGGGGTGGGCGCAGGTGTGGAACTGGTTCCAGAACCGGAGGTACTCGCAGAGGTCCAGGACCACCAGGGGTGCGCCGCTGCCGCAGGGGAAGATGCTGCCCACGGGGGCCGACGAACACCACCCAGCTTCCTTCAGGGCTCAGCCATCTGCCTCTGCACACTCCGGCTCGCACTCAGGTGCTTCTTCAATGCTGATAACTCGATAGTTACTTGTGCTGCTCATTTCCTCAGCATGTAATTTTACTTGTTAGTTAGGATGATGATGATGGAATGCTTTAGTGAGTGCAAAATGTATGCTGTGTACGGGTACCTCTCAATGTCAAGGGATTGTGTGTGGGTGCTGCTGTAAGGTTTTGCATGACGCGGAAGGGTTTCTTCTGTTCCATGCAAAATAGGCAGCTCGAATTAATTTTGGCGCGTTGTCGAGGCTTCATATCTTGTAGCTCCTTGTGGGCCCCTTAAAGCTTGTTGGCGCCCTAATCTCAGTTGTTGAAGCTCATTTGGATAATTGCGGAACACGTGGTTGGCGTGCCCGCTAATTTCCTTCACAACTGTGCGGCCATCTGATTCTGCAGTGTTTGTGTTTGGTTTTAGTTTTGTAACCGTCCAGCTATGCATCATGATCATTATTTATAATGTCCTTTCCCCCCTCTAATTATTGTTAGTGTTGCTAAAAATCAGGGAAGAATCCTTCGGATGGTGGCCAGGTCGAGTTTGAAGCTAAGTCAGCTAGAGATGGTGCATGGTATGCAGATATACAAATTTCATCCTTCCTCTTTTTTGTCTGTTGATAGTCATGTGTGGTATGTTTTTGTTTGAGTGTGTTTTCTTTGGATGTGGGGGGTTGCTGCCTTAAACATCGAGGACCTTGAATCAAGTCATATCATCTTAATGTAGTTCCACTTTCTGTCATAAGTTTGTATGCTCGCTCCAAATAATATATGCTCTGATGAGCTAAACAACTTCTTTTTTAGCAAAATGTCAAGTTGTCAGCTTATCATTCTTGTTAACTAGGTTGATGGTACCAATTGTGACTCAATTAGAACAACATGGAAATAACTAATGACTCTTTTTGAGGAATCATAAGAAATGGTAACCAGCTGGTAGTGCAAATAATAATGCATGCCATGCAGTCAAAATATCCCCAAAGCAACACTGGAAGTTATAGCCTTCAAGGAATAAATGACATGGATCCAATGGCTGGAAAATTTGCCCTGTGACCACCTCTTGTTTATCCGTTGCTCATCTTCAATACTCTTGGCACCTCAGCAGACTCAATAACCATTGATTGTATCCATGTTTTGCCATCTTGTTGAGACATCAAGCATCTCGGTTGCTTCCTTGTTCCAGTCTCAGTGTGTGAACATCACTTTCTCACTCATGGTTGTTTCAAGATATGATCTAGATTTTTTTCCAAAGAATTGTTTGTGTATTCTTCCTTCAACATTGTTGCCACGAGCCTTAGCAGTCATACTTGTTTGTGGTATAGTTCTAGCTTTCTAGGCTTTTAGCTCACCTTCTCTGACTTCATCTTGAGGAGTACTGCTTCTACTAGACATGCTCTTAGTAAGTCAGATGCTATTAAGTTACGTTTGAGTTTATTTGTAGATTGGTTTAGATGATTGAGTGTGATTTCTACACAGAAGGAAATAATGGTATATTATAATAGCTTCTCTGGAGCGGAACTGGTTCAGCCAGAAACTTATGATGGCTCTTCCGTGCTGAATGAAGTATCCAGTGCAAGGGTTCAAATTATTTAAAAAAATTTGTTGACCACCTTAGTTTATTCTTATGCTCTTGTTGGGTCAACTAAGTTGAGTTCTATGTTTCCTGTCCCACACTAGTATATTTGTGCTTGTCTAAAATCGGTAATTGCGTGTGACCAATTAGTGGCTCGATGACGTAAGCATACAGACATCTCTGAACTACTCCAGTCTGATTTGAGACAATTTTCTTGGACATTGAAGCATTTTATGCTCTTTGTTCTTTGTAATTGTACCATCTGTTTATAGTTTTGCATGCATGACCAAAACTTTCTTGTTGCAGGTACGATGTTGCTGCCTTTTTGTCCCACAGGCTGTTTGAAACAGGTGACCCGGTAAGGCTTTTGAACTTTTGTTAAATATAGTCGATGTTGCTAAATACATTTCTGGCAGTCTTTATTCAAAGCAGTTTGCTAGCACTGAAGCTATAAACGAATCCATTTCTCATTTATCTATACTGGGGTTGCATTCTTGAGGATGAATAGGGTCTGTTTGGTTGGTGCCTAACTGTGCCAAACCTAGGTTAGCCAACGTGTGGCCACAACCCACAAGTGTGGCCAGCTTAGCCAAAAAGATGAGCCTATAACACATGGGCCAGGGGGCTAAGAAAGTGTGGTGAGCCATAATTGTGGCAGTGAACCAAACACTAGCCTGACTTCCTTAGGCAAATTGTGTGGCAAAGTGTGGCCACCAACCAAACACCCCCGTAGCAACTTATTCTGTGATAGGCTGCCCCAACACTTCTAGTGGTAACAGTCCTGACTTCTCTCAACTATGTGTTGGAGAAGTCTTGTGTATTGGGGTAGTGCCTATACTCCATGCTCCCTTACATTTTCTACAACATGGTTCTACTATAGTACTGATCAAGGATTGCGGTTTTCGCGCCTTTGGGGCAGGAACCCCAAAAAGCCACAGCGGAACTATTGCTAGCTATTTAGAACCTCGGTGCTGATCATTTAACATGACTTTGAGAACCTTATGTATTTGCAAGCTCTGGGTTTATATGGGAAGCTGATACTAAAATTGTGTTTTTGATATGTGAAACGAAATAATGTAAATCAAATGGTTTTTTAATTTAAGATCGTTTAGCTGTGTAGATATGTCAGTGTTTTTGTCATGTACAGCCAGACGTATACGCGTCACCGGCCGCAACCTTCGCAGCCAATTTTGGAAGCTACGGCAATAGAAGTGGAGACCGAATCAGCTTAGGGCAGGTTTTAGATTAGGAAAAAGTCTAGTTCTTTGGTAATTCGTATTGATAGGGAAGGAAGAGTCGTTCGTATTCTATTAGATCAAAAGAGTCCTAGTCTATTTTAGCTATATCAATGTGTAAGGCAGCTCTCTATATAATGAGGGAGCCACCCGTGATATGGAGGCAAGAATTAGAACAAGTCTAATTTTGTCCCTGTGCACCTAGGGCCTCCCTGCCCTATCTGCACCTCCATCCTCCTCCCTGGCCTCACTCCGCAATCCGCATCCGCTAGAACAGATTTTGCCCTACCGTCTTCGCTCGGAAAAATCAACACATAACATCTTGGTATCAGAGCCTGCTGCTGTTGCTTCCACCATGGGAACCAACGGTGGTGACGATCTGCTCAAGTCCCTCGCGGAGATGAAGCTGTCCATGGCAGCGGCCGAGCAAGCTTCGGAAGCCGCACACGCCGCCTCACAAGCCGCGCACCAGGCAGCCTTGGATAAACTGCTTGCTGCCCTGCAGCCATAGCTCATTGACATCTCTAGCCGCTTGGACAGCCATGCCGGCCAGCTTGACTCCCTCAAGACACGATTGGAGCGCCACGATCAGCGGCTCCACCGCGTGGAAGGTGACCCCCAGGACGAGGCGACCAGCAATGGCGGTCCCAACGGACGACAAAAAACTTTGGGGCTGCATGGCACTGCTACCAGCGTAGGCCGCGGATATGACGCGCCTCGGGCCATCCCACTGCATGATGACGCAGACACCTGGGGAGCCCCTCGCTTCCACAAACTCACGTTCCCGATATTTGACGGGACGGAAGATCCCCTCCTTTGGATCGACACATGCGAGCAATTTTTTGAAGGGCAACGCACACCAGAAGGTGAGAAGGTTTGGCTCGCCTCGTTCCATCTCACGGGCGTTGCTAAACAGTGGTACATGAGGCTGCAGAACATGCAGGGCCGCTCGGCATGGGGGCACTTCGCGAACCTCATCAACCGGCGATTTGGGCCCCACGGCCGCCACAACCCGCTTGGCGAGATCAAGCTCTTGCAATGCACTGGGACCCTGGAAGAATACACCAAGCAATTTCTCACGCTCCTGTCCCGCTGCGGTCGCCTCGATGAGGAACAACAGGTGATGTTGTTTACGGCCGGCTTACAAGAACCCCTCCAGACAGACGTCGAACTCCAGAAACCGCCGGATTTGGAGGAGGCCATCAGCATGGCTCGCGCCTATGAGCGCCGCCACACGCTCACCACGCCAGGGTCGTCCAAGCCAGCCACCCGGAGCGTGCCCTCTGGCCGAGTCCCAGTACCTGTGCTCGCCGCACCAAAACCAGCACCAAGCGTGGCATCAACCGGGGGTCGAGTTTTTAAGAAGTTGACCCTGGACGAGTTAGCAGAGCGTCGTTGCCAAGGGCTCTGCTTCAATTGCGACGAGAAGTTTGTGCGGGGGCACAAGTGTGCACAACTCTTCACCATCGAGATTGTCTGCGATGATCCAAGCTCCTGGGAGGCAACGGACTCTATCGACAACATCGATGACACGCAGGTGTCCTTGTACGCCCTGGCGGGTATCCGCGCCACCAATACCGTGCAGCTAGTAGTGAAGGTCCACGGGGCAACACTGGTGGCCCTCGTCGACACCGGCTCCACGCACAACTTCATCCACGACAACATCGCCCGCCACCTTGGGTTGACGCTCCAACCACGCCAGGGTGGCATGCGCGTGACCGTCACCAATGGCGATCGTGTGCTGAGCACTGGCATATGCAAAGGGCTGGACATCAACGTGGATGGCATCGACTTTTGCCTGGACTGCCATGCCCTTGCACTGGGCGGGTTCGACATCATTCTCGGCACACAATGGCTGCGGACGCTGGGTCCAATCCTGTGGGATTTCCAGAAGCTCACGATGGGCCTTGAGATTGACGGACGCCAGGTCGCGTGGCGTGGCCAGGCCGCCGCATGCGACACCCTGTGCAGCATCATCGCCGGCGGTAGTAACATGATGGACTCCCTGTTGGCAGGCTTCACCAACTTGTTCGAGGCACCGCGTGGGCTTCCTCCGGCGCGCGCCCATGACCATCGCATCCACTTGGTCCATGGCAGCGCGCCCGCGGCAGTTCAGCCCTAACGGTACGCCCAACTCCAGAAGGATGAGCTGGAGCGGCAATGCAAAGATATGTTGGCCCAAGGATCATACGCATCAGCACATCCGCGTTCTCGTCACCGGTGTTGCTAGTCAAGAAACATGATGGGGCATGGCGTTTCTGCGTCGACTACCGCAAGCTCAACTCCATCACCATCAAGGACAAGTTCCCTATTCCGGTCGTCGACGAGCTCCTTGACGAACTGCGTGGCGCCCGCTACTTCACCAAGCTCGACCTCCGCTCGGGGTACCACCAAGTTCGGATGCACCCTGACGATGTTCACAAGACGGCATTCCGCACACACTTCGACCACTTTGAGTTCCTGGTGATGCCGTTCGGCCTCACCAACGCCCCCGCCACCTTCCAGGCTTTGATGAATGACGTCCTCGATGCCTTCCTTCGTCGTTTTGTACTTGTGTTTTTTGACGATATTTTGATCTACAGTGCCACCTGGGCTGATCATCTGTGACATGTCGGATGGTTTTCGAGACCTTGCGTGAGCATAGCCTGGTGCTCAAACAAGCTAAGTGCTCGTTCGACGTCTCGTCCGTGGCATACCTCGGGCACATGGTGTCCGCCGAGGGGGTGGCCATGGACCATCAAAAGGTGGAAGCGGTAGCCACATGGCCGCCGCCACGCACGGTCCGTGCCGTCAGGAGCTTCTTGGGCTTGGCGGGGTACTACCGCAAGTTCATCAAAGACTACGGGGTAATCGCCGCCCCGCTCACGGCGCTGCTCAAGAAGGAAGGGTTTGCCTGGACACCGGCTGCCGCCACCGCCTTTGACACCTTGAAGCAGGCCCTCTCCAGCGCCCCCATCCTGCAGCTTCCGAATTTTCGATGCGTGTTCTTCGTCGAGTGCGACACGTCCGGCACCGGCATTGGTGCAGTTCTTCATCAAGGGAATGGCGCCCTGGCCTTCTTCAGCAGGCCACTAGCACCACGGCACGCCGGACTCGCGGCGTACGAGCGCGAGCTGATCGGGCTCGCTTAGGCCGTGCGGCATTGGAGGTCGTACCTGTGGGGGCGCCCGTTCATGGTTCGCACTGATCATTCTAGTCTCAAGTTTTTGTTGGACCAACAGCTCTCCACTATTCCTCAGTATCGTTGGGTCAGCAAGTTGATTGGCTTCGATTTCACGGTGGAGTACAAGCCTGGGCGCACCAATGTGGTGGCCGATGCCCTATCACGACACCAGGAGGATGAGGTCATCGCGTGCACCATCTCATCACCCCGCCTCACCATCTTCGATGACCCTCGGCGCGAGATTGCCGAGGACATCGCCCTCGCTGCCCTGCGAGACGACATTCGTGCAGGGAACAAGCCGGCAGCATGGTCCGTGGTGGACGACCTGATCCTCCACGACAAGCGGGTCTACGTCTCTGCCACTTCTCCGACACTGCTCGAGGTGCTTGCTGCAGCCCACTCGACCGGCCACGAGGGCGTCCAACGTACCCTACACCGGCTCAGGGCTGACTTTCACGTTCCATGGGCGCAGCAAGTGGTCCAGGATTACATACGCAGTTGCGCCACATGTCAAAAGAACAAGACAGCCCACCTACATCTAGCTGGCCTTCTTCAACCATTACCAGTTCCGGAGCGTGTGTGGGAGGACATCGCCATGGACTTCGTCGAGGGTCTTCCCAAAGTTAGTGGCAAGTCTGTAATTCTGACGGTCGTCGACAGGCTTTCCAAATTCGCCCACTTCATCCCTCTCGGCCATCCATACACGGCAACTTCAGTGGCGCGCACATTTTTTCATGAGGTGGTTCGCTCGCATGGGATTCCTAGCTCCATTGTGAGCGATCGGGACCTGGTCTTCACAAGTAATTTCTGGCAAGAGTTGTTTCGTCTCTCTGGCACACAACTTCGCCTCAGCTCCGCCTTTCACCCACAAACCGATGGCCAGTCAGAAGCAGCTAACAAGGTGATCGTGATGTACCTCCGATGTCTCACCGGGGACTGGCCACGGCAGTGGCTCCGTTGGCTTCTTGGGCGGAATACTGCTTCAACACAGCCTATCAGACATCACTCCGGAACACTCCATTCCAGGTGGTGTACGGCCGTCCTCCTCCGTCTATGTGCTCCTATGAGAAGGGTGATGCACGGTTGCCGGCAGTTGAAAGCGCTTTGCTTGACCGCGACTAGTTCCTCCATGATGTCAGGGAGCGCCTGCACCAAGCCCAAGAATATGCTAAGTTCTACTACGACATTCATCATCGCGACGTCTCCTACCAGGTTGGCGATTGGGTCTAGCTTCGGCTGCTTCACAGGGCTACAGGCTCCTTACCCGGCTCCTCTAGCGGCAAGCTGTCTCCTAAATTCTACGGACCCTTCAAAGTGCTGGAGCGCATCGGCGAGGCTGCATATCGCCTCGCATTGCCGGTAGGCGCACGCATACACGACGTCTTCCACGTAGGCGTCCTCAAGAAATTCCATGGAGAGCCTCCATTGACAGCACCCACTCTACCGGCAATGGCTGACAGACGCGTCTTGCCATCACCCCCCTCAGTGCAGCGGGGTCGCCTCGCCCGCGGCACACGCCAAGTCCTTGTTCAATGGGTGGGGTTGCCACCGGCCGAAGCTACTTGGGTGCCGCTCAACGACTTCAAGCAGCAATATCCAGCATTCCAGCTCGAGGACGAGCTATTTTCCGAGGAGGGAAGAGATGTCATGTACGGCCAGACGTATACGCGTCGCCGGCCGCAACCTCCGCAGCCAATTTTGGAAGCTACAGCAATAGAAGTGGAGACCGAATCAGCTTAGGATTCAGGCAGGTTTTAGATTAGGAAAGAGTCTAGTTCTTTGGTAATTCATATTGATAGGGAAGGAAGAGTCCAGTTCGTATTCTATTAGAGTCCTAGTCTATTTCAGCTACATCAATGTGTAAGGCAGCCCTCTATGTAATGAGGGAGCCACCCGTGATATGAAGGAGGCAAAAATTAGAACAAGTCTAATTCTGTCCCTGTGCACCTAGGGCCTCCTTGCCCTAGCTGCACCTCCTCCATCCTCCTCCCTGGCCTCACTCTGCAATCTGCACCCGCTAGAACAGATTCTGCCCTACCGTCTCCGCTCGGAAAAATCAACACATAACAGTTTTCTCCCTAAAGGAATAAATCCATTTTACCCTCCTTAACTATCACGAGAATCCGGTTTTAAACCCTGAACTACAATACTGTTTACCTTAAACCCTTGAACTTTAGAAACTGGAGCAAATTCAACTCTGATGGTAATTTGCATGGCAGTTTGGCCATGTGGCAAGTGATATCAGCTGTATTGCCACCATTGATCCCCACCTCGCCCATTCTCCCGATCCCATGTTGAAGTCAGTTTAGACAAAACATTTAAACCATGTAGTATTTTATTTTCCTCTTATAGTGGGTTTAACAGTTTACTACCTGTGACATAGGCCAATTTGGCTGCACTTGTTTATTTTTTGTGTTTCAGGAAGTACGGGTTCGTTTTGCTGGATTTGGAGCAGAAGAGGATGAATGGATTAATGTTCGTAAATGTGTGCGGCAGCGTTCTCTTCCATGTGAAGCCACAGAATGTGTTGCTGTGCTTCCTGGAGACCTCATTCTTTGTTTTCAGGTATGGTCATCTCAACAATTTTTCTTCATGTAACTTAGCATGTCATAGATTGAGAATTGTTGTCTATATGAACTTTAAGTTCTTGTTTGAAATTGCAATATGTCTGCTATGCTTGACAGCTTTTCCAATTTTGCTCTTCGTTGTACACATGAAAGTTGTGCTTGTTGACTTCTTAGTCTGCAGTTTTCTTGTCCTGCTACTTGTTGACCTCTGACAGAGTGATGGGTGTGTTGGTGAGATCTCACCTGCGAAAAGTGTCGGGTCATGAAATTAGTTGTGCACGACAGGCAGGTTGCAGTTGCTTGTTGTGCCAAGTCAATCATCTGATCCCTTTTAAGAAAAAGTATTATGAATTTCCACGTAATAACTGAGACATGCTTAATTGTAGTGTTTCCATCTCGGTGTTGCTTTATGACACTCAAGGGTCTGCCAATTCATAGCATAAACTGCTCGATTCTTCTTTATCTAGACATACAATTCCTTGTCAAAATGTCGTGGTTGACAATACTTGTTGAATGGATTTACTTATATTTAAGAATTAAGATCCATCGGCTGCATGTATTTTATACGGTATCGTAGTGCTGTAGTTGCAATAATAAATAACACATTTAAAATCCAACATCTGTTTGGTGTTGCTTTCCATATTCTTGGTAATCATGTTTCATAACAGAATTTTACTGTGATGCCACAAGGTCCAACCTGCAGCATTGCTTGTACCCTTACTCATCGAGGTGTAAATGGCGAAAACATGACTGCATCCATCCAACTTTGACCACTGAAACATGTTTACTATTCCAAGAAATATGCCCATTCAGGGTCTCTTTTACTTTCACTGTACAATTTTGTAGAATAGGATTTATATTTCCTTTCGTAATTGGCCGTGAATTGGCTGTGAATTTATCCAATGTTTCTTTTTTAGTATTTCAAGATCAAACTGGAGCCTGACAGTTTTTTTTTGTGAAATGAAATTGGCTGTAAGATGGCTCTAGTCACTTAAACTGAAGAATAAAACAACTTCCATAAAATATGGCTGACAAATAAAACCGTGTCTTGGTAGTTGGCTCACAAACACGTGTAGAGATTAAATGCGCATGCAGGTTACTGCCAGTTGAAGAGATATACCAAATTGGACCTCCTTTCAAGGTCTGAATAAGGAACGTTGTTATTTCTAATCATGTCTGGGTGTAACAGTGTAATGTGAAAAAAGGGCCAATCTCTTTTCATCTGATTTAGCTATCGTGTAGTGCTATCATTTACTTGTGTTGTTGTCTCACATGAATAAATACTTCTGTTCTGAATTGACCAGGAAGGTAAAGAGCAGGCGCTCTATTTTGATGCCCGTGTCCTTGATGCTCAAAGGCGTAGACATGATGTAAGAGGATGCCGCTGTAGGTTTCTTGTTCGCTATGATCATGATCACTCTGAGGTATTTTCCACTCTGTTTAGCACTGTTCACATATTGGCTTTGATTCTAGTATTATAGTAATGCATATGTGGAGCTTGGAAATTTATCTCTTATCTTATAGATTGGAATGTATGAGTATTTGTTGTCTTTTGTATTGAAGCCTTGGAACTCATACTCCCCCCAGGAAGAAAATCTTTAAGAGTAAAATGCACCATAGGTGCTTTGCATAAGGTTCTGACTAGTGTGTCGATAGCCTTTACAACACAACTTCAACGTATTACTTTTGGGACACAGCTATCTGGGTTTGTCGCTGCAGGGTTCTTCGGTTCCACATATGTTCCATTATCAGGGAATGGCAGTGTTTTTCCCTTCTCTTTCTTCCTTGATGAGGACTTGGCACCCACCATGGTTTGTTTGAGTGCTCTCGTGTGTTGTGTGTTGGTATTGAGGTAGATGAAGTGGCAACAATCGGGGTATTGAGGTATTTATAGGGTCATATGGACTTGAGCAACGGACTATATTTACAGGTCGAGCCACATACTAGGTTGAGCAACGTATTGGTGTGTTGTGTGTTGGTGTTTTGAGGTATTATGGGATGAAGTGGCAGCAATCGGGTTGCTGAGGTTTATAGTAGGCTTGAGCCACAGACTTCAGCTGCCAGTTGAGCCAGATAGGAAATATAGTGGTCCTGGTAGGAAAATACCAAGGTGCACATGCGGGCACAAGCACCCATTAGAGTTTGTCCACTACCAATCATATTTAGAAGTTTTATATGGAGTAGAATGTTGGCCCACTAAAAGACAACACAACCAGCAAATAAGTGTCACAGAGATGCGTATGTTATCGTGAATCTGTGGCCATACAAGAAATGATCGAATTCAAAATGAGGATATACGTGATAGGGTAGGGGTGACACCGATTGAAGAGAAGTTTGTCCAACACCGACTAAGATGGTTTGGACATATCCAATGGAGGCCTCTAAAAGCACCGGTGCATAGCGGTATCTTAAGGTGTATCGACAATATTAGGAAGGGCAAGGAGTGATCAAAGTTGACATGGGAGGAGGCAATAAAAAGATACTTGAATGATTGAAATATATTCAAGGATTTGGCTCTGAATAGGACTAGGTGGAAGTTAGCGATCCATGTGTCAGAACCGTAATATACTTTTCAAGCCTTTTTTCCTTCACCTTTTGGCTCGTGCAACTTTTATTGAGTTTCATGTCTAGCCTACCCTAACTTACTTTGGACAAAATGCTTTGTTGTTGTTGTTGAAAAAAATCACATACGTACATTATGAGATTAAGTATGCGTAAATTTTGGTTAAAAAATATGATCATTTGCGATCTGTGCGAAAAAACTAAACGTGCGGTATTTTTTTAGACGCTGTTATTCACTACTATACAGTATCCTTCCTTGTGTTTTTTTGCACGTAAATAGTCATATTTTTTAACCAAAATTTACAGGTGCATACTTCAATCCTATAATGTATATCCTTGAATGTTTTCAAAACTTTGAAGTGTGCTTTTGGAATATTTCAAAATAGTAGGAGCATATGCTCCGTATGCACAAAGGCCGCACTCATTCCTGGCATGGCTTTCTATCTTACTGCAAAAGCATGTAATTGTGCAATCATTTAACTCTGGAAAGGTGGCTTGGCGTTGTCAATTTGCTCTGAAAAGGTGGCACAGCGTTGCCAATTCGATTTTGAAAAGCTTGATGTCGGAGTGTAGTCAATTAATTTTGCAAAATTCAGGCTACATTCTGTGCTCATCTACTTAATGTAAAATAATATGTTTTTATCAATCGTAGGCTAATTATCTCACGATTTAGTCGAATAAAACTGAAACCACAGTGATGAATTTAGGTTGTTTTATGCTATTTAACACAATTTGTTAGTGCTTACATTTCCTTCCGTGTGATAGGAAATTGTTCCATTGAGGAAGGTGTGCCGTCGACCAGAAACTGATTACAGGCTCCAGATTTTGCACGCTGCTAGAGCAGCGGCTTCTGCAGAGGTTCAGACTCCACCAAAAGAGGTTATCGAGATCGATAAGAGCCCAGCTGAGCAGAAACCCCCGAAGCCGCACAAGATGATGGATGTGAACACCGACGAGGTGACCATGGTTCCCAACCCAGATCAAGGAGGGCCAACGGACAAGCCTGCTGCTCCCTTACCAGCCACGCCTACTAGCACCCGTGGTGATTCAGGTTCAGATGTGCAGATCGGGGATGCGGGGGCAACTCCAAAAGTTGAAGCTGCAGATGAAGCACAAGAAGACAAGATGAACGATGGAGAACAGTAGTTTCAGTTTTCTGTGCATTTCCTTGTGGAGATTTAATGAGTACTTAGGAACCTTCGCTCAAAAGAAAAAAGTTCGCTTATGAAATTTCGGTTGAAGAAAAAATGATTGCTTAGGAACTGATGGTAATGTGGCGATATCGACTTGGTTTGCTGTTGTACAAATGTGTTGGACTTGGTATCTATTAGAGATCTCGTGAGAGAAGATATGTGGCTGTTCTTTTCCTGCTCGTTAGAAAGCTTCTTGTTAAGCAGCATGTGTTTCTGCTTCCCAGTGGTGAAATGGAGGTGGATTGGAACACTTCCGGGGGTAAAACCCTTGGGTTTGGCCCTTCATGAGTATTTGTGCGCCTCATGATCCTGCGAGTTCACAGCCGTCTCCAGTTCTCCACCTTCATTCTTTTGGTTCCCTTGCTCGTTCTTGGTGAAGTGTGCGTTCTTACTCCATTCATCCTCACCACCTTGAGTTTCTTTGGATTTGGGGACAGATTAGTGATATGCATTGGATGTGGGAAACATAACCATAAGTTTGATGTTTTGCAGCCTAGCACACGCGCGCTGAATACGAAGACTCGCACTCAACGCTCTCGATGACTTGGTTTCTGGTGCCATCAACCAAGGGAGGTTTGAGATAGAAAGCTTAGAAATATAAAATTATCACTGTTCAACTTGTCGAATCTCCGCGGTTAGACTACATAAATTTGACCATGTAGCTAATTCAGATATTCGCACACGACAATCTGGTCATTATGTAATATAAATTTAGTGTTGTAGATAATTGTGATGAAAAATATTTGATTTGCACACTCAAACGTCTACATCGTGACTCAGAGAGAGTATTCTACAGCTCCACCATCCGATATTCAGCCCCCCTTCTAGATAGCTTCTAGACTGGCTTATGGCCCCTAGAAGTTATAAGCTGTCTAGAAGGCAAAACTTAGCTTGAACTTAAATTTTAAGCACTTCTTATTCCTGTTGGTGGGAGGAAGCCTCAAAATGGGGCTTCCTGAGCTTCTCTCATCTCCCTTTGCCCTCTGTGACCATTTTATCCCTGCTACTTTGTATTATTTACCTGCATTCTGCCACTGAGTATATAAAAAAAAACTCTTCACTTTTTTCTATTCCATCCTCCTGCCTGCCCCCGAATTCCCCTCACCCGAGTCACCCTGCCGCCGTCCCCCACGCTCCCATCCGCGCCGCCCCTTCTCCATCCCTCCGCACGAGCGCCGCCCTCCTCCATCCCACACGCTCCTATCCGCGCCGCCACCCATCCCACCCCGCCCCTCCCCTCCCTCCGGCGACGTCCGCCCGTTGGCTGCTCCGCCGACTCCTGCCCGAGGCGGCGTGGCGAGCTCTGCCCGAGGCGGTGCGACGCAGATCTGCTGTGGCCGCCGCTCGAGCTGTCGCCCCGCACCCCGTCCGAGGCCGCCCAGATGCGCCATCGTCGTAGCCCGACCTCCCACCGACGAGGTCAAATCCGCCATCGCACCGCACCCCGTTGCCGTCCCCGCCCTCTCACGCTTCCGGTGCCGCGCCGCCCTCGGCCCCTCCCACAGCCCCATCTGCTCACCGCCCTTCCCACCGCCCCATCCGCTCGCCGCCCCTCCCTCCGCGACGAGCTCGGGTCCCGCCGCCGTAGTCGCCACTGCCTTGACCACGACGAGCTCGCCTCTGCCTCGACCACGACGCCGATGGCCAGCTCTCCGACGCCGGCGGCGACCTTGTCCCCTCCCCCACGACCGGCCTCTCAGTTGTATGGATCATGATGCAGAAGTATTTGCTAATGCAATATTGATTCATGTATTATTGATTCATGTTTTGATGCTACATTGGGTGTATAACATCGAATTTTTGTTAGCCATCCATGCGTGTGGGGAATTATCGAGTTGTGATCTGAAGATCTATGAGATTGCTTTGTAAATGTGACCTTTGATTCTAGAATGTTTACAGAAAAGAGAGAAAGAAGGGAAAGGAAAAATACAAGTCTGAGATTATTGGTGTGTGTATGGAATAATTGGTCTATGTATTGGCTGTAACATTTGAGTGAAATTTAAATAGTGTCATTCATTGCAAATTTTTAGGTTCACAAATTCAGTAAACATTGCATAAGTTGTGAATGAAAACAAACAAAAATAGTGTTATTATCATTCAAACAACAAATGAATAAGACAAAGGGTATTACGGACTTTCTACAATCCACCTCTGTCTATAAGCTCAAATGTCAGAAACCGTCTAGAAGAGGAAGGTGGGGCTTCTCAAACTTCTCCACACCACAACTTCTCTACACCATTAAGCTTAAGCTGGCTTATGCACAAGCCGAAGCCGTCTAGAAGGGGGCCTCATTCCACTGGTAAATTTTGATACATGTCACTTGAAAACAGGGATTGAGGAAATTGCCACCTTAAAAATTGCAATAGGAATATTGGCCACCTCACATTTTAGTCTATTTGACTGACAAATGTCATTTCACTCCATTTTCTCCCATATTCTCTTTTGATTACGGAGACACATGAAAAGCATATAAACTCTTCCTCCCAAAAAGGAAGAAAAGAAACAGCATATTAAATCTAATTTGGCTGTCAATGAATTAAAGCAAATAAGATCACAGATTGATTAAACCAAAGATTTTAACCCTTAAGCACGGGTAGATAAGTCCTGGAGCTGCTATATCAAATAAAAGTGATAATCATACTCCAAAACATATTTCTTTTTGGAAGCGATGCCAACATACCCCAAATTATTGATCGATCAGTTGACGTGTACATGAAGAGCATCCAAAAAATAACTCTTGATCCTGGCATTGACTAGGACTTGGTACAACAGTTTATCAGCGTTACAAATTTATGCATGCAGATGCCGGTTACTTGTTGGCAGCTGCCTCAGCAGGCGTCTTGGTAGTCATTTGGTCCACAGCATGCACGGTGCTCTGAAGCTCCTCCCATATAGCCTTGTAAACCATTCTCTGCCTGTTTACAGCAGATTTCCCCTCGAACGCCTTGGCAACCACGTCTATGCTGAGGTGACGAAACGGAACAAGTCCAACTTCAGAATTACAACCAAAGTAAATTAACAGGACTGGTCAAACGCCAGTCTTGAAACCATAAGGTAGCCAAACTAGTCTTCTGTCAGTATAACAATTATCTTTGTTACAAGTTACGACATCGTAAGTTTATACTCATCCGATTACTACATGTTATATAAAATACTAGACTCTTCAAGATTTCAACCACACAAACTTCGAATAAAACCACAAGTGTAGAACCTCCCTGTGCAGTGGTTGAATGGAAGGAACCATGATTAAGTAAACATACTCGTAGCAGCAATTACCTAGTAACTTACTAGAGGATGATGCAAAACTATTTGTAGGACAAGTTGAGAAAAAGAAAGACTGGTATGAAGTCAAAGAGGATCTTCAACATTCTTGGATTAGCTGGAAAATGATAAAATGCCCTGACATGGGATGGAGATACTGAAAATGCTTGATAACATTGCATCTTGGAAGGATTCATAAGAGAAGGTTTTGGTTTCAATTAAATGCAGAATTTATGAATGTCGATAACTTGATATCAATTGTGAAGCGTTAATTTGGAATGTTATATTTATCTCCTATAATGCTCAATTTTCTCAAAATTTTCCACAATTTACGATGCATAAAAGGTAAAGGAGTGTGTTAATATGTATCCAAGTGACGTCTTCTGTGCTGATTTGATGGTGCACATATGATATTTGATTGATTAGTCTAAATTGATTGTTGTTGCTGTTAATATTTCTGACAACTACAGTGCCTTGGACTTTTAGTTTCATTATCCAAATTTACAAGGCATGGTTACGTTCAGATACCGAACCGGCAACACTGTACATCACTATGTTGAATATTGTTCAAAATGACTTGTTTATGGTGGCTGTCATCTAAATTTACAGGATTGTAGATGAGACAAATACTGAGAATAGTGAGAATATATGGGAATCATGGGCTTCAAGTGTAAATATTGCTCCTGGACAAGCAAAGGTGGAGGTGTGACTCAGCTAAGGCACCATCTGACAGGGATGTCAGAGATGTGAAAGCTTGCCATGATAGAATGAGAAGAGTTACGAGGAAAAGGAGAGAAGGGAAGCCAATGAGCATATACATATATCTGAAGGAGAGGTTATGCAAGACATGGATCACCGTGTAATTGACATGGCTTCTGATGAAGACGATGAATTGCAGCAGGCATTGGCTGAATACATGGAGGGAACATCACTTTCGGCAGCGAGTGGAGCAGAGGGGTGACATATTTAACATGGCGGTGCGAGTGGCCTTGGTGCTCTTAGCAATGGTACAGTTGATTAATGTTTCGGGATGCAAGAGCTGTTGGTAGAGTACACAATCGAGATTTGTCATGGAGCCGAGCACCCGTGCAAGCTGACACAACATTGAGCAAAAATGCTAAAGAAAAAGTGGGCAAAGCTTGGGCAAAATGGTTTCATGCCAATGATATTATTGGAAAGAAAGTCATCTACCCATACTTTCAAGGATCAATGAAGCTAACTCAGGAGCTTGTTTAGTGAGTGCCTATCCTTAAAGGGTGTGCTATTGATGGATCATACTTGCAATTGATTCATGCGATGTGTGATTCATGTACATGACCTACCACGGTGTGCTGCCTGTCCTCCGCTGCCCAACTCCATCGTGCAGTTTTGTGTCGGTGTTAATTGGGAAAGAAGGAACCAAAAGGACAAATTTTCAAGGGGAACCGAAGTAGCAAGCAAACAAGGCTAGGCATCTGCAACTAGGCCTTTTGGGCTGTTTGCCAATTCAGAAAATCTCAAAATAGTTTGAACAAGTCAATAATTTACCAGCACCCACCGGAACACCCAAATTTTACAAAAATTCAGTGATCAATTTTCTATAGCTCTTATGTTCTCATGCCTAATAGTAGGACATGTTTGATGTATACTAATACAAAAGGCAGCAGTTCAATTTTAACCTATATATGGAAAGAAGATCCAAAGTATCTAACCATCCATTTGTAAGATTGGAGGGCTATAACTCAAAGTTAGTCCCTTCCCCCTAAATTGTATTTAAACCATATCAAGAACATTCAGAAACGTTTGCTGCATTACATCCATCTTATGTATGCATTCTGATTTTGCATTTGTATTTTGCACCAGCACACCATTATTTTCCGCTCTTGCTCAGACACACGACCAAAACACATTTTGGCTCAATACCATTATGAAAGAGACTTTACTTCCTGGAGCACATCGCCTTGATTAAAAATCATTTCTTGGCCTAGCAGGTGAGAGAACACATGTGAAATATTTCTTACACCCTTTGGGTCAGTTCATTTTGGGCCATTTGCTACATTTCAGCATTCTTCCGCAAAAAGGAAAAAGAAACTTGATCTCAAGAAAAGATATAACAGCATGGCTATTTCTAAATCTTCCAGCCATATTTCGGAAGAGAAGCTGAAAAGAAACTCGACTTTGCTCCGAAAAAGATCTGACAGCATTTCAACATGACTATTTCTAAATCTTGCAGCCACCTTTGACAAGGAAAAAGATTGACAGCATTTCAGCAGAACCGTGCACATCTTCAAGCCACATTTGACAAGAAAAAAAACTGACAACATTTCAGTATCACCATTGCATACAATTCCCAAAAAAAGAGCCATATTTGCACATAATTAAGGTCCAGCATAAGAGCCAAGAGCATTGTTGCCATTTAGAAATGTTCTCTCACCTGCTGGACCAATAAATGATTTTTGAATTAAGGTGGTGTGTTCTAGCAAATGAAGTTAGGAAGAATTGTAATTTTCCCCCCAAAAAACTAGCCTTTGTATTTCTCCCCTAGTTGATAAACCTCTATTTTTCCCCTCTAGTTGATTGTCAATTGTAAATTTACCCTATAGGGGGCTTATTGCAATATAAATTCATGGAACCCCCAAATCAGCACAGGAAAAGACCAAACTACCCTCCTCTTCCTCCTTTCTCCACCTGTATGTAAGAAGCAGCGTGGCTGACCCCATCAAAACAGAGAGTTCTACTCTGCTCTATCTCCCTTGCTCTCTTGCTAAAATTTTCTCTCAATTTGTTTTTAAAAAATGGTTTGTTCTAAGCTAAAATGGATTGATGAATCTATTTTTGACCAAAAAATATGAATTCCCGTTGCTGGGTGGCTCTGCAATCTGGTGTATAGGGGGACGCGCGACAGGATATAGAAACAGAAGAGGGAGCGATCCATCTTAGGTGGGGGTAAAAGGGTCCAGGGTAAGAAAGATGTATGGCCTCCTGTTGAGAAATTTTCACAAGACCCCTTCAGGGGAAATTTATAAGAGGCATGTCAACTAGGGGAAAATTACAAAGGTATGTCAACTTTTGTTGTGGTCTGATTATCCCAATGAAGTTTTTTTCATAATGGTACTAAGCCAAAACACGTTTTTGTGGTCAGCCTGAGCAAAGGGCAGAAAATAACGGCGTGTTGGAGCAAAATTTGCCTCATAGTAAAGTAACAACGATTTCACATGTGCATTTAACCAGTCACTCACGCATGCCTATACTCCTAAAATCCCCCGACTCCTGATCCCATATATCATGATGTTTTATACACAAATGTTCCTCGCAAGCCAGCAGTGATCAAGAGACCACAGATTAATTCCATCTACCGCTTGAGTACGGTTACAAGTCTACAACATGGAGCCCGTGTTCTCCACCGATAGTGTGAGGGCCTAAATTACGTTAACCAAGCAGCAAGGAATATTGGTTTTCTTGGCATGTTTTCATAGAGCCACGGTCAACGGAAAAAAACACAAATTACCAGACGTGGCGGCCATCACCGGAGGTGTCGATGACGGTAACCTTGTCTGCCTCCAGTTGCTCCTTGATCTGCCAAGAAAAAATAATAACATGTAACCAACCAGAGGATTTACATCTTAGAAAAGTACATCGCTTTCACTTGTTGAGAAACCATGATTAGAACTATAGAAGCAAGAGGCACCAACGGGGTGCTAAGAAGTACCTTGGTCTCCAGAGACTGCGTGACGGGGGATTCCATGGGTCCTGCCGGTCCCGGCGCCGACGCCCGGGCCGAGAATCCCCTGTTCCTGTTGCTGCAAGAAAGAGGGGGAAGGGACCAGGTGGTGAATCTAGCAGAGGAGGACACGGAAGAGAGGGCAAGGGCTGCTTGACGGCGGATAGCATAGGAAGCGGAGGAGGAGGTGAAGCGGCGGAGGAGCATGGAGGAGAGGGAGCAAGGGCCGGCGGCGGCGGACCTCATCAGCAGCATCGTCTCGCCGTATCGGAGGAGAGGAGAGAGGACGGGAGAAGATTTCACGAGTATGGTCCTTTGTTTGCCTTCTTCAGCGGGCCCTTGTTTTGGGCCTAATCCAGGTGCCAGTTCCGGCCCGAAATATAATCCCAGTGGGCTCAAAGCGCCTATAAGTATAGCTGGTGGATAGTCATTTGACAAGGACGTTTTCAGGTATAGGTTTAATGGCCGTAGCTGTTGATTGCCATGTCTGAAATACCTTCGAGTATTACTGATATTATTTAATTGTGAATTATCCATTTATGACCTGATTTATGCACAAATATCATGGTTATGTGTTGATTTAACTTAAATTACTTTTGTTGTTATTGTGAATTGATGCTAGATGTTTTTGACCGGATTAACTGTAAATTACACATTATGATTAATTATCAAAAATTCAAATATTTGGAAATGGTAGAAGATAAATTAGTGAGGAACTCCGATAAAGACCAAAATATAAACCAATCCATCAATCCAAAAGGTAACATAAACACTCTATACTGCCACTACATGTATTATTCAAGTCTGTACGCCACGTTCAGATTTGAAGGGTGCTAGTCTTCGACGTCAGATCTTTTCGGTTAACAAAGAACAAGCAAAAGAATAAGCATTTTCCCAACAATTTGTTGCTCCAAAATTTTTAGTAATGAAACAAGCATCTGTAATCTAACATACATTAACTAGTTCATGCAAGAAATGCGTACTCGTTTATAACCCAGAAACAGTTTGATGCTCCATACTTGTCAGCAAAGAACAAGCTTTTGTAATGTATGACATTCTTGGATCCTGCCTAAACATTCCTGGTTACCACATCATCCACTGCTAAGTTATGATTTTTGCAAGACCAAAAAAAAGAAAAAGAAAACCATGCCTAGATGGATAATAAAACAAGTACGAATGGAAACCTTCCCCCGACAAATGAAAAAAATTACAGATTAGATCCACAACATGCAGCTCGATCTGGAAGGGGGCGTGGGCGGTGCCGCGCGATGATGAGGATGCTGGTGTCGGGACTGGAGATGACGAGGACAACAACGAGGAGTTCGGGGCTGCGGTGGTGGTATTGGTGGTGGAGGAGCTCGATCTCCGGTGCAAGGGAATCAGGGGCAGCGCAGAAGAATCGGGGACCGCAGAGTGCAGTCAAGGAGGTCATCAGGTCTGATTTCTGGCCAGCGGCAGCACGTCGCCAAATTCTAGGCGAGCGCCTCGTCGCCCCTATGTGGCTGTGTCGAAGGAATGAGATAAATAACTGGTTCGGTTAGGGAAGAGGAGAATTTCAGATGTGCTCATTTATATACTCTATGGCATTTTTCTTGTAAATAAGTCCAACCTTGAGAGCAGTGATAAAGTAGGTCGGGAAGCTGTGAGAAGTGGGTGGATGAGTTGCTGGCCTGCCGTAGGTGGAGAAGTTGCTAGCGTGGCACGGGTGGAGGCGTGGACGCCGTGAGGGGCAATGATAGAGGAGATCGGGAGTAGCCGCAGAGGTAGGGATGGAGCAAGTGGAGTCCGTCATGACCACGGGAGAGATGGGGGGTTGCTGGCATTGGTTTTCTTGGGAACCTTGAGGCCACTTGCTGGTGTTGGTTTTCTTGGGAACTTTTGAGTCCACCTCTAGTGGGCTCATTTTCATGAGAGAGGGTAAGTTCTTTTTAAGTTATTTAAGTTAGATCTGTATCCCTTGGCTCCTGACTTATAACGATGTTGGTTTTGTTGGGGAACTTTTGGGTCTACCACAGTGAGTCCACCTTCATAAGGGAGGGTAGGTTCTCCTTAAGTCATTTAAGTTGAATCCTTATTTATTAGCTTTGTTTAGTCCATAAATAAAGAGGATAATCATTGTACATATATTTTTTGATCCATCAATAAAGAAGAGAAACTCCCTCCTATCTCTGCGTCTATTTTTATTTTACTATACTCATGTTCCTCGTGTTCATCTTCTTCTTCGACTTTGTCTATGCCCTACCCTACATCCCTTGGACCGGACTGATTGCTAAAGGTTGTAGGACACGTTATCATCACAACACTCCACAGCCGAGTCTTCCCTAGGCTCACTTGACATCGGTTGGGAATGTATAGATTCGAGGAACACGGTAAAAATGAGTTCTATGATTAGTCTAGATTCGTTTATTTTTACCCATTGTGAAATCCCTGAGCAAAAAGTTACCGATTGAAATCACCAGTTAATGTTGATCGTTTTGCTATAAGATCAGGGACTTGACGATCGCACGTGGGGATACGACGTGTCTGTGCATGCACACACACGTGTCATTGCCGCCGCCGCCGACGACCACCTCGTCCAACGACCTCACCGGCCCCGCTTGCACGCGCCACCGCGCCCCACCATCGTATGTGGCCACACCGACGCCATGGCTCGCTGGCCTGTAAGCCATAGCCATGCACCGTCACCACCGCCGCGCTCTCCTCCCGCGCAAGGGGTCGGCAGGTGTCGTGCCACTGCCACACGCTCCCATACGACCAGCCGGTGGGTGCCGTACCATCGTCACTCGTCTTCCTGCATGAGGACTGGTAGACCGCACTGCTCTCCTGTGGTCGCACTCCTCTCCCGCATGCCGCAAGCCCTTGTTGTACTAGGCTGGGCCAAATGGGCCGAAGGCCCATGGGGGAGGCAGGAGAAACAAAAGAGAAAAGAAGGAGGGCGAGAAAGAAAATGGGCCGGTGACCCATTGTCTATGCGCACGCAGCCGAGTCGTATCGAAATTTGGTCCGATTTTTGCGGTTTTGTGAAATGGCCCTTAGACTTCTCAGAAATTGCGCACAAATTTTCTTTGTACTGAAAATTTGTGCATAAGTCCCCAAAAATTGTAGAATTAGCAGAAAATTCATATTCGAGCATAAAAGGGCCTCGAGAATAGTTTTTTTGAGTCAATTTTTGATTATGGTAATTGCTTAACATGCTTTTAATGATTACATGTCATTATTTAGATGTCATTCGTCGCTTGGGCATTGAGGTGGATGTTTCGTTAGTCATTCTTAAGGAGCTTGCGTTTGTTTAGCACTCTATAACCATCAACAACAATACACCTTATGTTTGGGCTAATGGCTATGAAATGCATCTCCATTTTATGTATGAATGCTATGACGCAAATGCTCACCATTTTGTATATCCATCACCCTAAGGATAATACGCATATGAAAATATAGTTTTGTTCACAGTTTATGGTATGTATTTGGACATCATTTAGTACATGAATTTTTTTTATAATTAGCTCCAAAGTTGAAGAAATTTTTACATAGTTGGATAATGCAATCTAGAATTGGATAATGCATAATTACATAAATGGGTAGCTTAAATGTAGTGTTTTAGATAAATCTACACATAATTGGGTTAATTTATGCATTACCATAAATTGATCTAGGGTTTTAGAATTAATTTATGTCTGTCTTCTTCATTACACATAATTTAACAATAAAAGTATTTAACAATATGCTTTAATTAATTTTAGCTCATTTTTACATACTTGGATATCTTGCACTTACATATGGCATTAATATTAATTTTCATCTAGCTTTATTAGCTAGCTAGGTAGCTCCTTTTTTTGGTTGAAAAGCTAGGTAGCTCTATTTTAACATTAATTTTCTCGTTGTGCAGCATGTCTAGCTAAATAGATCGTGAGTGGATGTACGGTTGTCATACAAACAAGGGTACCTTGACGGTGTGACGAATTTTCTGAAAGTTACCGAGGAGGATAGGTTAAAAAAGTGTGTTGAATTTATATATTGTCCTTGTTACGATTGTAGAAATGAGAGACCATTTCTCAGACGTAACTCAACCCTACAGATCCAAGGGCACTTGATTATTAGGGGCTTCAAAAGGGACTACACTATGGAATGAAGGGGCGCAGGTATGGGATGCGTACAAAGAGAATTTCATGCTACGCGCCATGTTGTTCTGCACGATCAACGATTTGCCTGTCCTACGTAACCTTTCGGGCGAGAGTAAAGAAGCAGACAAGGCTTGCCCTCAGTGCTTAGACGGTACTGAGAGTATGTGGCTGGCCCACTCACGCAAAACTGTGTACATGCACCACCGTAGGTTCCTTAACAAGAATCACCTATACCGCAATATGAAGGAACAATTTGATGGGTTAAGGGAGAGATGTCTATTTTGAAGGCATTACAGCGGGTGAGAGGTGTATAATATGGTTAAGGATATCGATGTTGTGCTTGAAAAGGGGCTTAAAAAATGAAGGCCGGTGGCATGTGAAAAAAGAGATCAATATTTTGGGAGTTACCGTATTGGCGGCACCTTGAAGTTCACCACCACATCAACGTGATGCATGTAGAGAAGAACGTGTGTGACAACTTGACTAGTCTCTTACTTAATATTCCAAGCAAGACGAAGGACGGCCTCAATGCATGGCTCGACTTGGTTGATATGAAGATCAAACCCGAATTAGCACCTGAGCCCGCCCAAAAAGGCAGAACGAGGCTTCCTCCACCTGCTATAATCTGAAACCGAGAGAACCGAGCTATGCCAGTGCTTGCGTGGTGTGAAAGTTTTGTCCGCGTACTCCGCTAACATCTCGATACTTGTTTGATGGAAGATATAAAACTAGTCGACATGAAGTCCCATGATTGCCACGTGTTGATGACACAGATACTTCCTGTTGCAATCCAAAATATCCAGCTGAGCTATCTCCGAGACACAATCATCAGGCTGTGTTACTTCCTCAACACAATTTCTCAGAAGGTCGTCAATCCCGAAGTACTAGATGTGTTGTAGGCCGATGTGGTAAAGACACTATGTCATCTTGAGATGTATTTTCCTCCCTCGTTTTTCGATATCATGGTCCATGTCATCATTCACCTCGTGAGAGAGATAAAGATCTGTGGACCGGTCTTCCTACGTTAGATGTACCCGTTTGAGAGGTACATGGGAATTCTGAAGCACTATGTACAGAACCGATCTCATCCAGAGGGCAGCATCGTCGATGGTTACACAACCGAAGAGGTAGTCAAGTTCTGCATCGATTACATGGACCAGCTCAAACCAATAGGTGTGCCAATGTCTCGCCACGATGGGAGACTTCATGGGAAAGGGACCATAGAGAGGAAATCACTCATTGCTGACTATGCGGCGTTGTCTCAAGCCCATTTCACGATCTTGCAACACATGAAGGAAGTATCCCCGCATATTGAAATGCATAAGGATGTACGAAGGATTGGATCACGAGACAACACAATCGCAGCTTCAGCAACTGATTGCAGGTGCGAATCACTAATAATTCAACCAAGGACAATATTTCTTAGTTGGCAAGATGGCCAAGTCACCTTTCCCATGATTCGAAGCATACGACATAAATGGCTTTTATACCAGAGCACAGGATAGAAAGAGCACGGTACAGAACAACGGTGTGCGCATAGATGCCTTTCAGGACAAATGTCGGGTGTGCGCGTACTACAGGTTCATAGAGGAGATCTGGGAACTCGACTATTTACGTTTCAAGATTCCCCTCTTTCGATGCCGTTCGATCGCACTGTCAAGTGTTAAGGTTGACAAGTACGGCATGACTACACTGGACCTCGAATGTGCCACATACAAGATGAACCTTTTGTACTCGCTAACCAAGTTGTTCAAGTCTTTTATGTGCAAGACCCGGCAAATCAAAAGCTGCACATAGTCCTTCACGAAAAAAGAACGATCATCGAAGTTGAGAATGTCATGGACGAAGAAGATTATAATCAATTTGATGAGTTCCCTCTCGGAGACCGCTGTGCCCTACACGAAGAACAACCTCCGACCGGGGCCACTTGCTATCTGCACGTCGATCATCAAGAGGGGTTGGTAGTTAAAGGAGATGGTCAAGCTCCATGATGTGATAGTGCAGGTGAGCAGGAAGAGGAAGAAGAGAGAACCAATGTTTTCTCACATGAAATGGACGCATTAGAATGCGACATCTATTGTATGCCCTTGAGTCCCAAGTTTACACGGCAAGTATCTAAACATTTTCTGCATTCCAGCATAATTCTGATTAAATTGTATGCACAAGCTAGTACTATTGGCTCTGCTAATTATAGTATTATCTCTTTGACTTGACTCTTAGTGCAAGGAGGCTATTAACATGAATTTACAAAAAAAATTCATGTCACTTGGAGTTTGTATGATTTAGTAATGAATTTTGCAAATATTAATGCAATAAAAAATTTACTCAGAGAGACAACAACTTGATGCAATTATTTTTTGCAAGAACCAAGTTTCAAACCCTAAACGTCTTGATTATAAGTTTATGCAGCCAACCAATCTGACCATCCTCTTGAACTGACAGACAAAGGTAAGTAAATACATGTAAATCTCACTACAAAACCTCAGATGGCTCGCATCTAATAACCGTCTGTACTAAACCTCAATACAGATGGCTCGTATAAGTAAACCTTCTATGGAGTTTTAGTGCAGATGTTTCATAGAGTAGAACCATCTGTACTAATTGTTATCACAGACGGTTCTTGAAAGTGAACTGTCTGTACTAATTGTTAGCACAAACGGTTTTAGATAACGAACTGTTTGTACTAATAGATACATAAGTACCTATTCGGCCTCGAGCCCGCGCTGCCTTTCATTCTAAACCCTAGCTTCCCACTCTTTCTCCAGAGCTCCTCCCCGTCACTCCTCGTCGACGCCCGGCCTCTCTCGCTCCTCGTCTACGCCGCCGCTCGGCCTTGCCGACACCGACCTCCCCAACGTTGCGGCTGGCCTCCCTGATGCTGGCCTCTCCGACATCAACCTCCCCGATGCCATGCCCGGCCTCCCTAACACTGACATCCTCCGGTCCTCGCTGATGCTGCCGCTGCCACCTGGGCTCCCCACGCCGCCACCGAGCTCCACCTCCCGCTGCCGAGCTCCGAGGTTCATTTTTCTTCCTTTTTTCTTTGTTTATTTGGATTTGGAAGGACATGGGACAATAAGTCCTAGTAGCTAGGATGTCAAACCTAGAGCTTCCTATGCTAGAATGCTTAACTTGCCATGGTAACTAGTTTGTATGATTTTGGAGTTTGGTCCTTCGAGGCCGGTAATGCTATGAGAATCCACTTGTTACATTTCATATGCCATATGTAGGTTTTTGATGGGTGAGACATATGGATGCCCCCATCCATATTGTTGTTGCTTGACTCTAATATGCATAGGTTGTGGAGGTAGCCCATTGAGGCTATGCTCATGTTCCTCGTTAGTCAAGTCTAATTACGTTATTGTGCCGCTTATATAGTGCCTTCTTGTGATATATCTATGTTGTTACCCTGATCACTGTCAAATGCATGTTGTGGTAGGCTTATCCTTCTTAGATCTTGCTTGAGTAATGTCCCCTTTTACATGGTCCTTGTATGAATTGCCCAAAGGGCCTTGTAACAGAATAGATTTCTTTAGGAAAAGTATTTGGCTAATATAACTCTATCTCAAGGTAAGTACAGAGCTAATTAGTCACATTTCTAGCATGGCTTGATGAAGGTGAATGATATATTTTTCAGTTTATGCAGAAAAATAGTGGGTAATGGATGTAAAACTAGATTGGGAATAAGTTGTTGTGAGTTAAATTGGCTAGACTGTACAATTTAACTTTCAGTACAGAGGTTTCTGTAGCTAAGTATGCTTGGGGTATTGTCAGTGTTACTTTTGATATAGATTTATTACCTTGTTCCTTTAAGCATGTGTTGATTAGCATGTGTAGATAATTGTGCTTTGCTTTAAGCTTTCTCAAAATAATTGTATCTTTTAAGTTTTATAGTTCGTATAGTTCTTATAGTTCACACTAGAATGTCAATCTAAAAGATAGATTCCTTCCTTAATTACCTCTGTAACTTTGCTATCCTTTGGTGACATGGAGCTAGAGTAAAGAAAACTATAAGTTATTATTCGACTTCCTTGAAGGTACCTTGGAGGCTGTGGAAAGATAGGCAATAGCCAAGAGGGGCAAGGCATGCAAGACCTTCAAGAGCAAGCTTTACAACAGATACGTAAAGCATGATCTTATGCCCTACCGACCGGACCTAGAAGCTTATGGGTACTTGCAGGATCAATGAGCAGAGTTTGTGGAGAGGTGCCACTCGGAGGAGTTTGTGCAGCAAAGTAAGGTTAACAAGGCATGGGTACGCATGGAAAGAGTTGGACTGGGATAAAGAGGAGACACAGGCAGCTCAGGAGAATCGTACCGAGGGAGGGGTGCCATCTCGGCCGATGGCACGGCCGCCTTCAGGAAGCTTGAAACCGAGCAAGTGGCCGGAACGATCATGCGCCTTTTGGAAGAATCCTCTCAAGAACATTCCAGCCATCCAGGGAAAAAGATATACTAACCTTAGCTCTGGGAAACAAAGAGCACCCCGGTCGCATGCGTGGCATAGGGGGTTACAGTTCCATGGAAGTTGGGATTCCCTGACGATGTCGGTACGTACAGGTGCCGAGCGAGAACCAAAGCTGAGCGCGAGGTAGCCGAGCGTGAACGGATGAAAAGGGAGCTCGTTGCTGAAATCTATTTAGATCTGGAAGAAAGGATTGATGCAATGGTCGAAGAACGTTGACAGATCACACAGCAAGAAGCAGCCCCCAGGGACTTACGTAGCCCCGCGGGCTCATCCCCGGGGCTCGATGCTAGAGTAGTGTCAGGTCCATGCAGCAAGACTCTCCAGATGGTGGCCCTAACGAGGGAGTACCTGTCGAAGGCTTTCTAGCTGACGTCCACCCCAACGGCAATGACTTTCTAGCTGACGTCCACCCCGGCGGCAACGCCTTTCCACATGACGTCCCTAGCAACACATTTCCTGTGGACGACATAGATGTGGCCACCAAGTGCAAGCTCCTGGTGCCCACCGCTTTTGGCTCCGGTCACATGCTTGAGGCTAGCATATGGTTGGCATTTCCATGCGGCGGAGAACATATGGTGCACGGAGTCCCGCTGTTGACGTGCAATGCTAAGGTGTCAGTCGACACGGTGTACCTGAATTGCTCATCGTACCCACTTCCTATACACCCAGAGGACGACGTCACAACACTAGGGCAAGCTGTCCACACATTCATCTAGTGGCCAAAGAAGTACATCTCCTTAGTTGCCCCTACACCGCCTCCATGTCCGCTTTCTCCAATACGCGACAAGAAGGACTTCTCATTTTGTGCTACTCCGCTGAAGGTGAAATCTGCATCGGTACAATCTCAACAAGAACTGTCAAGCAAATTTGCCAAGTAGGCCGCCAAATCGGCACCTCTTGCTAAGGGCAAGGGTAGAAGTATGAAAAAGTCAGCCAAGGGCAAGGGCAAAGACGCACAAGAAGAACCCCAGATAACAAGGTACGAGAAGGGGTAGCCATTACTAACACGGACAGAGTTAGAGTGACTTGGTTGGGCATCTCAGATCGTGCACGATTTTTACATGAAGAGGATCAATGAGGAGAAGCATCTTCTGAACAATATCAGCGCCAGGTTCGAACAACAACATTTCCTTCATGTAGGTGGAACCTTCGTCATACCCTTCGAGGAGTTATTCCTCCTCTTCCATCACAAGCCCTTGATATCGGCCTACTAAGATGCTAGACACTTTAAGTGTTTTGAATTAGGGTATATGCTAAATGAACAACCTACCTCACTGATACGCTCTTTCAATAACATTACTCTTATGTGTCAACATATGATCCAAGAAACCAGGATAGACAATCCGAATATTGGATTCCTCGATCCACAAGTGGTCGTTTTGCACGCTAGTCAAATACTAGCTGGAAGAGGTCGAGGAGTACCTTACGCAGACCATGCTCCTTCTCTGTAGTAAGTGCCTCATTCTTATGCCCTACAACTATGGATTCCACTGGATGCTCGTTTGTATCGATCCACAATGTCAACATGTTGTGTACTTTGACTCCAAGAACTACCCACTAGATAATTATTCAGATCTGACGAACGTGATCAATGGGGTATTAGTGAAGTATGTTTCAAAGGGGGGTCGTACAAACAGAAAAGCCTGAACCAACCCACTAATTTCATTTTCTGGTAATAATTCCTGCGTCGTCCATGAATAATTCTCTCACACGTTGGAATATGTATTCCGTACAACTAAATTTACCATGCAAGTAAACAAATTACTACAGTGCCACAAGCAGCCGTTGGGCAACAACCAATGTGGGTACTATGTGGCCCAATATATGTTGCAAATCGTTGGCTCTAGTGCAATAGATCCGGAGGTTAGTATCATTATAGTGTATTCAAATACATTTTTCATCATTATGACATTGTGCTTAACATTTTTAATTTCCTTCTATAGATGTTTAAGTTTCCTACAACTTCGCTCGATATTGAGATTGTCCGGTATATCCAAAGACGGCTCATAGGGTTCATACGTTCACAGATCATAAAGGAGACCGAAGAATTCTATGATCCCGAGAACTTTGTAACTTGACTAGTTAGTCAAAACAGTTGATGTGAATGACTTATCCTTTGCTTTAGTTAGTCAAAATAGTGAATTACTTATTACTTCATATATCTATCTTATCGTTGAAAATAGTAATTACAAATGCTTGTGTGCTGTGATCAACTACTATATATAGTGCTTGTGTGCTGTATGAATTGTGTGTTGTGATCAATTAGTATCATTACATATACTTTGCATGTTTCAGGGTAGGCCAGAATAGAGCATTTGCAGGGGGTGTGGTATTAATAGTACAAACGGTTCTAAATAAAAAGCGTCTGTAATAAAGATTTGCAGTATGTGTTTTTCTCTTAATACATACAGTTTTACTTATTAACCGTTTGTGATAAGGCTCTGTGCAGATGGGTTCAACTATTAACCGTTTGTGATACTGCTTTTGTACATACTATTTGATATTAGAACTGGTTGAGATATTCTCTAACATCAAGCGATTTTAATAACGAACTGTCTGTAATACTGCTTTTGTGCAGACGGTTTACAAATTGTGATTTGTACAAATGCTTTTGTACATACGGTTCAAAAAAGTGTCCCGCGCATGGGTTATGAACCGTCTATAAAAATGATTTCTGTAGTAGTGTTCTATCCAGTGGCCCAATAGGGACTTAAGTCTTAGAAGATCGGCGCCCTCCAAGTATTGACCAGGTTGAATCACAGGAGCCAGACCTACACGTGATTCGAGAGCCTAATATTGCACCTAATGAGGACACCACACTCGCTTCAGTGCCAGTGGAAGCGATCTTGGCTCCCAAGCTAGTAAAAAAGGCTCATTCATCTCTATTCGTCAAAGCCGATTGCTAAAAGAAAGCATGGCACCAAGTCAAAGGCCAAGGTGCCCAAGGAATCACATCTCTATATTGATGAAGATTTCCCCTTGGCACCATTGGCCAAAAAATACGTTGAAGGAGAGGCATGAATCAAATCACCAGAGAGGTTTAGTGGCCTCAAAAATATAGCTGGGAGTTGCACATACCTCAAAGAGTTCAAGAAGCCAAAGAATGAACAGACCACAACTATAAAGGTGGAGTTCACTACGGAACATTTCCACAACGACTTTGAGAACTATCAATTCTTTGTGAACTTCATGGACTTGTGGGTACTCTACAACCTCCGGTCCCTCGAAGTCTCACTCATCAGATGCTACACACTGTAAGAGCTCACAATCACGGCTAACATTCATGTTACATGTACTAAATCCACACATATGTAACCCCCTACCTTCTGTATGTGTAGGATGATCACAGCTATAGAAGACTTTGTCACCGATTATGCGCTAAATGCCTTGCTTGCTCAACAATATAAGGACTTCATACTTTTTCGTACAACCAGGCGTAAGTGTTGCATTACCTACTTCACCATCCAAGGCTAAACTCTATTTTCTACTAAACATCGAGGCTTAACTATATGCAGAGAGCACTGGATTCTTGTTGTCCTTGCACCAAACCTTCCAAGACTCATCTATTTGGATTCGTTATTACGAGCAAAGTTTGACATTGAACCACTTGGAAGATTTATGAATAAGTAAGCATATTTCCAACATACAAAAGTCTATCATTCACTCTTTTTGTGTTGCAGTGCCAAAGACTAACCATCGGGATTCACATAAGGTGTGGCGGAGCTTCATCAAGAAGGGAGGAAAATGTGCCAATCAACCACTGTTACACGATAAGGGCATTGATGTATCTTTCTATACAGAATAAAAATATTCATAAATTGTCTTAATGACCATCTCGAATTACTAACCCAACTTCTACATTTGCCACAACATGGAAATCATGCTCACTAACATTCAAAAATGATCCAAAGGTTTACCACTATTGTGATAAGTACTATCATATTTCTCTTTATTATAAATGCATGACTTTAATATAAATTCTTATCGACAACTGAAGGGCATTCCCAAGACGTCATTGGATTCATCTTAGCTGGACCAGATATGAGAAATCATCAACGCCTTGCTTGTGAGAGAGGTTATTGATACTTATAACCAACTCCATGCTTACGACATGGAAGAAGGTCGATTCATCTTAGTTAAGAAGTGATATGTATTTCTTTGTGTATTTTTATATGGATGCCAAATTTACTGAATTTATGTGACATGAGGTGAATGAAATTGGGGGTTCATCACTTTGGGATGACATTGTGACATATGTTATTTTTGAGAGTTCACTCCGTGACATATGATGTTGATGAGTTTGATGAGAGTTTACTTTGTGAGTCAATTTATGTGATATATATCAATTTTCTATGATTTCATGTGCTTCAAATCTGATTACGGTGAATGAATAATATGATTGTATGAATATATATATATATATATGTACTATGTATTTTTTCCTGCTGCTAGAAAACAATCTGAAATAATTAGGTATCTTGTATAACAGATCGCAGGGAAACCCCTGTGATGAGGACATATCAGAATCGTTCGTGATATATCCTCATCACAAGCTGTTCCCTACAAGAACCATCTGTGATGAGAAGACTCTTGCTTACGGATAGTTCAGAAAACTACCTATATTGTGATTTTTGAACCGCCTGTAATAGCATATTTTGTAGTAGTGCCACCTTCACAATATTTATAGGTTATACCACTAACAATTTTACTCCGTCACGTGCTTTTTAACTGTCGAGAGAGCTACAACACATAGCTCTCCCTGCCACCTCTTTCCCTAACGTGGCAGCACTTCACTAATGCAGTCTCTAGGCAGCTGTTTGCTATTCCTTTGAAGGCAATTCTTTCCACCTCACCAAGCTTGCCTACACCCTTTCATACAAGCTGCAACACACCAATACCTCTTCCAGTTCTACTCCTCTGAAGATGATGCTTATCTCTATTCCTCTGCTATATGAAAAGTGAGACAGGCCAAGAGGAAGGCCGTAGGCATCCATGCCTTCATGCTCATCACAAATCACTCATACACGGTTACCAAGAGAAGAAGAAGAAACTAGGAGATGGTCGCCGATGCCATGCTCGGACGAGATTGTCGACACCGTTGGCCGTAGGAGATAAGCTGCATCAGCAAGCTTCTTCCCTCCACCTTCTCGTCTCGTCTTCTACAGCACAAATTCTTCATGGTAGCTGTTGGTAGCTATGTACATGCATGAATGCATATATACTGCTAGCTGTGCAGTGTGCATGTAGATATGTTCCTAGCTAGCTTCGTTTGGTCCTAATCCCTCTGTCCAGGAGGCCTCACATAGCGCTAAATCTGCTAGTAGCTAGTCTTTCCCTAACCAACAAATTTATCTGTAGGTTCTCTAGTGGTCTTATCAAACTCATCCATTTATCTGCACAAGTTTGGTTCATCCAAAAGTTCTCAAATTTTAACTATACCTTCTTTGATATTGTAGGAAGACCTAATCTGGAAATTTATACCCCAAGAATGATTTTACGAAACATTAAAATGCTTATGAAACAAAGATGTAAATCATGCTTCTGGAGCATCATCCAGTATAAGTATATGATGAAACTATATATTTAAGCCTTATATGCTATTTTCGACCTATCATAATTTTTTCATATTTTTGAGATAAGTTTATGATACACTTGTATTTCAACCCAAATATGGCATGGAATTGAAATCTATTTATTAGAAAATAAATTGTATATTAATGTGGCATGGGAGATATTTTTATAAGGTTATAAATATCCCAGTAAGCTATGTAAAAATTTACAGAATGTTTGTGTAGGGACCCAATGTTGTAACCATGTTATAAGTAGACCCTTAAAATAAAGTGCATTTCATTTCATCTCGTTTCTGCATTTAGAGTAACTAAAACAACCCTAATTTCAAAAAATAGAATTCTGACCTAGAATTAATTTAATACAAAATTTAAAAACGAAAGTCATCCAAAATCACCTCCGAAATTTTTTGGGTCTTGTATACCTCCTAGTAGGCCTCTGAAAATTTTCACACAATTTGGAGCTAAATTGGATATTTGAATAAAGAGTTATTTAAATAAGTCCCAAATTGGGAGACCTGTAATAGTCCCAAATTGGGAGACCTGTAATATATTAACTGGGTGTATTTTTCTTTATTCCAAATTTATAAAATTTTGTATTTATGGCTGATTTCCCTCCCTGAACAAAAGTATAATTTTTTTTAATAAATTCTTGGGAATTATTTCACCCATTTACAGTTTAAACCTAAATTAGGGCATAATTGGACTTGTGTTTAAATAACAATCAAATATGGCTTAATTTAATCTAAAAATTCATATAGGTCATAAATATAGTAAAGAACCTCTGTGAATATTTACATGTTTAAAAACCTAAATTTGAATTATCTGTAATTGTCAAAACCTAAAACAGAAACAAAAATCAGAATGAAAGAAAGGAATAAACTCCTTACTTTCTCAGGCTGGCGTCCCGGCCTGGCTCCCTACGTGCCCTAGGCTGAGCCCGTCTCCATCCTCGGCCAATTCACGTGCCACTTATCTCACTGATAGGCGCCTGTTGGGCCTTCGTCAACATGCGGACGCACCACGCATCAAGCACCAGTTGCAGTAGGCAGAGCATGGCCCAATAGCTACCTGCTCTGTTAGCTTGCCATCGACACCCACGGCTACTTCTGTGGGTTTGCATATCTCTCTGCTCTGCTACCTGGTTCACACCATCGCCAATAGTTGTCTCAACGTCACATTTCCCTCCTTGGGTTCCTCCCTTGTTAATCCTGCCTTTCTCATTTGCCTCGTGCTGGCTCACCCATTCCCCCCAGGCGGTGCCATCGAGCTCTCTTCCTCACCTCACACCTCATACGGAAGAACCAAGCTCCATTGTCGAGCTCATTGCTGGGAATGCCACTAGCTTTGGTGCTTCGACGAGCGTGTCTGCTGCAGCATCGTCGTGCTTCGCTGCACTAGAAGGTAAGCGCCTTCCTCCTAAGCTTAACCATGTGCTTGCCTTCGGGTTTTATCCAAGAAAATGATCGAGCATTGTCTTCGTCCTTATCTTCGGAGGAGCGCTGTGGCAGGCACTCCCCTCTACTCCACTGAGTTCCAGCCTCATTCGATCCGTGTCTTGGCATTCTCGGGAGCTCTTTTCCCCCTCTAAGGTTCTTTCCTTTCATTGCATGATTTGGAAGTTAGCAACCACCGAGGGTCGAGCTTTGCTGCTGCCAGCAGCACAGCACTTCTCATTATCGTCTTCCCTAAAGCCTCCTAATAATGGTAGTTTCCTTAGAACTTGCAAGCAAGGCCCCTGGCATGTAGATTCAGACCACGGTGCCCCTGTTACCTCCACTAGACAAACACACACCTCCGCTTTCGTCAGCCAATGCCGCTTCGTTGCCTCCAGCCTTTTCCCCCTCCATTCTAGGCTGCGTTGGATGCACGGTGAGCCCCAAAACTGAATCCATGCCCTTCCCTTCTAGTTAAGATGCTCAGTCTTGCTGCTTGTTGTTCCCCTGTTTTGAGCTGCTGTCGGTAGCCGTTTGTCCTCACGTTGATGGGAATGAGTTTCTGGCACTCGTAGGAACCGAACGCACCAAACCACACACGATTTGGCACACTAGAGTGACACGCAAACTTGTGCTGCAGCGCATGCACGCTTGATTCAGCCGGCGATTAGACGCTGGAGACCTGACCAGTGGGCCCCAAGTTCAACCTGTTAAAGCTGTTACTAATGTCTGCATGGCAGCTAGGTCCCGTGCAATTTAGTTTCTAATTAAATCGGTTTAAGAATATCTTAGTATGACAGGTAGGACCCACCTGCTTAACGGTTCACTCATTCAAATGTTTAATTCAATGACATGTGGGCCATGCTTGAAACTAACACTTCAAGGAAAATAAAAATTAATCTTAAAATGGTTGGAGTATGAAATGTGGGTCCAGTGGCTAGGTTAATCTCTATATAAAAAGTAGCTCTTTGGTTAAATCCAAAATTAAAATCAGAAAATTCAAGAAATGACTGAAACTACCAAAAATCATAGGAAATTCATACTAACTCCAAATGAGGTGTAGTTTATGATGGTATAATTTTCATGCATGTTACTGTTGTACAAAAATTGAATTAAATAATATGTTAATTAACCCTAAAAACGACATATATAACTTAGAAAATTTAAAATGGAGTGATTCCAATTACATTAGTTTTAAAATTTCATTTTCTAAGTTCTAGCATACATTTCATTCATCATAATGCATTCTGTATTCCTGTTATTGATTTATTCCCCTTTTTCATCATGTTCGGGCATTTGGGGTTCCTTTTCGGTAAAGCCTAGCAATGAGGCTTATTACAAGGGTGATCCTCCTCAGTTCCAAGAAGGTGAACAGCATGGCAAGCATGCAGCTCACTAAAATTTCTTATTAATTTATGTCATGGTTTGTTGATAGGATAACTATGCTTGGTTGCATGATTTTGGATTATTGTTTATTGTGATGGATGACATCACTAGTATGCTATGGCTTGATTGTGGACCATGACTAGTGAGTCATGAAATTGATTTGGACTAATGAAATATGAAAACTAATAGGTGAGATGGGAGAGTCAGGGTTTTATATCAACAAATGGATGATGGGCGAGGTGAGCCTATGCACCCTAGTCATCCAGTCGATGCCGGCGTCGTTGGTATACTACCCTTAACCCATGGTGGAACTATTATGCAAGAGTGTTGGGTAGTCATAGCCTGCCAGCTATGAACTAACAATACTTCGGAACACTTCTTGATTTGAGAAAGAAATTAATTAAGTCTTGGTTGACTTAAGAAATTTATGAATTAAGCCTTGGTGGACTTGATACGACGAAATGATTGAACTCTTGTGTGATTGCATATGTTGTTCCTGATCAGAAATATAAGGTTTAAATCTAAGAATCAATGAACATTCTAGTGCTTATATTTATTTTGTGTTCATGCTATGCCATGAAACTTTGTAAATAAATTACTTGTGTAGTAGTTTACTTCTTGTCCCATGCCATGCTTAAGTTAATTGAGATGAGCTTAAAAGCATGTTGCAAAAGTACTCATTAGAATTCCACTCCTAAAATGTTGTAGGTGATCCTAGTGTAGGTGAATACTACGATACCAAAATGTTGAAAGTAACGTATAGTTGTATAGTTTGCTGTACCGGTTGAATGTGGGTTTTATGTGGATTTGGTAGCAGATACCATCTCTGGTACTTTTATATGTTTCTGCTGCTGAACCTATGTATGTTGGATCTTTATCAACATTCGAGTTGATTTGCTTGTAAATTAACTATCTGCACCGATGTATGCGGTGTGAACTATGCATCTATAGTGACCCCTTTTATGTAAGCTTGTGTTTTGAGACGTTGAACGTCCATAAGTAATAAAGTGGGTGTTTACTATCTCATATCATCATATAGGTCGACTAAAAAGTTGCATAAACTTAAAACCCTAAAATTTTGAATCTAAAACCAACCTCAATAATTCTATGCAAGTAATCTTAACTAAAACTTTCCCTAACAACTTAATGGGTCAAAACCATTGTAACAAGGACCTTTGCAATTTTTAAGGTATTGGATTTACTCTGAAGTTTAAATAAAGGATACTTGATTAATGGCCTACTTATGGAATAACCCTTGAGCCAAAGTTCACCAAATTTCATATTTGAATCTTAAATATCTTTGTGAACTCCTATAAAAATTCCCCAAAATTCTAGAACAATATTTTCTATAGCTATAGTTAAAACCTACCTTGAGCTGCATCCACATTTCAGCTAAAATCAATGATAAATGTATTTTTGTGTGGTCCTAGAAAATTACCATGGGAAGTATACCTCTCCAGAATGTCATGTGAATTTTTGTAATTTTTGAAACATTGAATTGATCTCCCCAAAAATTTAAATGTTTAGCACAACCACAAAAATAAATAATAAAGAAAATAATAAAATCCTAACCCTAAAAGGGTCATCCCTTTCTAGGCCAGGCCCATTCTCTCCCCGCGGTCTTTTCCACTTTCCGCTTTCTCTACACAGCCCGCGCCCTTTGCCGTTCTCGTCTTCCCTCAACCTCTAACCCGTGGGGCCCACGGGCAGGTATCCCCTTCCATGTGTCGGCGCCCTTCTCCTAGCACACTACCGTGCCCCCGACTTCCCATACACCGCCGACCTCCACCCACCCTGGTTCCTCCTCTTCACCTTTCTCCCTCACCTCACCAACCCCGCTTCTCATCTCCTCGTGCTCTGCCTCACCCTCCTGAGCATACGCCTGTGCCCATGTCGAGCTAAGCTGCCAAAACAGAATTGACACTGGGAGCTCCTGCGACACGCCCCCGCTGGCATTCCCTTCTCTTCCACGTCTGGTGACACCCCTTTTTCTCCTAACCTTGCCAAACCAAACTGCAGCCCTCGTAGGAGCTCACCACTGTGTTTAATTTTTTTTGGTACAGCTAGGTCACCGCGACCCCTTCTCTTCTCCGATGCCGGTCGCCTACTCGCTGTCGTCAATTCATCGTCAATGGTGAGACTTTTCCCTCCCGATGCCCCCGTGGTTTCCCAAGGCCATCCCCTGCCACCTTTTCTCTCCTCATCTTGCTCCAAGTTCCCCTGCCACCGAGCATGCGAGCTCTGCCACACACCATTGCCACTGGTGGCCTCCAACTCAACCTTGTCAGCCCTAGTGACATCTATTAGTAAACTTTGTGCTCATGTACCTTTGTTTTTCTCGCATGTTTGTTTCCATAGCAGTAGTGCGACGACGCGTTTTGTGCGGCCATGCATGTAGGAGCTCGAGACATGCATGTCCACGTCTAGGGGCACGTCCTGCTAACCGAACATTTGATCTGCACTTGTGGGATGGCGCGAGTCACATGGGATCATGACGCATGTTTAGCGGTGACAGTTAGTTGATTGTTTCCCTTTAAGTAAGAGGAGAATGAAATGAGAAAGCAGTGGAATGTTGAGCTGCATAAAAGTTCCTCTCACATAGAGTGTTTACCAGCCTCTCGAGTAGGTTATATCCACGACTCAGTAGGTTGTACCCAACCTCCCAGAAGATTGTAACTAGTTGGAGGATTCTCCGAGTAGGCTTGAAGCTGACATTTGGTATCAGAGCCACGTTGAGAGCTCTGGGATCATGGCCTCAGTACCACTTCGTGCAGGCTCGGTCTCTCCACTACGTGAGCACGGAAGGAGTTGGATGAGGCGTGACGCCAACTGTGGGCACGAGCTGGTGGTGACCGAGCGTGCTGTACGCAAGAGTAGTGGCTCCGTCGTCTACCCCATGCTGATGACTACCAACTACATCAAGTGGGCACTTGTGATGCTGGAGAACCTGGAGGCCTAGGGTCTCTGGGAAGCCATCGACGGCAACACGACGTTCCGCGATGACAAGATGGCACTGGCTGCCATTCTACGAGCCATGCCACCCGACATGCTCGGGAGCATTGCTATCAAACAGACAGTAAGGAGGCCTGGGACACGATCAAGGTGATGCGCATGGGCGTTGATCATGTTCGCGAGGCCACAACGCAACGACTATGCATGGAGTTTGAAGGGTTCTCCTTCAAGGACGCGAGACCGTCGATGCATTCAGCATGCGCATCACGACGCTTGTGAACAACCTCCGCACACTCAGGGAACCACTCGACGATGAGAGGGTGGTGAAGAAGTTCCTACTAGTTGTGCCTCCACGGTATAGATAGATCGCCCTGTCCATCGAGACGCTTCTCGACCTACGCACGCTGTTGGTCGAGGACCTCGCTGGCGGCCTATGTGCAGCCGAGGAGCGCTACGGCCTCAACGACGAGGTGATGCCAGGAGGACGACTACTCCTCACGGAGGAGGAGTGGATAGTGCGCTTACGACAGCGCGAGCAAGGCTCGGGCGGAGCAGATCCAACAAGAACCAACGGCGAGACGCACCGAGGTCATAGGGGCGCACGACAACGAGTGGCTCACGTGACCTGACCAAGGTAAAATGCTATAATTTACAACAAAATGGGGCATTTCTCCTGCGACTGTCACGCTCCTCGGAAGGAGCGCAGGGAGCGTGCCAACCTCGCCAAGGTCAGTGACGACGAGCCTACGCTGCTGGTGGCTCACGTGTCCACCATCAACGACGACAACAAGCACGTCACTGAGCACGTCATGATCAATGAGGTACGTGCCCGAGCACACCTTGGCTACGAGCAAGACTGGCAGGAGGGGTCGTGGTGCCTGGGCACCGGTGCCAGCAACCACATGTCCGGCGACTGCAACGTCTTTGCGGAGCTGGACACTGGTGTGACAGGGACGGTGCATTTCGGCGATAAGTCCACCGTGGAGATCTATGGGTGTGGCACGGTCATCTTCACCGAGTGCTCACGAGGGTGTATTACATACCCCGACTACGAAGTCACATTGTGAGTCTGGGCCAACTCGACAAGAACGGCTGCCAGATGGTAATCGAGGACGACATCGTCACCCTATGCGATCAACAATGACAACTTGTCTCTAGAGTCAAGCGGACCAGCAACCGGCTCTACGTGCTCAACCTTACCATTGCACAGAAGGTGTGCACGTCGGCACGCTATGACGACAACTCGTGGCGGTGGCATGCAAGGTACGGCCACCTCAACTTCCACTTGCTGTGTAAGTTGGCCCGACAAGGTATGGTTCACGATCTCCCGTGCATTGATCAAGTCGATCAAGTGTGCGAGAGCTGCCTTGTCGGGAAGCAGAAATGGAGCTCCTTCCCGATGCAAGGTAGGAGTCGGGCGAAGGACATTCTTGACCTGGTGCACGGAGACCTCTGCGGGCCAATTGCACCGACTACGCCCACAGGTAAATGCTATCGGCTACTCATGGATGACTACAACCGCTATATGTGGCTTATCCTTCTCTTAAGAAAGGATGAGGCGTCCATGGCACTCAAGCGGTTCTAGGCTGGTGTCGAGGTGGAGAAGAGATGCAAGCTGCGCGCGCTACGTACCCATCATGGTGGCGAGTTCACGACTACAGAACTCGGAGCATAATTCTCTGACCATGGCATCGAACGACAACTGACGATGCCCTACTCGCCGCAATAGAACGGCGTCGTCGAATGATGGAACCAGATGATCATCTCCATGGCACGCAACATGATGAAGGCAAAGAACATGCTCGGGAGATTCTAGGGAGAGGTAGTGACTACCGCCGTCTTCATCCTCAACCGTGCCCCGACTTACAGCGTCGAGGGCATGACGCCGTATGAAGCCTGGCACGGCGAACGACCACCAGTGCACTTCTTGCACACCTTCGGGTGCATAGCACATGTGAAGGTAGTGAAGCCCAACCTGAAGAAGCTCGACGACAGGAGCACACGCATGGTCTTCATTGGGTACGAGTTGGGATCTAAGGCGTACCGCCTATACGATCCCATCGGCGACCGGGTCCACGTCTCCCGAGATGTGGTGTTCGATGAGGCAGCACAATGGGACTAGGAAGCACACGGCGACCCAGAGTAGCTCTGGTGACATATTCACTATTGAATATGTAGTGAACACCATGCTAGACAAAGAAGTCAGGGGTGACGCATCGACACCACGCGCCAACTCAGAGCTTACCCTGAGTCAGGTACAGTGCGCATCGACTTCTAAATCTGCCAGAGCAACGCCCGACAAGACCATGACGGATGAGACAATGACAACCTTGTCGAAGGTGCCAACGACAACCTTGTCGGACATGCCAACGAATCGCTACAGAAACTTGTCGAGCATCTACGACACGACTGCGCCAGTCGAGCTCGACCTTGACTCGAAAGATCTCCTGCTCTCGGTTGGTGATGAACCAGCCACATTTGTGGAGTGGAGCAGGAGAAGTGTTGGTGCAAGGAGATGCTCGAGGAGATGACCTCCATCGAAGAGAACCACACCTGGCACCTTGTCGAACTCCCACCTGACCACCGGCTAATTGGTCTGAAGTGGGTGTTCAAGGTGAAGAAGGACGCACTCGAGAACGTCGTCAAGCATAAAGCACGACTCGTGGCGAAAGGGTACATGCAACGGCAGAGGGTGGACTTTGAGGAAGTGTTCGCACTCGTAGCACAACTCGAGTCCGTCCGACTACTCGTAGCCGTTGCTGCGCATGAGGGCTGGCCGGTGCACCACATGGACGTCAAGTCAGCCTTCCTCAATGGAGAACTCGAGGAGGAAGTCTACGTCACACAACCACTTGGGTTCGTTGTCGACGGTGAAGAACAGAAGGTGTACAGGCTCGACAAGGCCCTCTACGGTCTATGACAAGCCCCGCGTGCTTGGAATGCTAAGCTCAAGTGTCTCTCGACACTCGGCTTTCTTTGGAGCAAGTCGGAGCATGCGGTGTACGTGCACGGCGACAACTCGACACGCTTTCTCGTAGGCATCTACATTGACGACCTGGTGATCACGAGTGTTGATCTGCGGGAGATCAGCAAATTCAAGGAAGACATGAAGGCGCAGTTCAAGATGAGTGACTTGGGCTTGCTCAGCTTCTACCTTGGTATCGAGGTAAGCCAAGATGACAATGGCATCATGCTGAACCAGGCAATGTACGCGGTGAAGATCCTTGAGAAGGGTGGCATGACGGGGTGCAATCCTTGCCACGTTCCAATGAAACCACGATTCAAGCTCAGCAAGACAAGCACGGCGCCATTGACGGATGCCATGGCGTATCATAGCCTTGTCAGAAGTCTACGGTACCTGGTACACACGTGACCCGACATCACGTATGCTATAGGCTACATGAGCCACTTTATGGAGGCGCCGACCACTGAGCATCTTGTCACTATCAAGCACATCCTCAGGTACATCACCGGCATGCTACGCTTTGGCTACTGGTACGTGAGGAAGTCAGAGGAGCCATGCCTTATGGGCTACAGCGACAGTGACATGGCAGGCGACATCAACACTCGCAAGAGTACTACCAGCGTACTCTACTTCTCTGGTCGCAACCTTGTCAGTTGGCAATCACAGAAGCAGAAGGTAGTTGCACTCTCCTCGTGCGAGGTGGAGTACATCGCCGCAACAATGGCAGCATGCTAGGGTGTTTGGCTGGCATTACTTCTCGGTGAGTTGAAGAATGAAGAAGTCAGAAGTGTTGTGCTCAAGGTGAACAACAAGTCGGCAATCTCCCTCAGCAAGAATCCCGTCCACCACGACCGCAGCAAGCACATTGATACGAGATTTCACTTCATTCCCGAGTACGTCGAGAACAGGAAGATTGAAGTCGAGTTCATCAGCACGGATGGCCAGCTCACTGACATACTCACAAAGCACTCAGGCACGTCAGGTTTCAGGAGCTTCGCACGCACATCGGAATGATCGAAGTCAAGTAAGTGCACATAGGTTTGGGGGAATAATGTTAGTAAACTTTGTGCACATGCACCTTTGTTTTCTCGCATGTTTTTTTCGTAGCAGTATTGCGCACGACGCGTTTTGCGCGGCCGTGCATGTAGGAGCTCGAGACATGCATGTCCACGTCTGGGGGCACGTCCTGCTAACCGAACGTTTGATCCGTACTCATGTGATGGCGCGAGTCACACGGGATCATGGCGCATGTTTAGCGGTGACAGTTAGTTGTTTGTTTCCCTTTAAATAAGAGGAGAATGAAACGTGAAAAGCAGTAGAACGTTGAGTTGCACAAAAGTCCCTCTCATGCAGAGTGTTTACTAGCCACCCGAGTGGGTTATATCCATGATTCCGAGTAGGTTGTACCCAACCTCTAAGAAGGTTTGTAACTAGTCGGAGGATTCTCCAAGTAGGCTTGAAGCTGACAACCTCCTCTATGAGCACCAAGGTTAGCTCTGCTCCCTTCCTCTTTTCTCCTCTGATCAAATCGCTACTATGATGTTCCCCGCCGCTAGGGCCCGCACGGCTTCGCCACTGGTGACCTCACCGCAACATTTCCAGCAAGTGCCCAGACCCGACGACTACCGAAATGAAATCGCCTTGCCGCCTGCTTTCGATAGGCACCAATGCCCGCTAGTTGTGGTGCCCCTAGCCTCCTTGCACATAATTACTACCGCTCGGAACCGTCAGCATTGAGCTGGTGGCAACCTCAACCGAAGACCTCAGCGGCACATAGGGGAGGAAATAAAATCAAGTCACTGTATGGTAGGATCCTTGTGTCATAAGGAGAAAGAAATAAAAGAAAGGAACATAGAAAATGGAGGGAGTGACAGATGGACCCAAGAGCCTTGAGCCGGGTCAACCCTGACCAATCCAAGGTGGTTTTCGGCCCCACCTAGCATACTCAGTGACTAGGAAGAAATTGAGTAACTAAGGTTCTACTTCGAGTTAAAATTTTGAGGAATGGCAGAAAAGAGCTCAATAGAGTTAAACTTTGAGAATTCACATAAAATCCATATGAAATCAGCTAGATTAGCTTTGTATGATCATCCTCTACCTATTACAATGCATTTCATTCATATTGGATCTTTGCACCTATTGGTTTTGATTAAAATTCCTTTTATTTTTCTTTTTGGTGTTCTGGCATTCGATTTCGGTAGAACCGAGCAATGAGGAGTATTCCAAAGCTGAATACTTTTGTGAACCAGATCAATCCCAGCAAGGCAAGCATACAAAAGCTCACTAAGATTCCTACAATTTATTTCATGATATGCTTTATGATTAAGATGAAATAATAGCTTGTATGCATGTGATGTTGAAATGGCTTGTGATAGTGTTATGAGATCAGCGGTGATATTTTAATTGGACTAATTCAATATGGAATTTAATGGCGATATGTGGGAGCCAGGGTACTGTCACCTACAGATGGGTCACTGGGCGAGGTGATCGTCAGCACCACAGTAGTCCAGTCAATGCCGGTGTCGTAAGGCTTTACCTATCACCCATGGTGGGAGGCTTAGCGGGATGTTGGGTACTTAGGGTCGGCCAACCCTGAACTAACGGCATTGCAGAAGTACTTCCCTTGGTCAAACCTTGCTTGGTTTGCTAAATCACTTGAAATAGCCTTGGTTGGCTATCTTTAAATGAATGCAAGCTTGATTGACTTCGATTGGCTGATTGACACGTAATTCTTGGTTCAATTTCTATATGTTCGAATATGAGAATAAATGTGGTCATGATGGGTACATGTTGATATTTCTTTCTCATCCATGTTCATTCCATATTTAACTTGTTATGAATAAATGCATGTTTAGTGTTTCATTCTTGTCATTTGCTATGCTGAAATTGAGTTGGGATGAGCCTATAAATGTACCTTGCAAGTACGAAAGTACTTAGGGAATTCCATTCCTAACTTGTTACAGGTGATCCTAGTCTCGGTGAGTATTATGATGCTAAAAATGCAGATGTCGACGCCTAGATATAGCATTATCCCTCTCGGTCATAGCCTTCTTTTGGAGATGGTTGGGCTACCATCTCATGGATTTGAATTTTCTTTCCGCTGATGTTTCTAAGGTTTGGAAACTTGTAAGCGACCTTCAGTTCGTTTCTTATGTGTTTTATAATCTCCCTCGGGTAAGAGATGAACTTATATATCTTTTAATACCTTTCTTTAGAGTTTCATTTGAGATATGTAAGTTGTTAATGTGACCTTCTATATACCATGTGTGAATGTTTGAAGTATATGGAATGATCGTAAAGAAGTAATGCTTACTCCCGCATTTCATTCTATGAAGTAAATTCAGTTGAATGACCCGCTAGCTGAGATGCTGTGCTGGCTAGGCAGGATGTGAGCAATCATACCGAGCTTTTGAGTGACCCACTAGCCCTAGGGCTAGGTTAGGTTGAGGGTACAGTTGTCGGACTCCTTCGATTCTACTTTGCTTAATGAACTTGAGAGTGGCATTGGTTCTTTACTGGGCTTTGAATTTGCTTTCAACCTTTCTTGCGATGAGCATGTCTTTGTTCGACTTGACCAATCGTGAGCGCATATGACATGTGGTGATTGTATGATGGGTTGGTCAGGTGTCGGATCATACAACAATGAGTTCATACGACATTTTGGTGAGCGTATGATGTGTTGGACGAGTTCTCGGGTATGCAGACTTCGCATTGCAGTGGAGTAGATAGCAAACTAGGGATCCTAATAGTATCTTGTAAATATTTCCTTAGAGTTTGTGTTGTGATGGTCAATTTGTTGATAGGGCAAACCGTATACTATGCGTGTATGTTTTTGAAGCGTATGGTATAACTGTAAAGAGTTGGTGTTTGTCTCATGTCTCGCTTAGCAGGATCATCTAACTTGATTGACCTACTAGCGTTGATGGTTCAATCGACTAGGTTAGGGGACTTGTTTCTTTGTTTGGAACATGTCTTAGGATCCTCTTTGTCAATCTTACTTAGTGGCAAATGAGATGAATGCTAAGTCTTTACATGGTTTCAGAATTTATTTTAGTTCCTAAGATGCAAACTATTTATTGGTCTTATGCCAACTGTGAGTCATACGACGGTTCATATGTTGAGCTGGGTGAGTAAGAGCCATGGACCGCTGTGAGTCATACAACATGTGGCATATGTAGAGCAGGTTTGGTTTGGACCCCAGGCAGTCGTGAGCGCATGACCATCATCTTGTATGATTAACGGCTCGGGTCACTAACTGTGGTAAGTTGCTATCTCATTTAATCGATCCAAATCCCAGGCCCTAACAATTGAAGCATATTTGAATCGAATTATGAATTCAAACCTAATTGGAAAAAAGGAAAATAGAAACTAATATGAAAAAGATTAAAAAATCTCCAACCAGGCCGAAACTCATCGTAGCCTGTTAGCTGGTCTAGCGAGGCGCACCTGCATTCTCGTGCTTGCAAGGAGATGCTGACAAGTGGGACCTGCCTGTCAGGTCATCATCTACCTCGAGCATGTGCCTGGCGTACGTGCCAACATTGTGGCCACCTCCTACTCGCTGTTGTTTTTGACCATGTGACCCCTGCCGCTTCACCATCTTGATCGCCAAGCCACGCAGTGCTCAACCGACCCATTGGCACCATGATTCATGTCAGAAGCGTGGCAATCGAGCTCAAAGCCGATCTTGGTCGTCCGCCCCCCTTCTCGATGGTAGACACCGGAATTGATGTGAGCTATGAGTAACATCCTAAGAAGATCCAGGATTATGCTCAGCAAGGCAAGCAACCCCCTTTGACCATGTTAATACTGCCTATTATTTCCAAAACTTACTACTTTTGTTCAACTCAATATTGCATGTGATCAACTACTACTTTACGGTAGTTAGTTATACAACTACTCTGAGCATGAAACTACTTTATAACCTTAATACTAGGTCAATTCCTTCCAACCTAGCATGATTATAAGCTAGTAGAATCTTTACCACATGCCTAACCATGCTTAGACTTGTCGATTCAAGATCCTTTGGATGGTCCGATGAATCTAGGTAGGTGTATGTGTATCACATGTAGTGATTATTGTAGACTACTAGGAACTAATTAAAGAACTTGAATAATAACCATTGGGCTTAGACGAGAGGCCATGGTTCGGAACATTGGTGGGTTGTCTCGTCTTCCTGCAAAGCCGGTTTCTGATGTATATTGACCCAAGATTTGCGTACTTCTACCGGATGGTATAATGGAACCACCCATGATTTAATAATTTGCCTAGGCTTAGTATATGATCTACTTTATATCACCATTTCCATTTGTACTATGGGTCAAAAATGATGCAATGTGGTATCTCAATATAAGGGTGGGATGGACACATCGTCTTGAAGAGCCTGGGGATGTACCTCTATTCACAACATATGGGATCGTGTCAGGGTATCGATTGGACTGGTGTACACAGAATGGCCCATATGGGTGGCTCGTAGCTAAGTCAAAAGCATTATAATAGTCATGTTCAATCACCCTCTACTGGCACACCTCGTGAAGTGTGCTAATGATTTGGCATTAAGAGTTTATTGATACGTATAGGTAAATATGTACACCGCCATAGGTTTAGAATAGCTTGGTGATTAACAACGTCAAATTTGACAAACATTAGACATCCCTAATTTAAAACTTCTAACTTTCTATTAGTGAAGTTAGTTACCGCTTCCTCGTGGGTGATTTTTGGAAGGGTTGACATAGTCATATGTGATGGTGATGAAAGCAATATAGTAGTTTCTAGAGAATGCTTGCTTACCTTCTTATTAAATTGCTCTAGTAGTCGATTTACATCTATCTAGAGTAATTAGAATTAGTTTTATGCAAGTCCACAGGTATCCCTTTTTGATACCTTGCACATCTATTATTACTTTCTCCATAAGTCTTGCAGAGTAAAAATTTGTACTCAACTTGCTGTTATTATGATCGGGATATCCAAGCAGTTGGCTTCTACAAGAAGAATTAAGTACGACAATGGCTCGGCTTAGGGAATCCCAGGTAGCTATATGGGAAGGTTATGGTATCACTTTGATGTTGTTTTAAAGCTATCTTATGGCATTTGTTAATCATGCAACTATCTAAGTTGCTGTTATACTTCTGCTATGTTTGTATTTGGTCGTTCGACCATGTGTGCATCTATTTGTTAAACTTGCTCTTTGTAAGAGCTAGTTATTAGTAAAGCTTACTATTGGGTGCTATAGAGCTCTATTGTGATACATGTTGAGCTCTATGCATATGAGTATAACGTGCATAAAGTCTGTAGGCGTTTGGAATTTATTATGTGGAACTGTCAACTGTGACCATTGATGTATAGCGATTCTCTAACTAAGAGATTGAGAACTATATTGTCCTATTCTACTCGTGCAATTGTTTGTCGGGACGAGTTTGAGGTTGATGTTCTGGCTCAGTTAGGTAAGAGTGTGGAGACTATATCACTCTACTCAAATTGATGCATTTATTTGCTCGCTTAAGGTCAGGGTTGCTGTTTCGGGCTCTTCGATGACCGAAGTCAGAGTTGATGGCTTGACTTGTATAATGATTGCATTTGAGGTTTTGTGTCTTAAATTCTGGATCTTGACATAATTTTACAATTTGCATGACCATATCATTCCATCTTAATTCAAATGAAACACATGTAAATTACAAGTATCATATGATACAATATCAAAGGTTATAAAAGAACCATCATCTGTTTGCTGATTTACTACCAAAGTTATTAAAAACTATAATCAAGATACTATTGGCTCCCTCTACATCATTGGCGGCAAATGGCATGTTGGAGATAGCGGTGTTGCTGCTTTTAGCCGGTCACTATCGACGGTTTTCCGTGCCAACCCGGTTTTAAGATGGATGGATGCTAACTTGTCAAAGCCCTACTTGTGCGTTGCAGCATGTACCATTAGGGACATATATTGTAATTTTCCTTTTCTTCTACTCCTTTGTATCTTAGTGGTGTATTTTGGGCCTTTGGCACCTTTGACTCCAGCATAAATTGCACTTGGTGAAATTTAGTTAGCTTAAACTTGATTTCCTTAATTTTGCTCTAAATTTGTTTAGCTAAAATAATTTTAATAACCTCCTATTCGACCCCCGCCCTAGGTCGGTATCTTATAGTTTCTTGTTGGATAATGAGCTAGAATTAAATTTTTGTTCATTCCTATGCTGCTTAACCTGAACAATTTGTCTTCACACAATACTACAAATGCCTATCCTGGACCCCATATCTTAATCGATTAAGTAAAAAGGGTTGTCTAAATAAAAATAACCATCAGAGATAAACATATATCTTAGATGGTTGCAAAATACAACCGCCTCAAGGTTTATCTCAAACGGTTGTTTACCTCAATAGACTGAGATGTGCTTTAGCTAATTCCAGGTAGCCAATTGACTTAGGCATTGAGTTTATCTCAGATGATTCTCTCTTTGGACTGCCTGAGATCTAATCTACCCTATTTAAGACACAGTCGACCAGATCGACTAAATCATTCAATGTTGTGGCTGGTCGAAGGATTGGGGATTTTGAGGCAATTTTGTTGGAGAAGACACATTTATTAATAGATATATTTGGTCTTGGTGATTTGTTCTACTTAATTAGATTATGCATGTATGTACATGTTAAATTAGTAATTAAAGATTATTAGTTATATTTCTCCAATTTAGTTAAGAATGTGGTGGATACATATATATTTATGTGGTAGATACATATATATTTATGTAATGGTGCATGTATATATTTATGTAATGTTAATTAAAATTTAGTGTTATGTTTGGTGCATATGGTATAGTTGGACTGTATCTGGATGTATGCCGAGAACCATGTGACTAAAGAGTACGACTGATTGTCCATGCTCTCATTGTGAGAATAAGATGTTCAAGAACTCAAATCAGATGCAGCCATAATTGATTAAGAGGGGTTTTAAAAAAGGGTATACATGTTAGACAAGTCACGGTGAAGAGCAGGTTGTACATGAAGATGGTAATAATGAGATCGCTGATGAAGTCAATGATGTGGTAGATAATGGCAATTGTCAGCTTTTGATCAGATGGAAGAGAATAATGATCAAGATGATGACAATCTAGATCAGATGCTCCAGGACGCGGAATGGAACATTGATGATGAGCGGGAGTACAATAAATTCATAGATTTGATGGAGGACTTTGAGAAACCTCTTTTCCTAGGCTACAAGACGAAACACACAGGGTTGTCATTCGTGCTACAACTATTGCAATTGAAAGCAAGTAATGGTTGGCCAAACAAAAGTTTCACGGTGTTGCTAGATCTCTTAGAGGACATGCTTTCAAAGGGAAACCAGCTGCCAAAAACCACCTACAAAGCCAAGAAGGTTATTTGTCCCTTGAGAATGGAAGTAGAAAGAATACATGCATGTCTGAATGACTATATCCATTATCGTGAAGAGTATGAAAACTTGCATGCATGTCCCATGTGCAAATTGTGCCGATACAAGAGTAAGAGTTAGTTAGATGATGCGGTGGTAGATGACATCGAGTTGAAAAAAGGTACTCTTGCCAAGGTTGCATGGTCAATAATTCCCCATATGAAGTGGTTATTTGTGAACCCAAATGAGGCAAGACTGATGCACTGGCATGCCGAGGAATGTAAAAATGATGCAATGCTAAGACACCCTGCCGATTCCTTACAGTGGAGAAACATCCATAGGAGATTTGGTGTATTTAGTGCAGAGGTGAGGAATGTAAGGTTTGGACTGAGTAAAGGTGGAGCCAATCCATTTGGTAACATGAGCAGCCGACACATCACTTTGCCTGTTAAGCTATGTATGTACAATTAGCTACCTTGGCTATGCATGAACCGGAAGTAAATTATGATGGTCATACTTATCCAAGGTCTAAAGAAACTTTGGAATGATCTTAATGTGTACCTTGTGCCATTGGTGGAAGATCAGAAGCTTATGTGGGAACATGGCGTACAGTCTCTAAAGCAAAAAAAAATGAGAGATACACCTTACGTAGCTTGCTGTTCTATACCATCAATGATTATCCTACATTTGGTAACATGTTGGGTCAGACTATAAAAGTGTTTGGTTTAACCACTCACACAAAATAGTGTACATGCATGACCATAAGTTCCTTCAGAGGAATCACCCATACGACAGGATGTAGGACCAATTCGACGGGACCATTAAGAACGGATCAGCTCCAACAAACTTAAGTGAGAGAGAGGTCTATGATATAGTTAAGGATATTGATGTTATTTTTGGAAAGGGACGTAAATCGAAGAAGTCTACTGAGAAGACCATCTGGAAGAAGCGATCCACATTTTGGGATTTACCTGATTGGAAGCACTTGAAAGTTCCCCATTGCATCAACATCATGCACGTAGAGAAGAATATTTGTGATAGCATGACCAGTTTCTTGCTGAACATTCCAAACAAAACAAAGGATGGTGTGAAGTCATGAATTGACTTGGTCAAATTGGTCAATAGGCCTGAGTTAGTGCCAAAAAATACTGACAAAGGCCAGATATTCCTGCCACCTGCTTGTAACACTATATCCAAGGCCGAGAGAACTAAATTGTGCGAGTGTTTGCATGGTGTGAAGGTTCCATGTAGTTACTCCGGCAACAAAAAGAAGCTTGTTTCGATGCACGATTTGAAATTAATTGGCATGAGATCCCATAATTGTCATTATGGATAACACAGATGCTCCTAGTTGCAATTAGAAATATTTTGCCGATCAAGTTCCTAGCAACAATCATGAGGCTGTGACATTTCTTCAACACAATTTCTCTGAAGGTCATCGATCCCAATGCACTAGATGCTCTAGAGAAAGAGGCAATAATGACTATTTCATCTATTTTTTCTATCTTTTTTGATATCTGGTCCATTTTATTATTCACATTGTGAAAGAGATAAAGATGTGAGGGCCAGCATTCCTATGCAACATGTACCCATTTTAGTGGTACTGGGAATTCTGAAGGTTGACAGGTACGAATATACTATCATGGACCTCGAACGTGTCAGCAACAAAGATGAACTATTCATCCTCGCTAAGCAAATATGTCAAGTCGTCTATATACCGGCATAAAAATAAAGAAATAGAAAGTGCTTATGCAAGGAAAAATAAGGATTGTTGGAGTTGAGAATGTGGCGGATGAGGAAGAATACAATCAATTTCATGAGTTGTGTCCTCATGGAGAAATCAGCAGGATTGAAGAACAAGAAGAAGTGGATGAACGTACCAATGAACGCAATGATCATCATGAAGGCCTATTTTTTCAAGGAAATAAGCAAGTGGGATGAATGTAGTATATGAACTTGAATGCAATATATGACCTTAATCAAATGCTTATCTAGTATATCAACTTAATCAAATGTTTATGTAATATAACACTGTTTTCTAGAAGTAACAAAAATCAAAAAGTTATCTCGGTCAGTTCCACCGAAGGAACCGTTCGGGATAACCTAATATCTCGGTCGGTTCCTGTCGTGGGGATTTCGCGACAATATACATTTCTAGTAGGATTTGGGGGAGCGCACGTGGAAGATCTAAGCGGATTCACACAAGAGATTTTACCCAGGTTCAGGCCCTCCAGTGGCAGAGGTAACACCCTAATCTTGCTGATTGTATTGCTGGTCTTGTGCGAGAATGGTTACAGAGAGATGATGCTTGTTCTTGTCTAGAGGTAGAAGACAATGCGTAAGAGTCTAGCCTCGCCCTTTGCATGGGGCCCCTACCTTATATAGGCTTTACATATGCCGACTCGGCCAGTCGGCTTAGCTACTGTAAATGCGTACTTTAATTTGCATCTTTATTCTGCATAAGTCTCCGAGTAATGCCAACCTTCACGCCAGCGAAACGCCTACCTTGATGAGGTTGTAGCGCTAGCCTTGATGACACCCGGACGTTGCTTCCGTGTGGGCTTCACTTGGGTCTTTATCCGAGTGGGCCTCCGTGGAACTCTCGGAGCCTGTTGGGCCGACTCGCTATGCTGGGCCTACCCGGATGGGTTCCCCCTGTCAGTAGCCCCCGAGTGCTTCAAGGTCTCGACACGGATGCCGACTGGTGAGCAAGCTGCGTATGCTCAAGTCACTGGTGGAGAGACCTTGATGGACTCCCGTGATACCTGAAAAAGGTTAAGTTTGTGCTAAGTGTGGGGAGTTTCGGTGATACCCGCGCTTTCCTGCTGGGGAAGTCGGCTAGTGGCCTTCCAGGAGGTGTATCATAAATTTCGAGTGAACCCGAAATAGCGTCTGGGCTTGTCCGAGTGGATCGTTGCCAACTTGTACCCGCAGGGGGGACGCTTTCGACCTTCGGCTTTGAAACCGAGTCCTCGAACTCCGGCATTGAGTCCCGAACCAGAAAACCATTTTGCGCCGCTGTGGTGTTTGGTTCTAAATCACGGACCAACTTGTGCCGCTGTGGATGCCAGGTTCGTCCTTAGCTTGGGCGTTGCCGAGTGACCTGCGAAACCTTGTTGGGTTGGTCATCGATACCCCTTTGTGCAGATCTGATCTGCTTTTTCGAGTGGTGCAGTTGATATGCCTCGAAATTATTTGATGGAGTCGGCATAGCTCGTGACATGACTCAGTGAGCCAAGCCGACTTTAAGCTGACTCGGCGTCCGAGTGCAATTCGGCTCGATCGAACCGAACCCGGTCGAAGCTGGCTTGTGGTCACACGGAGCCGTCTTGACTGCTTACGACGTCACTTCAGCATTTAATGCACGCAGTCGGTTGGACAGAGCGCCTGCGGCACTGCAGCGCGATGATTTCATCTCGAGTCCCGTGCGAGGCGTGCGCGAGACATCCGCTGCTGCTGCTGTGACTTCGCGGGGCGTCCGAAGCGACGGTTTGTTATGATTGCGCCTCGAATCACGCGTGCGGTGCACGCGGGATGGTTGCTAACGTAATGCTCGCCAGTCGGGACGCCTAGGACGTCGAGTCATGGCGAAAAAGGCGCCCCGAATCCCGCGAGTTCACGCGCGTGGGAAGATGTTTGCCAGGGCGGTTTGACGGTTCGCCTCCCTCCGTTATAAAAGTGGGCGTAGGGAGACAGTGGTTCCCATCTGCCTTCGTCTTCCTCGCGCTAAAGCCCTTCGCCTCTAGAGCTTTTCCGCCGCGCACTCTCTTTCCTTCCCGAGAGAACACTCGTTTCGCCCCCGCTTTCCGACCATGTCGCGCGTCGCCAAGGGAAGAAGATCGACATCGGCTCCTCCTCCGCCGCCGTGCTTCCCGACGATTGGAAGAAAGGCGACTAGGTCCCTTCGGTGGTGACCGACGACATTCTCGTTAGCCTCTCCACCGTGGGAATGCTGCCGCCGCGCTCGATCAGCAACTGGAGAGCGCCTTTCCAGGAGCCGGGTCCCGCTCCGCACGATCACGAGCAGGTGCTGCTCATCCCGTTCGTCGAGCGGGGATTGTCGCCGCCACCCCACGACTTTGTGCGCGGTCTGCTCCACTTCTACGGCCTTCAACTCCACCACCTCAACCCCAATGGCATTCTTCACATCGCGTGTTTCATCACACTGTGTGAATGTTTTTTGGAGACCCGGCCTCACTGGGGGCTGTGGAAGAAGACGTTCGTGGTGAAGGCATAGCCGATCAAGGCTGGCGGACATCTTTCCATCTACGGCGGAGCCGGCATCTAGGTGAAGTCCGGCGCCAAGTATTTCAAGATGCAGTTCCCCGACACTGTGCGGAGGTGGCAAGACGGGTGGTTTTACTGCCCGGATGAGCGCACTCCGACTGCACAGAAGGGTCTGCCGAAGTACGTCACGGGTCCGCCGGTGTGGCAGAAATGCTGGGGTGCCAAACCTTCCAGCGTGGAGATGCCAGAGATCGAGCTGCTCACGAGGAGGATCTAGCGACTCCAGGAGAAGGGGTTGACTGGAGTCGACCTCATCGTGACTTGGCTGAGTCGGCGGATCCAACAGCTGCAGGCCAGGGCACACCCGATGTGGGAGTACTCGGGTGCGTGCGACTCGACCAGGGTCTCGTTTGAGGAGCTTTTGGATTGCGACTTTATGGAGCTCCTCAAGAACTTGACCAAGGAGCGATCCGGGCTCACCAGGGCACCACACGTGGTGCCCTACTCTACCGCCAACCCCCCGCCAACTGTAAGTGTTTCGAGTTGGATCTTTTATATTGTTGTTTCTTCATTTTCTCTAACACCAAGTTCTTGATGTATGCAGCCTCTTCTCAACTTGAACTCCATGCCGCCACTCCCCGAGCAAAGTCCGGCTCCAGAGGTGTTGGAAGACGTGGAGGTTGACGAAGAGCCCCCGAGGGTAGGGACCCGGAACAAGGGTGAGTTTCGGTCGACTCGGGAGATGAGTTAGACGAAGAGGACCCCCTAACCATCAAGCGGAGGCACACCGACGACACCTTCGGCTCCGGGGCCTCGCGAGCTCAGGCAGGGTCGACTCAGGCGGAGTCGGCCTCTAAGCGAGCACGGGCCGAATCCTCCAGCCCCGCGGTGCAAGCCGCCGCTCCTGCTGCCAAGCCGACTGCCAGTTCCTCTGGGGGTCCGTCTGCCCCGGGGAAACCGAAAAGGAAAATGGTCCCCCACGACCACCAGGTATGTTTCTTTTGTTTTCTTTCACTTTTCAGATGAAGCAAAAGACGCTGAAGTCGGTCTGGTGTTTTGGTGTTGCAGAATCCAGAGGAAGTTCTCCGACAAAGGGGACTCTCAGCCCAGCGCCCTGACTCCAACACAACCGTCGGGGTCGGCTCCCCCGACTCCGATTTCAACTGCGCCCCGCGCGCAGTTGTCCACCGTGTCCGAGGAGGCACCGGAGTCGGGCGAGGGAACGGGGCCAGCCGAGTCCCTGACTGCGGCTGCTCCCAACATGCCTCCGCCTGCCACGCCCGTGGCGGAGACAGGCCCCGGGCCAGTCGTGGTGTCGGCTGATGACCCGCAGCCCCTGCCAACTCCTGCCACCGCAGCGACAACGGAGCTGGTGACCACAACTGGTGCCGATTCCACGGAACCGGCGGGTGGGGCCAAAGGCCCGCCCCTCGCCGAGTCTTCACCGGTGGCGGAGCGAAGCTTGGTGCTGGCTCCCGTGCCCACGCCCGCGCCTGAAGAGGCGGCACCCGGCTCATCAAGCAGCCTTGTGCCCGCACTGCTACTGCCGAGCTGCAGCACGGAGGACCTGGCTGCGGCGCAAAGGGCCACCGACCGAGTCGCTGCCCTGAGCTCTAAGCTCCGGGAGTTTGTGGACGCGGCCAAGACCTTGGCTGACTGGGCCGAGGTTTTGGAATCTTCTGTCGGGGTAAGTTCTCGCATCTGAACTTTGTTTAATTCTTAACACTGGGAGCACGATCAGTGCACCCAGTGGGTGTAGCCCCTGATTTTCTAGCCGATTGGTTGAGTCGGTTGGAGACTTATTAACTCGGGTCATGTTGACTTGAAACTTTTTGTCCAGGCTGCGGTCCGACTCGGCGGAAACAGCCAAACCCTCGTGGAGAGGAACGCCTCCCTTGAGAAGGCGTTGGCTGAAGAAAGGACCAAAAGTCGGTAGCTTGAGGAAAAACTTGCCGCCGTCGGGAGTAATTATCTGAGTCTTCGGTTTCTTTGCCTTAAGGTTTTGCTGGTTTTGACTTTCTTGAGTCAGCAGACGTCGAAGTCGAAAGCGCTCGACTTCGGAAAGAATTGAAGGGCGTAATCCCGATGGTCAAAGTAAGAGAGATGCTCGATGCCAAAGCGGCCGAGTTTGACAGCGAGTTGCAGGAAGCTCGTGCAAATATGAAGACTGCCGCCCTGCTACAGACGGAGCATTAGCAGCTGGTGGCGCAATATGAGCAATCGCAGGCTGCGAACCGCGAACTACAGGGGCAAGTCGACGAACTCCTCACGAAGTTGACCGACTTGTGGAAGCGGCATTTGGCTTCCATCATTGAGTGGGAGAAGCGTGAGGGAGAACTCGTGGGGCATCTTAAAAAGGCCAACGAGACTCTACTCGGTAAGTCTCCGCGTCCTTTGTCAATTTTATGCATTTTCCTGCTTCCTTGCCATAACCTGCACTCAGACACTTGCCCAGAGCTGGAGCAGGAGGCAAGGCGTGCAGCGCTCCGACTTCACCCTCTTTCGGACCCGGCGAGGTCAGCTCTCGACGCCTTCTGGACACCTGAACAGATGGCTAGCTGCGTCGTGACTGTGGAGGACTGACTCCTCCAAGTCAAGAATTTGGTGCAGAGCATGAAGTCAGCTGCCCAAAACCTCTGCGCCAAGCTATGGCCCAAAGAAGAACCGGGCTCCAGCATCTTCGCCCTCGCCGACAAGCTGTCGCAAGGTTCGGCGGAGGTGGAGAAGTGGAATGAGTCGGCGGCCCACTCGGGAGCCGGCATGGCGCTGGCAATGGTGTTGGCGCACCATCCGGATGCGGACATCGACAGCATATCCGCTGGAGCCCCACTTGATGCAGAAGGAAAGCCGGTCGACCCTCTGGAGCTCCTTCCCTGAGTCCGCCCCGCCGCCAGCCAGATCGTCGAGATTACCGACCTGGAGGAGCGCATATAAGTGACTCCAGAAGAATAAAATTATCATGTAATATCTCTAGGTATGCTGAGTAAAAAAGCTGTAAAGACTATGTTTTATTTTGAATTGAAATGCTTTCAATTTATTTTGCACAAGTTATTTGGTTCGTCAGAATTTATTTTTTCCACCGAGTCGGATCTTTTTGTGTGCAGGCCGATCTTTAGCTTTTGCTCTTGCCAACCGGACAGCCGGGTTGCGACTGTAGTTGGGGATGAAGAGTGGGCCTTAGGTACCGTACACGTTTACTTAGATGCTCATGTAGAAACAAAGTTAGGAGATCCAAAATAGCTTGTACCGAGTGATAAATCACCCAGTGGGTTGAGGCAGCTTCCGGGGGTTGCCCGAAGTTAAGCCACTCGGTTTTTAAATGTAGCTCCCGGGGAGTGCCCAAGGGAATGTAGTTGAATCATGAAAAGGGGCAAAAAGGAGTCCAACATAAAATTGAAGAAACAAAGTGCTTCCTGAGTGCCGCTCGAGGGAAACAAATGTTTATTTATAATGAAACAATGAACTGTTGGAAGTACAAAGTTTAAGTGAAAAAGGGACGCAGCTGAGCAATGTTCCAAGTCCTTTCAGTGACTGCGCCGGTTGCCGGTCCTCCAGTCGGTACGCGCTGTTGTGCAGCACCTGGTTGATGATGAACGGGCCTTCCCAAGGCGGAGATAACTTGTGCATGCCCGCCTTATCTTGGATGAGTCGGAGGACCAAATCTCCTTTGTTAAAGACTTGGCCCCGAACTTGGCGGCTATGGTAACGATGCAAGTTCTATTGATAGATGGCCGAGCGTGAAAGGGCAAGTTCCCGCGCTTCCTCTAGGAGATCAAGATCGTCCTGTCGTGCCGACTCGGCATCCTGTTCCACGTATGCTGTGACTCGCGGGGAGTCGTGGAGGATGTCACTCGGCAGGATGGCTTCGGCTCCGTAAACCATGAAGAAAGGCGTGTAGCCAGTCAACCGGTTTGGAGTTGTCCTTAAACTCCAGAGGATAGACGGAAGCTCGTCGATCCAGCAGCTGGCGACCCGCTGTAACAGGACTAACAGCCGGGGTTTGATGCCTTGAAGAATGAGCGCATTGGAGCGCTCGACTTGGTCGTTGGACTGCGGATGAGCCACGGAGGCAAAGTCGATTTGGATTTCGTGATCCCGGTAAAACTGGCGGAAGACTTCATCAGTGAAGTTCTTGCCATTGTCGGTAATGATGCTGTGAGGGATACCGAATCGGAAGATGACTCCCTTCATGAAGTTGACGGCAGTCGGACCATCAAGTTTCATGATAGGCTTGGCCTCAATCCACTTAGTAAACTTGTCCACCACCACAAGGAGATGAGTGAAACCCCCTCGTGCTGTTTTAAGCGGACCCACCATGTCGAGCCCCCACACGGCAAAGGGCCACGTGATGGGGATGGTCTTGAGCGCGGTAGCCGGCATGTGTGATTGGCGGGCGTACCTCTGACATCCTTCGCAGGTTCGAACGAGTTCTTCTGCATCAGCATGGGCAGTGAGCCAGAAGAAACCGTGGCGGAAAGCTTTGGCGACCAAGGCCTGTGACGAAGCGTGGTGGCTGCAAAGTCCCGAGTGGATTTCCTCAAGCATTGTTCGGCCTTCCTCCGGTGAGATGCAACGCTGGAAGATTCCTGTGGTGCTGCGCTTGTAGAGCTCACCATTAATGATGGTGTAAGCTCGAGCGCGGCACACAATGCGGTGCACCTCAGTCGGATCTTCAGGAAGCTCCTTACGCAGAAGGTAAGCAAGGAACGGCTGAGTCCAGAGGGGGATGACCGCCAAGACACCTTCCTAGGTTGGGTGGGCCAGTTCAGGGTCTGGCAACCCGGCTTCAGATGACTCGGTTGCTGACTCCAGTTTAACGGATGGTTGGAAAAGTTACTGAAGGAATACTCCAGGTGGCACTTTTTCACGAGCAGAGCCGATCCTGGCAAGGGAGTCGGCCACCTCATTGTCAGCTCGGCGAACATGATGAAGTTTGAGGTCGTCAAAGTGTCCTTCTAGTCGACGCACGGCAGCACAATATGCCACCATGGTGGGGTCCTTGGCGTCCCACGTCTTCATTACTTGCTGCACCACCAGATCCGAGTCACGCGGCAAAGGAGTCGGCGAATGCCGAGTGAGACTGCGATGCGCAAGCCATGCAGTAATTCCTCATATTCCACTACATTGTTGGAAGCGGCGAAGTGGATCTGCAGCACATAATTTAGCTTGTCGCCTTTGGGGGAGATGAGGACGACCCCAGCCCCCGTGCCCGCGAGCATCTTCAAGCCGTCGAAATACATGACCCAGTGCTCCGAGTGCACTTGAGTCGGAAGGGACTGACTCTCGGTCCACTCGACGATGAAGTCCGCGAGAGCCTGAGACTTGATAACCTTGCGGGGCTCGTAGCTGATGTCATGAGGCATGAGCTCAATCGCCCACTTAGCAACTCGGCCCGTGGCGTCCCTGTTGTTGATGATGTCGGACAAAGGGGCGTGGCTGACCACGGTAACCGAGTGGGCTTGGAAGTAATGAACCAGCTTCCATGTCACGAAGAACACGCCATAGACGAGTTTCTGGTAGTGCGGGTAGCGCTGCTTCGACTCGGAGAGGACCTCGCTGACATAATAGACAGGTCGCTGCACCTTCTGTACTCGGCCTTCTTCTGCATGTTCTACCACTAGAACAACGCTGACCACATGGTTCGTGGCCGCGATGTAGAGCAGCATGGGCTCTCCTTCCATTGGTGCAGCGAGAATCGGAGGCGTTGACAGAAGGCGCTTGAGATCATCGAAGGCTTTCTGAGCCTCGCTCATCCACTCGAGGGAGTTGGATTTCTTGAGGAGTCAGTAAAAAGGCAAAGCCTTCTCACCGAGTCGGGCAATGAACCGACTTAGAGCGGCTACGCACCCGGTTAGGCGCTGAACAGCCTTCAGATCCTTTGGTTTGCCCATCTTGATTATGGTATCAAGCTTGTCTAGTTTCGCCTCGATTCCTCATTCGGAAACGATGAAGCCGAACAGCTTGCCAGAAGGAACTCCGAAGACGCACTTCTCCGGATTGAGCTTCATGTCGAACCTCCTGAGATTGGCGAAGGTTTCGGCCAAGTCAGTCAAGAGATCCGCACTCTTTTTTGTCTTCACCATGATGTCGTCAACGTAAGCTTGGACATTCCTGCCTATCTGGTCATGCAAGCACTTTTGCATACAATGCTGATATGTTGCGCAAGCGTTTTTCAATCCAAAAGGCATGGTGATATAACAAAAAGCCCCAAACAGGGTAATGAAAGAAGTCTTTATTTGATCTGATTCTTTCATTTTAATCTGGTGATAGCCTGAATAGGCATCCAGAAAACATAAGCATTCGCAACTGGCTATGGAGTCGACGACTTGATCCACACGAGGTAACGCGAACGGGTCCTTGGGGCATGCCTTGTTCAGGGACGTGTAGTCCACGCACATGCGCCAAGTTTTATTCTTCTTAAGAACCATGACTGGGTTTGCCAACCAGTCCGGATGAAGAACTTCCTTGATGAACCCGGCTGCAAGGAGTCGGGCGACCTCTTCTCCAATAGCTTTATGCCGGTCTTCAGTGAAGCGGCGGTGAGATTTCTTGACCGGCTTCGCGTCTTTGGCGACGTTGAGGGAGTGCTCGGCGAACTTCCTTGGAACTCCTGGCATGTCAGCTAGCTTCCATGCGAAGATGCTCCAATTCTCACGAAGGAAGTCGACGAGCGCGCCTTCCTATTTGGCCTCAAGGTCAGTCCTGATCTGGACCGTCTTAGACGAATCCTCAGGGTGGACCTGGACACGCTTAGCGTCCTTGGCCGATTGGAAGGTGGACTCGGTTGCCGCCTTCTTGCAGGGTGGAGCTTGATCAGGGTCAATAGACCTTTGAATGGCTTCCAGCTCCTGAGCCACAATCATGGATTCGGCTATATCTGCACTGGCGAGGTCGCACTCGTTGGAGCGCTCGAAGTCGCCAGTGATGGTGATGACCCACCTTTGGACCCGGCATCTTTAGCTTGAGGTATGTATAGCACGGCCTAGCCATGAACTTGGCATAGGCCGGGCGGCCGAAGATCGCGTGGTAGGCGCTTTTGAAGTTGACTACTTCGAAGGTCAAGGTCTCGACCCGGAAGTTGTTCGGTTCGTCGAATACAACTTCCAGAGAGACCTGGCCCAAAGGCTTGGTGCACTTCCTAGGCACTATTCCATGGAAGGAGGTGCTACTGGAACGGAGCTGGGTCTCCGGGACCTGCATCTTCTTCAAAGTGTCCATGAAGATTATGTTGATGCTAGAGCCACCATCCATAAGGACCTTGCGGAGTTTGAATCCGCCGACTTGCGGATCTACCACCAATGGGTGTTTACCAGGGTGCGGGACTCGATCCGGGTGGTCGAGTCGGCTGAATCCGACTGGCACCTCGGACCAGTCCAGCCACTGAGGAACCGCCGGCACTGTCGCGCTCACTTCGTGACAGCGCAGCTTCCAACCCCTTTTGGAATCGGATCCTTGGAAGATCATAAGTACACCCCTTTGTGGGGGGTACTGCACGGCGCCGCCCCCTGCAGCGGAGCCTCCTTCTCCGCCAGTATCGGGTTCGGGTTGCTTTTCTTCCCGAAGGCGCTGTAGGAAGCCGCACTCCCTGGTCAAGTGCCCCGCCTGATAGTCGGCGGTGCTGTGGAAAGAACAGGCCTTGTCGAGGATCTCCTCGAAGGTAAGCCTTGGAGCTTTGTGCTGCTGCCAAGGGCGCTCTTTCTTCTGGCCGCCGTCGCCACGCTGGGGGCCACGCTCAGCGGCTACGACCAAGTCGGCTCTGCTGACCCCATCTCCGCCACCAGCCTTTCGCTTCGGGGGGCGAATGTCAACGCGCTTCTGACCTGAGTCGATGGGAACTTTACGGCTCGAGGACTCGGCTTTTGACTTGCCCTTGTCCTCGTACCGCATGGCTTCCTCACCCGTTGCGTACTTGCTGGCGACCTCCATGAGTCAGCCCATGGTCTGGATGTTAGACCAGGCCAACATATGCTTTAGGAGCTCATATTTGACTCCTTGGGAAAAGGCCTGAATGGCCTGCGTCTCGGAGATGTCCTCGATGGAGTTGCGCAGCCGAGTCCAGCGCTGGATGTAGTCGTGGACTGACTCTCCTTTCTCCTGGACGCAGAGCCATAGGTCTTGCGCATTCCCAGGGCGTTTGTATGTGCCCTCGAAGTTTTTGACGAAGGCCTCTTGGAGGTCCCTCCAGTCATAGATGCTGTCTTCGGGCAGGCTGTTAAGCCATGCCCGAGCCGACCCTTCAAGCATCAGGGGAAGGCTTCGGAGGGCGACATGCTCGTTGCCCCCTCCAATGTTGCATGCGACTAAGTAGTCGGCAAGCCAAGTTTCCAGCTTGGTAGTGCCATCGTACTTGTCAACGCCGCTGGCAATCCAGAACCGGTCCGGAAACGGCTCAGATCGAATCCGCCTGCTAAAGCATAGCGGACTTGTGGAGGCCGAGCCGCCCAGCTGGTTAACTTCGTCGCCACGACGCTCAGGCCGCAACCTGGCCGCCCGTCGTCCCTCGATGTCGTCACGAGTGTCACGGACATTGTTTGCCCGGGCTCGGAGGGAGTCGGCTTGACGACGCTCCGCCTGGAGTCGGTTGATCTCCTGGCGGGCATTAGGACGCCGATTCGTGGAGCGACTCGGCTGTGACGAGCCCACAGTGATGGGGCGACTCGGAACCGCTGAGGCCGGCTCCACGTGGCTCCGGAGGCCAGTCGGTTGCTGATCGAACCAGCCTCATTCTGCTGCTCCACCGCTGTCTTCATCAGCATGACGACTCGGTGATGGATTTCTGCCACAGGACCATCCACCGGGGGCGGGATGTCACGGACCCAGAATTGCATATGATTAGGGGAACGCGAAGTCGCCAAGGACCGAAGGACTCGTCCGCCCGGTGGCACGGTACCTGCGCCGTACGCACCAAGGTAGAGCGATCCGACACCCGCCACGTGCGAGCCGGCCGGAAGCGACCAATCTTCCCAAAACCACATACGATTCCGTAATCCGGTGAAGACTCAGAGTCGTTCCCAAATCCTACCACGACAAGCAAGGTCGGAGGAGCCCGGCAGTTCTACCCACACCCTAGCCTAGCTCGGAAGCTAGTGGGTCGCTCGAAAGCCCGGTAGAACGCCCACACCCTACCTGGCCGGCATAGCATCTCAGCCAGCGGGTCACTCAACCAACACCTGCTCGACTTAGTAGAAAATGGTACGGCCTCGACCCTTCACGGCATACCCATACACTTCATATCATTCACACATTGTGCAGGGGCAGCCTGAATTAACAACTCGGATATCATCACAAAGCTCTACCATACGATATTACTAATAACAGTCCACGATGGAACGACATATTATATCAGTTGGTTATATTCGAAAACATATCCGAGTACGGAGAAGTTAACAACAGCGGAAGCAAAATAAATGAGACCCACAGCGGCACAGTGACCGCTGACCAAAATCCACATCTATCCCATGAGTCGAACACTACCGAGGAAACCGGAAACTAGGCAGTATTGAAGTATTCCTCGACCACCGGCTCACCTGCAATGATCTAGGAATATCCTAGGTGAGTACGAAGTACTCGCAAGACTTATTCGTGCTTGATTAGATGTCCTACACATACTAGTAAAGCGGTAATTAAACATGGCATAATTTCAGCTGAAAGGTACAACATCCAAGCAGTCAATTGCCAGAACAAAATCAACATGGGAAACAACCCACAGATCAGAATTCACACGGGTCCACGAAGGGACATGGTGGCACTCACTTGCCGTATATATACACCTTAGTTCCTGGGTATAGAGGCACTCACTTGCCAACTATACACCTTAAAACATAAGCAGGCACTCACTTGCCTTTTTCCACTCACTTGGGATATCACACATCACCACATTGACACACATTCACATAATCTCTCGGATCGTTACCGGCAATACATCTCCATGGAAATAACCAGTGCTCTTCACTCGGAGGTAGCTAATCTCCAAGTGACCGAGGCTCACCATGCGTAACGTCCATGGCAGAGATTTCCGCTAACGTCCACGCGTTGATAAGGGAAATGCTACGACCGGAATCACCTCAGGATGGTAGACCCTACCAACCGTATCCGTCGAACGGAGTCACCTCAGGATGGCGGAACCAACCGTATCCGTCGAGCGGAATCACCTCAGGATGGTAGAACCTACCAACCGTATCCGTCGAGCACACCCTCGGCTCTCACACCTCACTTAAATAGATTCAAGTTATTAGAAGGATCGAGTCAATTCCCAGCCATCGCTAGACACAACTGGCAGTACACCCTAAACATGCTAGTTTCACCGAACTGAACCACACATTCCATACAACGATTCACACATCAACAGGTAATCAAGTAAAGTATATAAGTAACGATGCAAAGATGCAACAAGCTCTGCTTGCCTTAGTTAGGGGTGTTCCTGATCTTGCTCCGATGTGTAAGCCGGGTGGTCAATTCCTTCAGGTGCTGTTGTGAACAAATATTGGTACCGGAAACAAACGAAAGAAACAACCATAAGAACCAGCATGTATGCATGATATGGGATGCATGTTTCTAAGATGGAAATACTAATGTCTAGAGGTTATGACTTTGCATATTACAGACTTCACTTATATAGCCTTAAGTGTAATCCTAATCCTGCATGTCCATACAATTTAGCCTAACGTTATCTTGGGTTAGGAAGTTACTATCACTGGTAGTTATTTCGGTTAAGAGATATTGTAAACTAAGAGTACTAGAACTCTAATGCAACAGAGGTTTCTCAATTGGCATGAAAGGAGACTACTCATAACCCTCATGATGCATGCGGTGATATTAACGTTGCTTAGGACTAGGGTTATGATTTAGTGTCTTAGGAAGATTGGTTAGTTCCCAACCATTTGTACGACAATAAGGGTGCTGGATTATGAACCTATGCGACTGGAGTATCGACCTAACATGTTGAAAGCTACTCAGTTGGACCTAGGGTCATTTATTCATGAGTTGTCGAAAAATAACACGCATGAGAACGGAGCTAACATCCAATCAAATGCAACTACTTCTCAAGTCTTGAACCTTAGACTTTAGTTTGAACTAGATCATAGGAATTCCTCTAAGGGTTACGGACATGTGCAATATGTTGGAATCTAAGCTAATGCTCAAGAGCTATCGCGGGTCCCAGGGTTAATCGGGATCTGAGAGAAGGTCCTAAACCCAATATGGTGGTATTACAGTAGAGTTCGACGATACAAAACTAACGCAGCAAGGTTTACTCAATTTGGAGCTGGTTCCCTCAAGTTACGGTTTGTCGAAGATCGAGGCTCGAACGGGGAGGAACTAACGCGAGTTCAAGTTGACCTATGGTGCAATTTTTCAAATTGAGATTTTGTTCCAGCCAACATGTAGGAAATTTTATAAGGTTTCCGAATATATAAAGTTTGTTGAAATCCGACTTACGGTTCACAAGTTATCGTCGTTTAAAAATCTGCACAAACCCTAACCCTAATCTGCGTGTCCTTAATTGCTAGACACACCCGAATCCTACCCAGCACCTAAATCCAAACCCCTACATGCACCCAAGCTAACTACACCCGATTTCTCAACCCTCATGCTTCTCTGGCTTACATGCGGGCCCGGCGACTGAGCTGACTGGGCACGGCCAGCCAGACCGGAGCAGCCACGTGGTCACCCCCCCCTTCCCCACTCTCTCTCTCGTTCTCTCTCTACTGACCGGCCGGAGAAGCGACTCTGGGGCGGCGGCGCTTCACCGGGGACATCATCGGACCTGGCTACAAGGCTCAGCGAGCTCGGGGAGAAAGGGGGAGGAAGGGGAGCTCACCCGGAAGCTGGTGCCGGTGTGTTGAGAGGAGGAGGAGGTCGGGACGAAGCTCGTGGCACTCGGGAGCGGCGGTGGAGCTCGGTCACCGGCGGTGGCGGCTCCGAAGCTCAGATCTGCAGCCAAGAGGAGATGAGTGGGTGAGGGAGTAAGAAGGCAAGCTCGGAAAGGGGAGAGGGGGACCGGAGACTTGCTGGACGCGGCGGGATTTCTCGCCGGGGTCGGAAGCCGGCGACGGAGAAGACAGGCGGCGCGGGGAGCTAGGGCAGTGGGCGGTGGGGTTAACCCTAGGGTTCGGACAGGGAGGAGCGGGGAGAGCGCGCGGTCGGGGCGGGGTATTTAAGAGGCGGCGCGCTGGTCGGACGGGGCCGGTCGGGACGGCACCGCCCGCCCCGGCGTACGGGAGGCGGCGACGTGGAAGAAGGGCCTGACGGGTGGGCCCCAGGCGACAGCGAGAGAGGAGGCGCGGGGGAGGCTGCCAGGCGGGGTCCAGAGGCAGGCGGGGTGAGGGGAGAAGCGGGCTGCGGCGGCTTAACGGGCCGGCCGAGCAGGCCTTCGGCCCAGGCTCCTTAGGTTTTTCTTCTTTTCTTTATTTTCTCTAATAGCAGCACTACTCCCTTTACATTTTATGTACAAAACTAGCTCCAAATGACTTGAAATTTCTACAGGGACTTTAAAATATTATTTGCGAGCTACTGGAAGAATTTGAACCAGTTTGGGAAAGATTTGCCCTATGTTTATATTCAAATTCAATTTGGGGCTCAATTTGAGTTTATATTGCAACTAAGCCCTAGGCACACTCAAAAATTCTGAAATTTGGAGGGGATGCTCAAACATTATAAGAGCCCTATTGTAGAATTTTGTAATCCATTTGGATCTGGTTTGAATGGGTCCCTTAGTTCAATCGTCGGGTTTGACCTAATCCGTCGTTGAAACTCCAATTAGGTTTTAAACTCCTCCAAGGCTGTTGAAATTTTGTATGGAGCTAACATGTTTATATGTTTGGCTATTCCCAAGTTACGACGAGATTTTATGTAGCTTAACCTGCCCAAATGCTTAACCCTAGTTTCCGACGGTTTAGGGTTTGCATTCGGACGTTTTTGGTTGAAGTGTTATTTCGTGTTGCTTTTGGGGGCAAGTCTTGGGGAGAAAAGAGAGAGTTAGTGGAGGGATCCATCGACGGGGTCCACTGGTCCACCACTTGCGAATGTTGCTGTTGAAGTTCGATATTTCAAATAAGTTGATTGGTGTTTGTGAAATTTTACCACCGAGGATGAGATATGCACGTATCCTATATAATAAAGTTGAGGTACAACTGAGTTTAAGTAAGGTGTGGGTGTTGAGGATGCCATGTATGCATGAAAGGCAGCGTAAAACCCTAATTGTCGAATCTGGGTATTACAAAACCTACCCCCCTTAAAAAGATCTCGACCCGAGATCTCTAACGTTCAGCAGATAAGAATGGGGGCTCGGTCCTGAGCCAATCTTCATGTTTCCCACTTAGCTTCATCTTCGGTGTGGTTGCACTCCATTCTACCAAGAGACCTTCCTGTAGTTCTTCCATCGTGGGGTCATGGAGGGGTTACCACACTTCTGCTGGTCTCCAACGCTTAACCTTGACCAGGTGACCTAAGTTGTACTTTGTAACAAACCGGGCAGGTTTCCGTTCCTATGGGTCCATCAAAATGACAACGAAGGTTTTATGCTACCGGAATAGGTGGATAGCGGGGATCCATGTGTTTCATGGAAGGTTAGGTCCTTGCGTTGCTGATGACAGGTCGTGGGATCACTATTTGACTTCTACACCAGTTCTGGAAAGAGAAAACCAGATCAAGTTATTATTTTCAATAATAACCGTATTCTGGGAGAGTAAGAGTGCAGGGACCTTGTTAGTCCTGCAAATTCAGAATTCAAGATCGTTGGTTCGAGTGAGAGAGACGATGACGACCAGCTGTCTCCGTTCCAACGAGGCTGGAGATAGCGAGGGTAGTGACTTGAAGCAATCGAAGTATCTGTTTATGATTACTTAAGGAGAAGGATCGGAAGTAGGATTGGGTCGTCTGAAAGGCTTTCCAGATTGTATATTCTATTCCTCAAGACTCCAACTAGGGTACCCGCAAGGTTTTGGGTAGTGTTCCCTAGGTCTTCGAAACTTGATACTGCATCGACGGGTTGGTGCTATTATGCACATTTATCCGTTTTCTTGGCGGTTGATCTCTCTCCTCCATTTGATTCTTTTATTCAACTTCCTTACCTCCACTTTCTCTATACCATTCTTCGTACGGGGTTTAGGGCGAATTGCGATGCGAATTATTCTTGATTTGGCTGTTAAGCTAGATTCTCTAGAATCTTTGTTGTATTTTTCTCAGTAAAAACAAGGAGGTGATATCCTTGTAATTAACTGGGTGGTGGGGGTTGGGAGATGACAGAGTCCATCGGGCACCATACTCAAGGATCTTCGCGCTCCGGCTCATACTTGGGACGGGTGAGGATGCGACCTCTAGGGATGACCACTAACGATCAGATTACCCATGGATAGGAGATCCATGAGGTGGAGGAACGCGAGAAGAGGGGGTGTGTCCTGACGAGGGCTAAGTCACGTTCGTTATTTCTCTGCCGGAGCTGGCGATAAGGAATACTAGTCTTCAGGTGCTGCCTACCTTAATCTGGAGCTTGGTCAACCATTGCAGGCCTATTATAGCACTTGGGTTTTCTTACTTCAGGTACCATTGCAGGGGTTAAAAGCAAGTTCTTACCCTCCTAGTATTAACACCGTCATATACTAATTTGGTTCCTAACTCCGGATCGAGGATTGCAACAAAGCGGGAATAATGCAATGCGGGTAATGGAACCTAGTTATCCTGTGCAAGCTTGCTTAATGGGAAGGGATGGGATGCTCCGGAATCAAAGAGAGCGGTGGCAGGAGTTAACTTAACAGTGAACGTACCCAACACTTCCTCCGATGCATCCATCGCTTCTTCGACGGTGATGTAGTTCACCCTGCTACTGCGGGTGGATTGAGGCTTGTTGGGAGCTGATCCCTTAGCTTGAGGCCCTCCACTAGCTTGTCCTTGTTGCCCCTTGGGAGCAAAGGCAAAGTTTGTGCGCGGCGAGGTGCAGCGATCAGCAAAGTGCCCCATATTTCCGCAGTTATAGCACCTGATCTTACTCCGATCAAATACGGGTTGCGGCTGTCCGTTCTGGGGATGAGGCTGATGTCCTTGTTGCTGAGGGCGAGGAGCATAATCTTGTGGCCTTGGTGGATACTGTCCAGTGGGACGGGGTGGTTGTGGCTGCCACACCCGTGGCCTCTGCGAACTGCTTGCAGCAGCCTTTAGTGCTTCTCTTTCACGCTTACGAGTCTTGTCGAGGGCTAATTCTTTGGCCTCCACGTTGATGGCCTTATCCACCAGGTGCTGAAAGTTTCGCACATCAACCGTGGCTAACTTAGCTTGCATTTCTTCACTTAATTTCCCCATGAACTTCTCCACCTTGTCCTCGTCAGAGGAGACTTCTCGAGGTGCATATCGCGCCAAATGGTTGAACTCACGAAGAAACTCCATGATGGGCTTCTTGCCTTGACGAAGGTCTCGGAACTCTTCCTTCTTCAATGCCATGATACCGGCAGGGATGTGGAAATCACGGAAGCCGGTTCGGAACTCGGCCCAAGTGATCACATGGCCGGGGGCTTGCAGGGCCAAAAAGTTCTCCCACCAGTCCGCGGCGGCTCCTTCTAGATAGTGTGAGGCGAAGTTGACCTTGTCCTCTTCAGCACACTGGGCCAGCTGAAGTTTCCTTTCAATCGTGCGGATCCAATTGTCGGCTTCAAGAGGGTCATCGGTCCGATCAAAAGTAGCTGGTTGAGTTCTCTGAAATTCAGACAGACTGCCTCTGCCCTGACCACCTGCTGCGCCTTGATTACGCACTATCTGCTCTAAAATCCGGTTCTGGGTGAGCAAAATTTCGGCGATGTTGGGCTGTTGGGGAGGGGGTGGCATTTCTTCTCCTTCACGCTCACGACGCCCGCGAGCGGCTCCACGGGTTCCAGATGCCATGCTGCTGAAGTAAAAAGGCACCGGATAAGATAAAGAAGTTGGACACTTGGAAGATCAAGGATATTTCCACCAGGGTATAACAAGGTGGTCCAACATGCGGCACATCATCTCATACGCACTTTCACGAGAAAATGAGGCACAAAACAATTGCAAGGAACGTTGACGCTAGCACACGAGTGCATTAATACGATCAACGGAGTTTCATACAAAGGCTGCGGTTTAGATCACTCTTTTAGTGAAGTAAACGGGGGTAATGTTCCAAAATTGCAGCCATGGATACCCAATTACCACTCTCCAAAAGATGCCCTAAGACCTAACATTATGAGTTCATCTTACATTCCAAAATACAAATCACACTAAGGACTATATGGAGCTCCCTCATTACGACGACTGATCTCATAAGCTTCCAACTCAGTGGGGAGAGGAACCATGGAGTGGAACAAGGGAATGCTGTGTCCAAACTGAGGGATCACAGAGGGAATACGACGAACGCTGCCCACCGCCATTTGTGGACGCAACGAATCAGGTGGAAAACCAATCTCCATTCCGCCCACCGACGGATAGTGGTACACCCATGGACCTCTTCCATAGACCGAGTAGGTGCCCTCTCCGGTCCAGAAGTGAGGGGGTGCAGCGAAGTCTCTCCGTTGTTGATGTGCAAGCTCAAGAGAGGTGATGAGGCGATAGCGATACCGCCTCATCTCGAATCCACGGGCACGATATGCCATGTCCAAGGATCGGACGAGGCGACCCAAATGGGCTAGTACCACGTTGCTCTCCTGGGTGAAGTCTTCGGATGGCGCCACGTCCTCCATGGGAGTTCGCGACGGAAAGTAGGTGAAGGGACCTCCAACGAGACCCGGAATCTCATGCCGAAGATGGCACATAGCTGAATAAGCTGCGTCTTGGACCGCGGACTCTAGTTCTGCTCCATAGCCATTGAAGAAGCATGGCTGGTGGGGAGGGTCCTGCGCACGCGAGTGAATGAACACACGCGCTTGATACTCGTACATGCCAAACCCTAGGTCGGCTTTATGCACAAGGTACTCCGGGAGATAGGGGAATCCGAGTTCCCGAAGCATGTATAAAAGCACCTCTGGAAACCCGTCGACATCCAAGGCGTGGGTAGCATGCACCAGCTGAAGAAATTCCATCTAACATGACAAGGATAAGTCAGGGTCAGCCACACCAGGAAAAACAAAAGCAATAGAGAAGAAAATCAGAACTAAGAGCGACGAGGGTAAGGAATAAAAAGCAACCTACTTATTAATTTTAAACATAGGGTTTACTTTTTAAATAGTTTTGCTGGCCTCTCGGTGAGGCGCAGTGGAAGCTCCTAACTAACGACCACCTGCAATTGGCTTCCTACGGTCAGCTCGGCTCTGATACCAAGCTGTCACGGACCCAGAATTGCATATGATTAGGGGAACGCGAAGTCGCCAAGGACCGAAGGACTCGTCCGCCCGGTGGCACGGTACCTGCGCCGTACGCACCAAGGTAGAGCGGTCCGACACCCGCCACGTGCGAGCCGGCCGGAAGCGACCAATATTCCCAAAACCACATACGATTCCGTAATCCGGTGAAGACCCAGAGTCGTTCCCAAATCCTACCACGACAAGCAAGGTCGGAGGAGCCCGGCAGTTCTACCCACACCCTAGCCTAGCTCGGAAGCTAGTGGGTCGCTCGAAAGCCCGGTAGAACGCCCACACCCTGCCTGGCCGGCATAGCATCTCAGCCAGCGGGTCACTCAACCAACACTTGCTCGACTTAGTAGAAAATGGTACGGCCTCGACCCTTCACGGCATACCCATACACTTCATATCATTCACACATTGTGCAGGGGCAGCCTGAATTAACAACTCGGATATCATCACAAAGGCTCTACCATACGATATTACTAATAACAGTCCACGATGGAACGACGTAATACATCAGTTGGTTATATTCGAAAACATATCCGAGTACGGAGAAGTTAACAACAGCGGAAGCAAAATAAATGAGACCCACAGCGGCACAGTGACCGCTGACCAAAATCCACATCTATCCCATGAGTCGAACACTACCGAGGAAACCGGAAACTAGGCAGTATTGAAGTATTCCTTGACCACCGGCTCACCTGCAATGATCTAGGAATATCCTAGGTGAGTACGAAGTACTCGCAAGACTTATTCGTGCTTGATTAGATGCCCTACACATACTAGTAAAACGGTAATTAAACATGGCATAATTTCAGCTGAAAGGTACAACATCCAAGCATTCAATTGCCAGAACAAAATCAACATGGGAAACAACCCACAGATCAGAATTCACACGGGTCCACGAAGGGACATGGTGGCACTCACTTGCCGTATATATATACACCTTAGTTCCTGGGTATAGAGGCACTCACTTGCCAACTATACACCTTAAAACAAAAGCAGGCACTCACTTGCCTTTTCCCACTCACTTGGGATATCACACATCACCACATTAACACACATTCACATAATCTCTCGGATCGTTACCGGCAATACATCTCCATGGAAATAACCAGTGCTCTTCACTCGGAGGTAGCTAATCTCCAAGTGACCGAGGCTCACCATGCGTAACGTCCATGGCAGAGATTTCCGCTAACGTCCACGCGTTGATAAGGGACATGCTACGACCGGAATCACCTCAGGATGGTAGACCCTACCAACCGTATCCGTCGAACGGAATCACCTCAGGATGGCGGAACCAACCGTATCCGTCGAGCGGAATCACCTCAGGATGGTAGAACCTACCAACCGTATCCGTCGAGCACACCCTCGGCTCTCACACCTCACTTAAATAGATTCAAGTTGTTAGAAGGACCGAATCAATTTCCAGCCATCGCTAGACACAACTGGCAGTACACCCTAAAATGCTAGTTCCACCGAACTGAACCACACATTCCATTCAACGATTCACACATCAACAGGTAATCAAGTAAAGTATATAAGTAACGATGCAAAGATGCAACAAGCTCTGCTTGCCTTAGTTAGGGGTGTTCCTGATCTTGCTCCGATGTGTAAGCCGGGTGGTCAATTCCTTCAGGTGCTGTTGTGAACAAATATTGGTACCGGAAACAAACGAAAGAAACAACCATAAGAACCAGCATGTATGCATGATATGGGATGCATGTTTCTAAGATGGAAATACTAATGTCTAGAGGTTATGACTTTGCATATTACAGACTTCACTTATATAGCCTTAAGTGTAATCCTAATCCTGCATGTCCATACAATTTAGCCTAACGTTATCTTGGGTTAGGAAGTTACTATCACTGGTAGTTATTTCGGTTAAGAGATATTGTAAACTAAGAGTACTAGAACTCTAATGCAACAGAGGTTTCTCAATTGGCATGAAAGGAGACTACTCATAACCCTCATGATGCAGGCGGTGATATTAACGTTGCTTAGGACTAGGGTTATGATTTAGTGTCTTAGGAAGATTGGTTAGTTCCCAACCATTTGTACGACAATAAGGGTGCTGGATTATGAACCTATGCGACTGGAGTATCGACCTAACATGTTGAAAGCTACTCAGTTGGACCTAGGGTCATTTATTCATGAGTTGTCGAAAAATAACACGTATGAGAACGGAGCTAACATCCAATCAAATGCAACTACTTCTCAAGTCTTGAACCTTAGATTTTAGTTTGAACTAGATCATAGGAATTCCTCTAAGGGTTACGGACATGTGCAATATGTTGGAATCTAAGCTAATGCTCAAGAGCTATCGCGGGTCCCAGGGTTAATCGGGATCTGAGAGAAGGTCCTAAACCCAATATGGTGGTATTACAGTAGAGTTCGATGATACAAAACTAACGCAGCAAGGTTTACTCAATTTGGAGCTGGTTCCCTCAAGTTACGGTTTGTCGAAGATCGAGGCTCGAACGGGGAGGAACTAACGCGAGTTCAAGTTGACCTATGGTGCAATTTTTCAAATTGAGATTTTGTTCCAGCCAACATGTAGGAAATTTTATAAGGTTTCCGAATATATAAAGTTTGTTGAAATCCGACTTACGGTTCACAAGTTATCGTCGTTTAAAAATCTGCACAAACCCTAACCCTAATCTGCGTGTCCTTAATTGCTAGACACACCCGAATCCTACCCAGCACCTAAATCCAAACCCCTACATGCACCCAAGCTAACTACACCCGATTTCTCAACCCTCATGCTTCTCTGGCTTACATGCGGGCCCGGCGACTGAGCTGACTGGCCACGGCCAGCCAGACCGGAGCAGCCACGTGGTCACCCCCCCCTTCCCCACTCTCTCTCTCGTTCTCTCTCTACTGACCGGCCGGAGAAGCGACTCTGGGGCGGCGGCGCTTCACCGGGGACATCATCGGACCTGGCTACAAGGCTCAGCCGAGCTCGGGGAGAAAGGGGGAGGAAGGGGAGCTCACCCGGAAGCTGGTGCCGGTGTGTTGAGAGGAGGAGGAGGTCGGGACGAAGCTCGTGGCACTCGGGAGCGGCGGTGGAGCTCGGTCACCGGCGGTGGCGGCTCCGAAGCTCAGATCTGCAGCCAAGAGGAGATGAGTGGGTGAGGGAGTAAGAAGGCAAGCTCGGAAAGGGGAGAGGGGGACCGGAGACTTGCTGGACGCGGCGGGATTTCTCGCCGGGGTCGGAAGCCGGCGACGGAGAAGACAGGCGGCGCGGGGAGCTAGGGCAGTGGGCGGTGGGGTTAACCCTAGGGTTCGGACAGGGAGGAGCGGGGGAGCGCGCGGTCGGGGCGGGGTATTTAAGAGGCGGCGCGCTGGTCGGGACGGGGCCGGTCGGGACGGCACCGCCCGCCCCGGCGTACGGGAGGCGGCGACGTGGGAAGAAGGGCCTGACGGGTGGGCCCCAGGCGACAGCGAGAGAGGAGGCGTGGGGGTGGCTGCCAGGCGGGGTCCAGAGGCAGGCGGGGTGAGGGAGAAGCGGGCTGCGGCGGCTTAACGGGCCGGCCGAGCAGGCCTTCGGCCCAGGCTCCTTAGGTTTTTCTTCTTTTCTTTATTTTCTCTAATAGCAGCACTACTCCCTTTAACATTTTATGTACAAAACTAGCTCCAAATGACTTGAAATTTCTACAGGGACTTTAAAATATTATTTGCGAGCTACTGGAAGAATTTGAACCAGTTTGGGAAAGATTTGCCCTATGTTTATATTCAAATTCAATTTGGGGCTCAATTTGAGTTTATATTGCAACTAAGCCCTAGGCACACTCAAAAATTCTGAAATTTGGAGGGGATGCTCAAAACATTATAAGAGCCCTATTGTAGAATTTTTAATCCATTTGGATCTGGTTTGAATGGGTCCTTAGTTCAATCGTCGGGTTTGACCTAATCCGTCGTTGAAACTCCAATTAGGTTTTAAACTCCTCCAAGGCTGTTGAAATTTTGTATGGAGCTAACATGTTTATATGTTTGGCTATTCCCAAGTTACGACGAGATTTTATGTAACTTAACCTGCCCAAATGCTTAACCCTAGTTTCCGACGGTTTAGGGTTTGCATTCGGACGTTTTCGGTTGAAGTGTTATTTCGTGTTGCTTTTGGGGCAAGTCTTGGGGAGAAAAGAGAGAGTTAGTGGAGGGATCCATCGACGGGGTCCACTGGTCCACCACTTGCGAATGTTGCTGTTGAAGTTCGATATTTCAAATAAGTTGATTGGTGTTTGTGAAATTTTACCACCGAGGATGAGATATGCACGTATCCTATATAATAAAGTTGAGGTACAACTGAGTTTAAGTAAGGTGTGGGTGTTGAGGATGCCATGTATGCATGAAAGGCAGCGTAAAACCCTAATTGTCGAATCTGGGTATTACACGGGAGCGAGTCGGCCAAAGCGGCAGCTGCGAAGAGGTTTTGGGCCGGTGTTTGGTAGACAGGGACACCGTCTTGCTCTCACCCGAAGAGAGGGGCACGGACAACTCGGCTCCTCCGGGCGGTTGAAGAAGCACGCCGGTTCGAACGTTGGTGTGATCCATGGGGCTCATCATGTTGACGTTCTCGTTCCTCGAGAGCTGCTCTTTCCTGATCAAGACGGTCTCGCTCAGCAAGGATGGCTTGCCGAGATGCCTCCAAGGCCTTCTCAGCCTCCGATTGCCCATCAATGGGCGTGAGCAGGTCCTCATCCATCGCCCTGGCCGCTGCGGCTGACGTGCCCGCGTCGTTCGTGGCGCCGGGCGCGACCACATATACCTCGGCCGAGGCGGTTCGGCTATGCGAACTCTCGTCCCCATCGAATTCAGAATCCAGGATGGGGAGGAGGGATTCAGAGCCAACCATGCCGACGAGCTGTGAACGCTTCACGCCATTGCCTGGGGTGGAAGGAGATCCCAGTAGGTACCCAAGCTCCGGTTCCACCGTGGAACGGGGAAGCGGATCCTGGAGGTTTAGTTGGCCGAAGGTGTCAGCCACAAAGCGAAGGCTTCCGAAGAGAAACTCCGTGCCTTCGGGGTGCGCGGCGAATGGCACGTCGCCGGCCACCAACTTGCTGTCGGTAGCTGGAGAGGATCCCGCTTGGATCATAGCTCCAACACGCGCCTCCCCTACCTGGCGCGCCAACTGTCGTGGGGATTTCGCGGCAATATACATTTCTAGTAGGATTTGGGGGAGCGCACGTGGAAGATCTAAGCGGGTTCACACAAGAGATTTTATCCAGGTTCAGGCCCTCCAGTGGCAGAGGTAACACCCTACTCCTGCTGATTGTATTGCTGGTCTTGTGCGAGAATGGTTACAGAGAGATGATGGTTGTTCTTGTCTAGAGGTAGAAGACAATGCGTAAGAGTCTAGCCTCGCCCTTTGCATGGGGCCCCTACCTTATATAGGCTTTACATATGCCGACTCGGCCAGTCGGCTGAGCTACTGTAAATGCGTACTTTAATTTGCATCTTTATTCTGCATAAGTCTCCGAGTAACGCCAGCCTTCACGCCAGCGAAACGCCTGCCTTGATGAGGTTGTAATGCCAGCCTTGATGACACCCGGACGTTGCTTCCGTGTGGGGCTTCACTTGGGCCTTCATCCGATTGGGCCTCCGTGGAACTCCCCGAGTCTATTGGGCCGACTCGCTATGCTGGGCCTACCTGGATGGGTTCCCCCTATCAGTTCCACCAAAGGAACCTTAATTGAACCGCTTGAGATAGTATATCTTAGATTGTTCGGCTGTTGAGTCGTCTAAGAAAATGTTGGGTATAAATATTTTTAGGGTTTTTGGCCGCGCCCTCACACTCAAAATTTCTAAGTCCCCCATGTCATCCCATCTTCCCGAGCCCTAGCGTTGCCGCCGCCTCATGACGCCACTACCGAGGAGGAGGAGGTCACCTGCACTGCTACCGCCACCGGGGAGGACGAGGAGGACTTCTTGCTACCGCCACCAAGGAGGTGGAGGAGGACACCCGCACCGCTGCCAAGGAAAGTGACCAGCCTGCTACACCATTCAAGCACCGTCGACCCTGAGCTAGTCACCCCTCTCCTTCTCTCCCCCTCCTCCAATGTCAAAATTTGGATGAAATTTCGGTTATACTTGTTGGATGAAATTCTATGAAATTTATGTTAGGGTTAGGGCTAGAGTTAGGGTTAGGGTTATAAGTTGTCATTACATGTTGGATGAAATTTTTGTTAGTAAAAAATATAATAGTTGGATGAAATATTGGATAAAATTGTATGAAATTTCTATTAGGTTTAGGGTTCAGGTTATAAGCCATCATTATATGTTGGGACTTGAATTGCCCCGTCGTCCCCAAGGATTTCAAAGAAGCTATGTCACAAGCTACATTGCTATCAGCGGAAAAGGCGTGGAAGACATTTAAGTCCCAGCTCCTGTGAGAATATGTGTTTGAGTATGTGGACCTTCGAGAAGTGGCCTTTCATTACTCCTGAATAGTGGTACCTCTATGTGGCAGTGAAGACGATGGATGAATTTTGGCATAAGAGTGAAGTAAATAGAGGAAAACCCCCAATAGATTCGAAACCAAGGGTACATATGTGCCAAAGGGAAATGGATGAAGGAGGATGAAGAGGCATCCTAGGGGAATGCCCCTGTCGATGATCGGTAAACCACCGATCTTACAGTATTCGTGGAATGGTGATACTTGGGGGGTAGGGACCTCTAGGGCACAAGGCCAAGAGATCTGACAGCAAGGAAAACACCCTTTTTATACAGGTTCGAGCCTCCCTCAGGATAATAACCCTACGTCCTGTTCGTATATATTGATCAAAAGAGTATCTTACAGGGGTGTGTATGTTAGTGGCTATCCTAGACCTAATCGGAGGCTATGTCAACTAGTTCCGTTGGGCTCGACTCCTTCGAGGCGGCGGGTCTTCTCGTGGGAATCGCTAGGGCTTCTGGATGGCTTCAGGCTTGTCTGGCTTCTAAGATCTCCTAAGACTTGAGCGACCTCTAAGACCTGTCCTCTCCTATAGGATTGCTGATCCTTTTATAGGGGGTTCCCCGAGTCGTACTAGACATGGACTTATACCTGAGTAGAACTCTGGCTTCCTTAAACGTCGGGATTGACTTCCTAGTTTAAGGGATGACCTTCCTCCTTACGGAGGCTACCTTATCTCCTGGGGATCCTTACCGAATACGTATCCTTGTTTCGATAATCCAGGGAATCGTATACGGATACCTCCTCGTATACGGGGTACTATACTATTCATCATCAGCCCCCTCAGATTTGGTGACGTTATAGACCTTCGCACCTGAAACTCGAGTTTAGGCGTTATTATCTTTGAAAAGCCACCGACGAGGTCAACCACCTTGAGTTCGGGCATCGTTGCCTTCGAAAACCCCACCAACAAGGAAGTGGCTAGATGCCTGGTAAGATATTGAACTGCCGAACTTGTAATTAGTCTATAACATCATAGTAATCAAAATAACCTTCTGGGCTCTTACAGGTCTAATGAGTGTACGTCTACTTGGGGATCCTTCACGTGAGATATACTCGAAGCTACAATAGGAACCCCATAGCACTTTGGTCGTGTGTAGAGCCCAGGGTCAAAGGTTGGGCATAAACTGGGAGTCGCCAAGGACTTAGAGGCAAAGTGGAGGTAGAAAAGAGCCAAAGAGCATGAAAAAGAGGAACGGCTCAAATAAAAACTTAGACAAGAGGTGTGCGAGGACCTACGCTAAGAATTGCGTGAGGTTAGAAGGACGCTCAAAGAGGAGTGGGAGTGTGAGTACTTGCAACACCAAGACCAAGCCATTGTTTTGCATAGCCCTGGTAACCAATGGAGTAGTTGCACCTTAGTCGAGCCATTGGTTGGAGATAAGGAAGCCACATATTAGGTTGATGATATCGGGGTAAGATATATCCTCACAATGGTCTATCTTTAGATATCTAAAGTTCCATTTAACTAATTGTGTACTGTGATGTAGCTTCCCACGTATTGCAAGCTCGAAATGAGAATTACCGGCTTGGATGTTGCAGTGGAGGCTTAGGGGTTAGCACATATAATTTGTGAAGGTTTTACAGTGCACAATGTCCCGCTATCGTCCGGGATTGTAAAGGTGCTCATGGACAATGCACAATCAATTCAAGGGAGTCCCTCTGCTGAATCCCATAAACGACAAGATGAAAACTCTAGGGGATGCATTTAGGAAATTTATCTAGTGGCTGAAGAGGGACATCTTCCTCAACTTCTTAGGGACACAACGATCGTTCCCATTAGAAACAATGACGACTCCAATGACACTTGTTGCTTCACCAGTGCTAGCAACATTTGTGGTGGTGGATCCTACACCACCAACACTACCCGCAGCTCTTATGCCAGTGGATAATACACCACCACCGACAGCGATACCACCTTCACCTGTCACTTCATTGCGCAAGTTAACCTCTATCAATGAACCGGGAAAAGTACAAAGGGAAAGACCATGGCCAAGACTGGCACAGGAAAGGGACTAATGGTGAGGCCTGATAATATCGATTGAGAAATCTAGGTACTAAAGACCATGGATAATATCCCCTTTGTGCCCCTAGCCAAGAAATTCAAGCTTGGACAACCATTGGTCGAGAATGACAAGACGGTCGAGTCAAAACATGGGTCCGCTTGTGCTTCTTTGCATAGGTAGTACATGCAACAATCCAATAAGACGAAGTACCAACAGGTCTCGAATCTCGTGGTCCAATTCACAGAAGACTATTTGCACCACAACCAAAAAGATTGTTGCTTCTCGGTGGAGTTTGATAGCTTGTTCAGTCTTTACAACCTCGGCCCCCTAGATACCTCAATCATTAGATGACAGACACTATAAATATTTACACTCATGGTCTACATACATCAAATATAAATGTCATCTATATACAAATTTTTGCTCTTTTATATGTAGATACATGATCATAGAAGCTAGACAAATGAAAGGAGTTATTGGCTTCATTGACCCACATGCTGCCTCCAATACAAATTTTGGAGCTGAGCCACGATAATAAGTACATACTTTATCCTTTCCAAGACGTAGTACTATCATTGCATTAGTTTCTATACTTACTAATTTCTATTTTATGCGTGACAAGTACACTATGAAAGGACCAAGGGTGCCGACTAGAGGAGGGGGTGAATAGGAGGCTAATTAAAATTACTTAGATTTATTTTTTTTAACCAGTTATTGACTTAGCAGATCATCAGATTTAGTTGGCTGTGTGACAGGTTCCTAACACAGGTGAAATATCACAAGTAAAATAGCACGTGGCTGTCACACAGGTAGATCACACAGGTGATCTAATAACCTAGCACAGGTAAGCTAGTAATGTGGCTCCGACACAGGTGACTAAGACAGGTATAAAAGATGATACAACTATAACACCTGAGACACAGCTAGAACAAGCAGGCAGAAGGCTGATCAAGCAGGTATAAAGCAGATTTGAATAAGGTGAACAAGAAAGTCTCAGATCATATAAGCATGCAATGAATATAACTGCTAGAGGAAATAGACTAAGCACTCAGAGAAAGACAAGTGGATTTATCCCCAAGTTCCCTACTCTTTTCAGAGAGGTACGTCTCCGTTGGAGAGACTACTCCGAAAAGATAGTCAGCACTGAATCGTGCTTGTCCTCCGAGTACCTGACGTTCAAGCCTCTTCCTTGCTTGTGGAGGTCCTTTTGCCTTGCAGCAGGATGACCTCGATGCTCCTTCACAAACTTACTGATTCAGCCCACACAAGCTTGAGTGATATCAACAACTCCTACACCCATCTAGGAGCAGACACTCCAAGAGTAACAGATGATGCAGCAGCAATCTCTTGGAGGAACCTTTGCTCGTGCTCAAAGCTCACAAACTCACTCGGACTGACCCTTAGGCTTTTAGCTCTTGTTGAGTGGTTGGAGGCTTTGCAACGGTCGTATGTGATTCATTGGTTTGAGCAAGGTTGAGGATGAAGTCCTCCCCTGGTCCCCTATATATAGGGTCCTCAGGCACCTGACCGTTACCCTGTTGCCACGTAGGATTAAGTGAGCCATCGGTGTCAGCCACCGGTGACACAGCTACACACTACGCCCAACTGTACCCGGCTCAGGCAGACCGACACCTGTGTCACCGGCAGCACACACAGGTGAACCCTTAGCTGATAGCCGCACTACTCAGCCCGGTCCTGGCACATGACATGCCCTCAGCATACGTCAAACTCTAATACCTATAAGGAGAGAACCTCTGATAGACTTCTGACACATCAGACCACCTATCGTAGTGCAGGTACCTTAGCATTTTCAAGCTCTCCCCTGGTACAGAGATGGACCTGAGTCATAGAGCGGAAGACCACCTGTGACACAGCTGTGTCACACAGGTGCCTAAAGCTCTAGGGTTTTCACTGTTAGTACTGTAGAACACTAACACAAAACAGCTTCATACTTTGTGCAAAGCTATTGACACAGGGCAATTGACCTCAAAAGATCAATCCCCTTGACCAACACTCTGAGCAATGAGCAAGGTTCCCTTAGACAACTGCTACTGTTTCATCCCTCTTGATAGTACGGGTGATTCCTATGGACTCAAAGAAACTAGCAAATCTAGGCTTTACCTGCCACCAACTGAAGTCACGGCCCTTGACGCATCAAGCCACCATCACCTTGCTTGCAGCTCCCTGCACAGCACCGGCTTCTTCTCAGCTGTGACACAGCTACCTAGCACAGCCATCTCTTTGTCCTTGAAACCACCTTGTACCCTTTTTGGTGACCATCCTTCACTGGATAATCCTTCTTCATGGAATCTGTAAACTCTGCTTACACTCATTGTAAACATTAGATTCCAGTTTAAGTTGCCATTAACCATCAAAACCATATTAGGGCCTAGATGATCTTTCACACTAGCTTAGTTTTAATGACATGCCCATGTAGATACCATTGGATTCTTATTGTCTTTATACCAAGCGAGGCCATGGATACCTCGATGCCAAGCAGAGGAGGAAAACTCAATATAGAATTATCGGCCTTTTACTAGACAGGTAAACAAATTTCCTACTTATATAACTGTATCATAGGTCTAAATAAAAAATTTGGATCATGAAAAGGGCCTACTCCTTGTATTGCTGCGAAAGAGGGGAAGGCAAGGGATATAAGTTTGGCCATGACTTTAAGTTTTTGGTTTGTATCTAGTAGTGGAAAACTAATATATACTAGACCAAATTAACTTCATAATATTGCCTTTAGAACTAATTAATTCTAATTTTCCAAGGTCGCTAGTAGCCACCGACAACAAACCTAAGTGGCTTCTATGTATGCTACCACATGAATCTCATCGTAGGTACTTCATCCAACTTAAATGTGTATTTCTTTACATAAGAGTTATTATTTTTTAATTCATGCATATGCAAGTCTTTAGTCTTCATTTGACAAGTTCCACCAATTCTGAATATAATGTTGCAAAAGCTGGACTTAACAAAGATAAGACGAATCGTCACTTCTTTACTGGTCAAAGAGGTAATCAAACCTGATGGCAAGTTCTGCTAAAGACCAAGAATAACGGCTCCTTAGGATATAATTGCCCAAAAACTTGAATTTTGTTAATTAGGAGTAGAATATATCTACTTGGCTTAGTATCAATGTACTTTGATTCGGAGATGTGAATGGTTGGTTCTCAGATTTATATATGCATGTGTGAATGTGAATGGTTTTGAGATTTATATATGCATGTGTGAATGGCATTGAGATTTATATATTCATGTGTGAATGGTTCTGAGATGTGAATACATGTTTTGATTGGATATGTGAATCTAGATATGTGATTCTTGTGAATTTCTGTGTTTTAGAGCAATCCAAAAAATAAAATTAGCCTCACTGTTATTATTTACATCACAAATGGTTCAACCCAAAAATCGCCTAAGATAGCCATTGTTCCCAGTCTATTCAGATAAATGAACCGTCAGAACCGTCTGAGATAATCTGAGATAATGTATTATCTTATATAGTCCTAATATACATCGATTTCAAAATATAGGAAGGGAAAGTAATGGAGAGCAAGCAAAGGAAAGAAATCTATCAACGACCGACTTCGGACTAGAATCTAGAAACATACCTAAGGGAAGAAAGCATATTTGAGAATCAGAGATGTCATTTATTATCACTAACCTTTTTTTACACACTCTTCGATGAACCATTAGAGATGTGCTTTTCTAATCGTCTGAGATGTGTTGTTCTGTAGTAGTGATAGTCTTACGACCTTAGTCATAAGACATATTACTATGTTGAATTATTGTTAATATTTACTCTCGTTTGTGTGATTGATGAAACATAAATTGATGAGGACATGACCCCCATGGATACACCCACTGCCACCTCCACCTCTACTTCCACTACTTCAACTACGTCCGCTGCTCAAGCTATAAAGAATAAAAGAAGGTCCGGGAAGATTGTCAAGAACAAGCGAGGAGTCGAGTTCAAGCTTTCGGGAGGACTAGCAAATAAAGTTCATGTGACCATGAAGATGTCTCACATGGATTTGTGCTGTACAAGAAGATCTCCCATGTCACTTTTGGCCCAAGAAGAGTTAGAGATCAGGTCCAACACGTTCTGGACTCTGATTTGGATTCCTGAGACAGCCCTGACTTCAAACTTCTATGTCTCGAGCATATGGACTCCGATTTGGATGATCTTGGATTTTTTGGAAAGCTTATCTCGTGATCTTTTCAACCTGTCCAACCTCATCTCCAAATTCCTTACGAGCACACAGCAATTGCCAAAACAGATCACCTCTTCTCTTTAAATACTCCCTAGGGTTCTCTCTTTAGCCTCGGGTTTCATTGAGTTGTTTAGCTACTGCTACAATATTGTATCTACAACTCGTGTAGGACTACCAACTTGTTTAGATCTTCAGTGAAATCTCAAACCTTGTTCTTCTATCTTGTACCAATTTAATACTCGCAATTTTAGATTGCAATTTATCATTGTTCTTGCTGGTTCTTCGGTTGCTTGCAGGAACTCGAACTTCATTTTCAGGTTGATTATGTCTACGGCAAGGTCAATATCTATTGAAGGTTGGTTTAGCGATTGCTAAGGCATATCATCGTGTACGGTATAGTCGGATCGTCAAGGTCAAACTCCACCAAACCGTTAGTTATCCTCGTCTCACCGAAAGATCGGGCCACTGTTCCTCATCAAGTGGTATTAGAGCTCAAGTTGATCAGTGAGAGATTTATCATTTTCATAGTTAGATCTATTTTTCCTATTGTTCAGAAAAAGCCAACAAAAAAATAGTAGATTGGTTTCCACTATCCAAGCCACTCCGAGCCATTGCATTTTTCTTTCAGTAATTTTTGCATTGTTAAATTCGTGGTTGCATCGTCGTGTCAAGTTGCTGGTCATAGTTGTAGATCGTGTCTAGTTCGTCTTGCCATTGCCACCATTGTGTTGCCACTGCCACCATTATCATCACCACCATCTCTTTGGGATTGTTAGAGTGGTTCAAAAAAAAAGAGATCAATTCCATATCTGTTATGGATAGAGTCCAGGGCAAACACGACTCCTAGTAGTCCCGAACTCCAAAAATCAAGGGAGACATATGTGTTGATTCTGCTCCCAAAGGCTTCAGTTCTTTTTGGGCATCTAAACTCCTAGTAGAAGCCGCCAAAGTCCTGCCACGGCCAGAAAAATAGCAGATTTTGTTACCACGGCAGAGGATAGATCTATTTCGGAGGCTCCGACTTTTCCGGCAGCTCCGACATCTCCGGAGGAACCGATCTTTCCTCCAACTTCCAACTCGTACAGGGACAGAAGGAGAATTCAGATCTTCCGAGTTCAATCCCGGAGGCTCCGGAAACGGTTTCCCTTTTCAGAAGTTAAGCTTGGGTCCTCTGAGTTTAACTCCCGGAGGCTCCGACTTTTTCTGGCAACTCCGACATCTCCGGAGGAATCGTCTTTCCCTCCGACTTCCAACTCGTGCGGGAACAGAAGGAGAACTCGGATCTTCCAACTTCAATCCCAGAGACTCTGAGAACGTTCACAATTCCCCGAAGCTAAACTCAGAATCTTCGACTTCAGTTTGGAGGCTCCGAGGACGTGACATCAGAGGCTCCGAGGATGACTGCACGTTCCCCGAAGCTAAACTTGGAACCTCCGACTTCGGCCCCGGAGACTCCAAGGTCATCTATCTGTTTCCAATTTCTAGCTGCGGTGAAGTTTTTGCTTGTTTCTGCTGCTGCGGCAGCAGCACGACAACTTTGAACTTGCTAATTGCTGCCACTTCTCTGCCGTGGCAGCATATTTAGCTATTTTTGCTACTGTGGCAAGCCAACGATAGTCAGATTTCAAATCTTTGCCTGTTTGCTTGTTTGAGTGAGTTTCTAAGATCAAAAAAATATATAGAAAAGAAAAAAAAGAAGCCACACAGAAGGCCAACTAAAAACAAATTATATCAGATCTCTCACTCTTCTTTTAGGGCTTTTTGTGCCACATCTCTTTGAGCTTCACTTATATCTTTTAGGCATTGATCGTCTAGTACTCGGTCTAGGCTAGAATCAACAACATCGACTAGTACTTTGAGCACTTATTCAACTTGCATTTGCTAAATTGATTTTTGCTATTCCTTGCTACCATATTGAAGCCAACCAAGCTCCACCTTCCTATACTGTACCTTGTTCAGTCACCTTAGTAATCGCTACACTAATCTTTTGATCATCTTTGACACCGCCAAAGGTTGAGAACCACTGCAGCATGGTAAGAACTGGTAAGAGCTTGGTATTTGCTACAAAAATTATTGAGATTCCTTCCACCCCACACCCCACACTCTAGTAGTTGATAGGAATATATACTTATGATTTGTTTTCTTGTCTTCTAGTAACAATGACAAGTTCTGGAGTAATCAGTTCTTGGGCTAGATCTATAGTGGGAGATGTGCCATACCGGAGGCATGCGTTTCTTCATCACCACCACGGCAAGTACGACTACCTCCATGAAAGGTACCACAATGTGAAAAGGTACATGATCATGTTGACTCCATGCCAATATTTGAGGGTTGTAATAGGTTTGATTTCTATCTCGATTGGGAATTAGAACTCAATGAAATATTTGCTAGCCATGTCTTTCCTAAGCATAAGCAAGTACAAGCTGCTGTTCGTACATTCACTGATTTTGCTTCTATTTGGTGGGATGAATATTATCGATTATACCCTGATTATATACCTGCTACTTGGGATGATTTAAAACTTACAATGAGATACGAATTCGTACCATCCTTTTTTATACGTAGCAAGCTTCGAAAGTTGCAACATTTAGAGCAAGGTAGTAACACCGTTGATGAGTAGTATCAAGACCTTCACTACTACGTATTTTGTTGTAATATCAATGAAAGTGAGGAAGCTACTCTTAATAGATTTTGGAAAGGTTTAAACCATGATATTCAGGACGAACTTATGCATAAGGACTGCTTTTCTATCAATTGTTTGTTTCGTCTTGCTTGCAAAGCTGAACAGGTGATCAAGAGACGGATAAATGAGGTTAATAAACACAAGGTACAAGTTCCCATGTTGCAACCTACTAAAGGTACTCGTTCCAGGCTCCCCGTGATGAACTCTACTTGTCTGCTACTCATGCTATTTTAGAGCAACCTAGAGTGGAACCGCTTGTTACTTTGCCTTTACTACAAGTTGAGAATGCTGTTTGTAAAGAATTACATAATGCCCCTTGTGATAAAGAAGAGTTGTGTGATAATACTTCGCTTATATCCATACCATAACTAGATGATGAACATGCTACTTATGTTTTAGAATCACATGTTAATGTCCAAATTAGTGTTCCATGTGCTGAAATTATTACTAGCCCTCATGAGAAATTAATTAAACATGCTGAAATTGTTTCCCAAGAATCACATGATACTTTTTCTGGAACCAATGCATTGCACTTTTTCTGGAACCAATGCATTGCTTGCTAATTTGAGCTTGCCATGTGATCAAATCATTGAAATACCTGCTGATATATGTGCACCATGTAAAACTCATGTTTTATGTACTGATTTGGTTGCTCCAAGCATTGATATGGATAAAATGAATTCTGAAATTTCATATTTGGTTGTTTCTAATGTTCCTTTAGATGATAACCATACTGTTTTAGGCCTTCCAAATAATGATATTGACTCTGCTGCTTTGATTGCTTCACATGCTAAGAATGGTTGCTATGAGAGTCTAGCAACGCCAAAAGTTGAGCCTTGTGAATTGAATGATACTGAGATAGATTGTGATAAGTTAGTAGCACCTGAAAAAGAACTTGATGCCATAGTCTCTAATTTATTTTGCTATGTTAATCTTGACATGCCTATGCAATTGTCACACACTCTAATGAAAATTTCTGAACTCGTAACTTTACCTTCGTGGAATTCCATCTATACTCCGTGCTATCAAATTAATGTGATTGGAGAATATAGTGTAGATTTTGAAATTTTAGTGCATAGCTTTTGCATCACTCGTGCTGAAATTGTTGATAAACATACTCGTTCCGATGATGATCATTTGCAATTGTTTATCTCGTCAACTTTGTAATGTGAGAATTTCATTCAAAGATTTATATTGCATGCTGCCACAAATTTTTGTATTCCTCCACATCCTAAAATTCATAATGCTAGTGATAATCCGTTCATCTCTTTGAATGTACATTCGCATAATCTTCGATGGGACATATTTGAGCAATATTATGATGAATGCTTCACATATGCTTGCAAAACTAGTTGCAATACTTGTTGTATGGATAGTTTTGATAAGCTCATGATCCCTTTTGCTAATGCTCATCATAAAGACAAGTTATTCACTTATATTTGCAACTTGAGATTCAATGCTTGCTGGAAATCTAAGAATGATATGGCATTATACATACTTTTGAAATCTACCATGAAGTATCACATTTTCGATTCCAGTTTGGATGTAATTACTAACCACGCAGAGCTAACCATGATTGATAGATACATATATGCTGCATACATGCTTTCTTTGCTCCTTGATAGTTTTCAGGTTATGCAAAGCCGAGGATGGCTTTGTTTTCAAGGAAGGGAGGATGATGAGGACATGACCCCCATGGATGCACCCATTGCCACCTCCACCTCTACTTTCACTACTTCAACTACGTCCACTGTTCAAGCTATAAAGAATAAAAGGAGGTCCGGGAAGATTGTCAAGAACAAGCGAGGAGTCAAGTTCAAGCTTTTGGGAGGAGGAGCAAATAAAGTTCATGTGACCATGAAGATGTCTCATATGGATTTGTGCTGTACAAGGAGATCTCCCACGTCACTTTTGGCCCAAGAAGAGTTAGAGATTAGGTCCAACACATTCTGGACTCTGATTCGGATTCCTGAGATAGGCCTAACTTCAAACTTCTATATCTCGAGCATATAGACTCCGATTTAGATGATCTTGGACTTTTTGGAAAGCTTATCTCGTGCTCTTTTCAACCTGTCTAACCTCATCTCCAAATTCCTTACGAGCACACAACAATTGACAAAATAGTCTGCAGCTATCTTTGCAACAGATCACCTCTTCTCTTTAAATGCCCCCTAGGGTTCTCTTTTTAGCCTCGGGTTTCATTGAGTTGTTTAGCTACTGCTACAATATTGCATGTACAACTCGTGTAGGACTACCGAGTTGTTTAGATTTTCAGTGGAATCCCAAACCTTGTTCTTCTATCTTGTGCCAATTTAATACTCGCAATTTCAGATTGCAATTTATCATTGTTCTTGTTGGTTTTTTGGTTGCTTATAGAAACTCGAACTTCGTGTTCAGGTTGATCGTGCCTACGGCAAGGTCAATATCCATCAGAGGTTGGTTTAGCGATTGCTAAGGCGTATCGTCGTGTACAATATAGTTGGATCGTCAAGGTCAAACTCCACCAAACCGTTAGTTATCCTCCTCTCACCGAAAGATTGGACCACCATTCCTCATCATAAACCATGAAACTTTTTATTAGCTACTGTACCAGGGATAACTGTAAAAATACATAAAATATTTGGATGCAAATCATCCAACTTATTTATTTAACAAATTTCAGTCAAAATATATATCTCAACCATCGCTAGCATAATTGCCTTCAACTCTTCCCAGTGAGCTTCGTTGTGTTGCCCCAGTGGCGAGTTCGAATCATGACTAAAAACCAAAACCATATAGAACAAAATAATTGACATGTCATTGAAGTATAGAACATATTAACTACTCTTAACTAGGAAGTGCATTAGCTCTTTGGCTATTATTGCTATATTGCTTTTACATAAATTTTGTTCTCGTATGGTTCCTTTTGCAATATATCATGTTCACCAATTTCAGCTTTTCTTCGCAAGTAGTCGACGACGGAACTCTCCAAGAGCCCAAATGGGGTATAAGTTGCGATAGTTACCGTAATTAAAGTATATGGAGCAATTGAAGCATCCAATGTGTTCCTGTAATCATAGGTGAAAGTTCAGATTGTTCCAGGTACCACTAACGGTCATCTCTAGAAAGAAGTCAATAACCATTACATCATACTGAAACATACGATAGTAGTGTAACAGAGTCAATTATAGGCAAGGCCATCACATGACTGGGTTCAAGGAACATGCTATGATTTTTGTGCCCTTAAAAAATCATTATTTCAAAAATCACAAGATCTAGACAAACTATCAACTATACATGTGGAGTGTAATACTTTCATAGGCCCGTAAATTCAATACTTACTTGTTGCGGAAACTCGCCCGTCTCTAGTTGCATATTAATCAACTCTTTTGCAGCGTGATACAGTGGTGTGGGATCTCGTTCAACCTGATTGGAATGACCATGATATGAAAATAACATGCGTATATCAGAGTAGTTTAAGAATGATATATTAGTGGCTTAGAGTCTATTAAAATGATCAATTAACAAAACATACCTGCCCAGCATAAATTAAAGCCAACATTGCCCAAGAAGTGTTGACAGCATGAGGACTAAAAGCATCCACATAAACCTATCAAATATCAGAGTGGAACCCATGATTAAAGTTCATTAAGATTTTAACTAGTCATTATTGATGGTTCAAAAGGACTAGACTTTAGCAATTTTGAGGTAGAGTACATCTCCCAATGTAGAGCCACTTTCCTCATGTTTATTGGTTACTAATTGTCACGGACCCGGAATCCACATATGATTAGGGGAACGCGAAGTCACCAAGGACCGAAGGACTCGTTAGCCCGGTGGCACGGTACCTGCACCGTACGCACCAAGGCGGAACGATCCGACACCCGCTACGTGCGAGCCGGCCGGAAGCGACCAATCTTCCCCAAACCACATATAGATCCCAGATACCGGTGAAGGGGTAAGACCGCGTGATAAGTATGCGCTCCGCGATAGTCATAGGAGGACTAGAGCCCGGGATATGCATCCCCTCAACCTAACCTAGCCACGAGGTGCGACTCTGGGAGGATCCAGCTCTGCTCTGCCGTCAGCACGAGGCGTGACGGTCGTAGGAGGCTAAGCGAGTACGGGATGAATCCCCTGGATCGACTCAACCAAAGCTACACAGGACTAGTGGTTCGCTCACCTCTGCCATCACGAAACGCAATCACAGCACGCAATAATACTGCTGCAAAGTTGTCCACATACTTCATCACATACACGCATTGTACATGGACAACCGCAAGTAACAACTTGGACTACCACAGCACAAATTCTACTAGAGAAAGACTTATAGAATACATATATATATACACAGCGACTCAAAAGTCGATCACAATATACATTATTACAAACAGCAGCGGAAGAAAAACGGAAAATGCCCGAGAGGGTGGGGAAACCACCTCCAAACAGCTCGCAACAAAGTTCCCGAGGAAATCGAAACCTAGAGTGGTAAATCCAAGCGGCGACGTCAGCTTCAATTGCTCCAAGAACCTGCCTAGGATAAACCTAGGTGAGTACAACCACCGTACTCGCAAGACATTGCTTATTGATTAATTAAAACATGGTATTAATCAAGTTTGACAAGTGATAAAGGTTCGCATTTCATAACAACTTCAAGTTACATACTAGAGATGAACTGAACATAAACTACATAATTTAATCTCATTGTAGCAAGAGCATAGCAATGATAAACACATGACGATAAAAGTAACTTAAGAGCATACACACAAATACAACAATACGAATGTCATCACTTCCAATTTTATTTGGGTAGCCCACACCCATTTAAAAATCTCAATCTTTCTCACGGCAACACCTGCCTCAAACTCCAATTCATGGCAACACATGCCTTTACTCACTCTCATGGCCACACATGCCTAACCGTCACCAACGAGCCGACAACCTCGGATATAAAGAGTGCAACCCCGGTGGAGTTCACACTACTCCCCCCAGTCTCTGAGACTTACCTCAACTATATCGTAGTTTCGTTTCGTTGGTGACATACGCGCTTTCCCTCGGGTCTTCACCGCCGACTCAGCCACCTCGGGTATAAGGAGTGCAACCCTGCTGGAGGTTGTGAGGCTCCACGCAGTCTCTGAGACTTATCCCCAATATACCGTAGTGCTGGTCTCGGTAACACCCTCGGTTCTCATCTTCACCGCCGACTCAACCACTTCGCGTATAAGGAGTGCAACCCTGGTGGAGTTCACAAGGCTCCCACCAGTCTCTGAGACTTATCCCCATTATACCGTAGTGTTGGCCTCGGTGCACTTTCGGTTCTCATCTACGTGTGATAAGGGTAGTGTATGTGGGAATAACCTCCGACTGGGGCGCACAAACACAATCTCAATAATCTCAATAATCTCACTATCCACCAGTCGTATCCCACATACATGTCCCCTCGACGCTCACATCTCACTTTATTAGGTTCAAGTTGAAAGGGCATTAGGTTAAAGTATCAGCCTTAGCTACTTCATAATAACAAGACCTACACATACTAATGAAGCATCCAGCACAGATCAGGCAATCATTCACACAAGCACCAAGTTACGTTAGTTAATTCAAGCCAAACAGGGAGTAATACACAGTGTAATGATTAATCAACAAGCAATGGAGCTTGCCTAGTTGCCTGGGGAAGTAAGAGGATTCTGCGTGAAAACTCCAGAACACTCGAAACGCTGGTAAGAAGCAAATGACCTCCAACAGAGGAAAAGCAAATCTAAGAAACTAATTTGAAAATGACGAAGATGCATGGATGCAATTGATATGGATGTATCTACGGTGGATTAAAATAAAATGTATAATTACACAAGCAGGTTAGTATTTATTCTAGATTTTGGTTTATTTTTAGTTGGGTTATAACTCTAATCCGGTTGAATTGAAAATATGGATGCATGCATGGGATATGATGTGCAGCTAAAGCAATAGAGTTATCGGTACATGGATATGTTTGAATCTCCCTAATGACCAATGATCCTACTCAACCAAGGATTTACTTACATTCATCAAAACTAACTCTAACTTATTCTGTTCTTAGTGAAAAGGGATGTTACACTTTGATCATTCAACATATTCCTATTCTTAGTGTATAATCAGTGGGGTCTATCAAGTATTTCACTGGGTCGAATGATTACGGATGGAGCCGACTACCCTATATAAGCATGCAAATACATAACTAGTGGTGACTTACTTAATCAGATATTGGCATGGTTCAGATATTAGCTAGGTTGTATACACGTCATCCTTGAATCCATTTCCTTTTCCTTATTAAATGAGTTAACCTAGCAGCTATTGAATACCTGGGTTATTAGTCATGTCTTACTTGATTAGTTATTATAGTCAGGATATTCATCCGGTTCGAAATGATTTTAGCCACTCTTATTGCGAACAGTACATCAATCAAGCTAAACAAGGGTTGCTCTAAAATGACTGAAGATGTTGTTACTACTCTTAACCCTTAACCGGCTATTAAAGCAAAACTTCTTAATTTTCTAACAGTCCTGATTCCGTTTAGACAATAGCTAGTGATAGGAGTTATTTGAAACAAGGGTTTATTAGCTAGGTTGATCCTAGAAGCAATTGGTGGTAGTCATTATCCCAAACATTTACACCCACATATATGCCTGATCATTCAGAGCTAAGATCAATTAGTATCTGTTCTCGCGGCCTGACAAACTAACACTTACATATAGATGAAATCGGAGCAACCTCTGTTTATTAAAAGTGAAGTGCAGCAACTATGTTGGATAGCCAAAACCAAGGGAGGAAATCAATTCTTATCAGCATGTATCTAACATTGCAAAGCACGCTAGTTCCTGACCTAAATTAGCCGTAGCAATTCAGGCTCCGCAAGTATTCCTACCCCTTTTTGGTATGTGTGTGCATATATACAGTCATCAGCAAAAGGGGAAGAATTTGAGGTGGCCAAAAGCGAGCAATGCTCACTCCGTCGATGGCGGTGGGAAGCTCCGCTCTACCTGGGTCGCGGGGAAGAGGACGGACAGCAGCGACATCAGACGGTGGAGCTCCACTGGAGACCAAGGCGCTCGGGGAAGCGACGTCGTCGATGGTGGAGAGAAGCTCCGGTTGAGTGCCGATGCTGGTGAAGACGGAGGCAGACGATGCTGAGGGGGCGAAGCACCGGCTTGAGCCCGGGGCTACAGCGGACAGCGGCCTCGGGCGACTGGATGGCAGGGCGAGGCAGGCGACGGCGCCGGGTTGGGGGAAGAACTCCGGCGCAGCTGCTGGTGTTGAAGGGGAGCGGCGGCTGCGGCAAGGAGCAGAGGCGCGGCAGGGCTGGGAGCGTCCGGCGGCGCGCGGGGATCCCGGCCCGAGCAGGCTGGCGGCGCGGCACGGCCCCGGATCTCGGGCGGCGGCAGGCGAGCTGAGGGGCCACGCGGGGAGGAGGTTAGCCGGCGGCGGGGCGGCCCGAGCGCAGCGAGCAAAAGGGGAGGGGCGGTTCCGGCGGCGCACGGAGAAGGCTGCCGGCGGCGGCGCCTGGGGAGGACGGCGCGGGGAGCAGGGAGGGCGGTGGCGCCCGCGGTGGCTCGCCGAGGCGGCAAGGGGGCGGCCAAGAGGCGCACCGGGGAGCCGTGGGAGGTTGGGGGCGCGGTGCGTGGGGAGCAAGGGGAGAGGCAAGAGGAGGCGCGCCTGGGTCCAGAAGCGAGGCGGCCGGCGTTGGAGGCTCAAGGGTGCTCGGCGGTGGTTCTTTGAAGAAATCGGCAGAGGCAAGAAATGGGGGCTTTAGGAATAGAGAAGAGGAATGGGGAATGGGTCACTGTGCTGCTGCGTGGAGAAGAAGAGAAACACTGCATGCGTGTGGTGAAGGAAAGAAAAAGAAATAGGGAGAGGAGAGAAAAGGCAGTGGCGCCGGGGATTGATTGCCACCTGGAGAGAATGGCTGCATGAGTGCTACGTGGTGGAGCTGCTGTGCTGGCCAGGTGGAGGGATTGGGCTGCCACGGTTGGGGAAAAGAAGGGAGAGAAAAAGAAATCTGCCGGGTGGGACCCACGGGACAGGTGAGGTTTTCTTCTTTTTATTTTGTTTTGATTTTCTTTACTGTTTTGGAGCTAGGGTTAAAATAAGGTTGAATTCAAAATTTGTTCTAAATTTTGCAGAACTAGCTGCTTGTCACATATATGATTTTTCAGGATTTTTATTAGGGCGAAAAATTCATGGTTGATCGTTATTTCAAACCGATCTAATTATAAATGTTTTGTAGTCTTTGGTTCGGACATGTAAATGAATTCCAATGTACTTCAAACTGTTGAAGAGCTTTATAAGATATTTTAAAACTTTTAAGGATTGCTGGATATGAATTTGTGATATTGGTTTCTCAACTCGGTTTCAAACGGATCATTGCGCAGTTGTTAATATTTTCAATCCAGGTCATGTTTGAACTACCTATATGCAAGGTTTTTAATTATTTGCAAAACTTTTGGGTGGAATACACGAGAAGAGGCAAAGGCTTACAAAAGTTTTAATTAGGACCATATTTAGTATAACTAAATCATCGTAAGAGTTTTGGTCTTTACAGTAATAATGCGGATAATGGCTTTACAGTAAGACATCTATCTAGGTAAGTTAAGAGCATCAGTGATTAACAAAAACTAAGAAACACATTTGGCAGTCAGAATTTCGCTACCCCGCAAAAACTATGGCATCAGTTCAACTACCATGACTAATTTCTCTATTCACACGACGACATAAAAAAGAGAACGATTTTTCATCGATTATACACGAAGAATGAGTAAGAATATGACATGTGGAAATTGGAATTTGTCAGCGAGCATAAGACTTCTAGGTGCTTGAATGGGACATATATACAACTATTAATTGCGAGAAAATACAAGTGTGCAAGTAAACCATGATGAAGTAACTAAATAGGGTTGAAAAGGTAATTAGGCCTGAGATGCCCCCTGATCCCATATTATTGAATGTCCCGATAGGGACATTTGTCACATTTTAGGTGGAATATGTGTTCTCGCAATTGTTAGACATAATAAAAAAGTTAGGACTTGAAAAACTAAAAAAAGGATGGAAAGGAAAAATAGGAAAGCGGTTAAATATTACACAGAAAATGCTAAGTGGCCTAGTTTCCCCAGTTCCAATTTTCTAAATCTACAAAATATAATCTTTGATTTGGGCAGCATACCATCAATAGAGCTTTCATTTTTCTAGTTTCACACTATCATGTGTATCACCAGAATCTAGCCCATTCAAACAAAAATTGACTCATTGGGCAGAAGTTTGGCTAGAAACTAGAACCTGAACAAACAATTGTGGCTCAAGACTAGCCTGATATTATGAAGAAATTAGAGTCTATTTTTTAGTCTAATTCATCTCCAACCAATGATTTTACTCTCAAACTCTTTGGGGATTTCAGGTTTCTACCAGTGACCTGCCAGAGATGATGAGATTGAAAGCTTGCTAAAGGATAGCATCATGTATCTAGCATATCAACCTAACAAATGCAAAAACCAAGCATAACCTTACCAAATCCTAAAGGAAGCGTAGATTTACCTCAGTTTCACTAGAAAGATAAGTCTCTCCCCATCCATCTGTACTTAGCTGTTTTGACAGCAGAAAGTTGCATGCTTTGCTTATGGAAGAACTATTTTCAAAAGTTCTTCCAGCAGCAATTAATCCTTTTATCGCAAAAAATGTTCCATAAGTGAAACATATATCCCAAGTGCCAAACCTGTTAGATAGAAAGTAATCTACCTAGTTATTGATTGCAAATATTAAAATTTCAAATCATTAATACCAAATGAAAAGATTATTTCAGATACCATGAGCCATCCTTTCTTTGTGTATTCTCGATAAAATTGGAAGCATTTTTAATACATTTTCCTATCTCTTCTTTGCGGTAGCCTGGGTAAAGCTCTCCAAACATAACAAGGGCTTGAAGCACCGATGATGTGCATTCAACAGATCTATCAATTGGTTAAAAGTTGTGAATTAGCTTTTCAAGTATATTAAGAAAAGGGCATCAATGAAATTTTATCCAAGCAAGAATATATTTTCATCCTTACGGATAATCAACAATAATGTTTAGAAAAGTCTCAGAAGGGTTGAGAACCTATCACCAATAAAATCTAGGTTAGTGCATAGTTGGGTATAACATGTTAAAGCAAGAATGTCATTTGGACATTCTAATAAATAAATTTACAAAAAATGAAATAACATACGAGAAGCATAGATATCAAAAGCAAAACAATATAACTCCTAGTAATTAAAATTTATTTCAAGGTTCGAGCTGTTAGACTATGACTTGCATCCGATGAAGTTTATCTTTTCTATTGATGTACATATACCTATTGGGTTCCAACATTACTGGGTTTCAACATTGCCGACATGGTCAAATTCAAATTTCCAGTTTGTATTTGCCAACTAAAATCACCTATCTTGGCTCTAAGATTATCTTGCATATACATCCATAAGGGCTCCTTTGATTCATAGGAAAAATGGAGGAAATGCATAGGAATAGGAAATTTTGCTTTGGTGGCACTATTCATCCATTTGATTCAAAGGAATGTACCATTAGGCAAATTGAGGAAATTTTTCTTTGCTCCTAGCTATAAAGGAAAAATCAGAAGTTCTACAATCCACTCAGATTTTTTTGTAAAATTCCTATGCACAAAAAATGAGACAAGGACCTTAAGTGGCAATAGCATCACGATTTTACTTTTGCATGTGCTTTGACTTTGATTTGAATGTGCTTCTTATGGTTCCTTTGTTTTCCTATTCCTACGAGTCATACACCCAAGCCTAATAAATTTCTTTGTATTTCAATTCTTTGTTTTACATATGTGTTCCTATTATATTCTTGTGTTTTCCCTATTGCTATGTTTTCAGAATCCTGCGAATCAGAACCCTATAGGTTTTCTAACCTAATCACATATAACTGAAATATAGATACCCCTGGAAATACTCACCTCTAACCAAGATGTAGTTCTCTTACACTCATATGTGGAAAAGGTGCCATCTTTGTTCTTCAAAGAAACAAAGTATAAGTATTGATGTGAAGTACAAGGTTAAATTATTTTAATAGAATTCATAAATCATACATAAGAATTATGAAAACAAAAGTACAACAATTTTGTTTTAGGATAACATATGAAGTTGTAGACCATATATGCAAAAAACTATAACAACTCGGTGAATAATAATAATTTAAATGAGTGATACATCTATTTTGTATTTTATGAACTCAACAAACTCTTTATACATCACAAATTATTCATCATACAAATGTGAGTTCTGGAAGTGCAAAAATCCAGGAGGGGAGAAAGTTGAGAAACCTTTAGTAGCTAACTTCTTTGTACCATAAGCATCCCCAACATTTAGTCAACCAGTTGAGACCCAAAATTGGAAAGAAAGATACAACAGATCCATATTGTTGCTACCATTTTCATTGTCCCACCACACTAGCTTCTGCCAGCAAGATGTTTGATATAATGCCTAAGAGTATACCTTTTATCTTGGCCTAAGCTTGATAGACTAGCTGGAAGCTACAATCCCAGACAATGTCAGGCTTGAGAAATGTACCCCACGTCCAGTAGAGGCATGTCATTGATTCACTGACCATAAGGGATCATGCCCCAAGCCAGCATAGCACATACTTACCAAAGAGAACAAAAAAATAGGGCAGTGGTCAGATGAAACTTTCTTATTTTTTTATAGTGAGTGATCTTTTTGGTTAACACTCTTTCAGGAGTGCAAGAGGTTGCATGCATAACCATGGGAGAATAAATTTTTTATGCTAGTCGGGGTCAAGCACCAGATCTGGCTCCCAAACTTTTAGGACCCCCTCGTAGCATGGTGGGTTTGGTTGTACCTAACATCGAACTGGTGGTGGCAACGGAGAAAGATATCTCAGCCATATGGAGGAGTAGCAAGCACTTACACTAGGATGGCTCATGGGCTTGGGCTATCTCCATGTCCTAGAAGGAAAGCCCAAGAGGGCAAGATGCAAGAGACCGAAGTTCAAATGACATTATCAACATTAGGTCCAATGGAGCAAATATACGACGTAGCCACAGGCCCATCACCTAACCCGACACAGAGAAACCCTCCTACACTAACGGGTGGCAATGATGGTGAGTAGGTAGACCTTGATAATGATGATAGACGCAACGACCAAGCTTTCAAGACTAAAAAACTGGTATAGTGGATTCGTGTCGTACTCTGTGCTAGCGCCTTAGTGGTATATTTTATATTAATTTTAATGATTACGAGTATAAATTTTTTAATATTCTACCATTGACTTAATAATATGATTTACAATACCAAATATCATTAATCACACACATTTATTGGCGCAAGGTGCTACATTAATTTCTTGTAATTCACATTTTCACTTTGTTTTCTTTCTATTTATATGCATGAATTTGGATTGCACAAGATAGTTAGATGTATCATGTATCTTGGCACATTTTTCTCGTGTTAGCTTTATCCCAAGAGCACCATTTTTATCTTTGTTTTCTTGCCTTCACCCCTACGCATAACCACACGAGAGCTCACAGTAGTGGATTGGATTATGTATCTTTTAGATATAGTACCTAAAGTAATTCAGAAAAGTAGATATAAGGACTTGACAATTGATACAAGTTAGTGTCATACCATAAAAGAAAGTAAGCAATCCACTGCATCATACAACCTTTCTCCTTTTATGGGATCCCCCACAATACTAGGAGTGATCTTTGACAACAGAAATAATGCCTAATAAAACCAAAGAAGAAGTTATTAAGAAAATTCCAGTATGCAATTAGTGACATATGCACACTTTAAAAGAATTTGAAATTCTATAAGACTTCATGATATAATAGGTAATACCACAAGTGCACTTGCAAATTTGTGCTGAAAAGGATGATAATATATGCATAATACAAAAATGACAAATCAAGATGGATCATATTAGTTATGTCTGCAAGTCTTGGTTCTCTTTTTATATAGACATTTATTGACATTTTTTAAATTTTTAGAACCATTCTGATGTGCAAATGCACCTAGTTAAGTTCATTAAATCAATGTTCTAACTAGAAGCAATAAAACCGTAACTACCTTATGATGAACAACATGTAAGAGGGTACTATGCTCAATATATCATTTTTATTTACCAGGAAGGAACATTTCACACTTTTCAAGATTAAGAGAATATCATAAGTAATTTGGCTTGACCTTGAGTGCTTTCGCGGTACAATCTGATACAGACCATCCATTATCTGCCGTTGAAAGTGTCCACGAACCTTTTGATCTATGGCAGTAATAAGTTTCACTGTTGGGATGGTTTTCAAGAACCTTTAGGTAAGAAAATTAATGTCAAAATTTAGTTTCCAAATATTTTTATTTGTCAATAAATCATGTTACATGATAGAGAACATAGAACCTGTGAGCTTTTTATGAACTCATGGGCCTTCTGAAGTGTTGGACCAAACTCATTGATAAGGTCTGTTGAGCAATAGGCTTGAACAATAAAAGCTATCTCCCAGCTTTGACAACCATCATATACCTGTTGTAAAGAATATTTTGCTAATGTCTTTAGGGGAAAAGGTGTTGTGAAAAATTGAAAGAACTTAAATAGAACACTTGATTACTCGATGCTTTCAAATCAAATAAAGAATATAAGTACTACAAATGTGTATGTAATGAAGCTCTCTCGTAGAAGAAAAGGTAAATATCAACTAAGCTATACGTTATCATTGAAAAGAACCGAGTACTACAAAATTTTGACAAGTCAGTACCGAAAAGTAGTATCACCTCTTTCTATTGAAACCATGGAACATATTTGGTTGACTAGGTCAGTTTTTCTTCCTTTTCGTGAAGAATTTCACTGGGTAAGTTGAAATATCTTTTTGTTTATAAACATGCACATATGCAAGAACCGTAAACAACATTCTCACAGTTCTAATTTCTAAGTGAATCTCTAATACCATACTTTAATTGATTGCAATTCTAATATAGGTACATCAACGCAACATAGCTTATGAAATTTGTTGCTACATAGCTTAGTAAAGTAGACAATCTAAATAATGATAATAATATAAAGTGAACACACTTACGTAGTTTAAAAATCTAGCAGCGCCAGTGCTTATGTGAAACAATCAAGACCTAATTTGTTTTTCTCTTACTAATTGCCTTTGTGAGGAAAACATGGACTTAATTGCTATATTGGTGTGTAGGCCTAGGGCCAATATATAGAGTACAAGAGAATTCCTAGTCTAGATTGAAATCATTGTGTTTCCAAACCTACGGTAATATAACTCACATTGTAATACTCTCAAGTCTTAACAACCTGAAGTCCCTGCGTCCATCGGGCCAGGCTGGTGTAGGAGGAGGCACAGTAGGCGGCCAATGATGATAATGGGATAGGCATCACGTCATCGGTTAGCATATTTAGTTTCCTAATTACGTGAATGAGATTAGTTATTGTTTCTTAGTACTCAAGTCATTCTCTCTAGCTTCCTCCCTCATTGTACTGATCCTTAGGTCATTACGAGTAAATAAATGAAGATCCATAGGACAACGACATGGCTTAGTTAGGGGTTGAGAGATATACACTACTGCAGAAAGTGCTATAGGTGCCACGTCACTAGTGACGCGCACAAAAAATGCTCGTCACTGGTAATCGTAAAATTTACCAGTGGCGGGCGCATATTTCTACTTGTCACTGGTAAATTATTACCAGTGACGGGCGGAAATTAGTGCACGTCACTGGTAACAGATAAACTACCAGTGGCAGGCTCACAGGGGCGCTCGTCACTGATATGTGTATTCTAGTGACGTGCCTGTTCGAGCGCCCGTCACCGGTACGCTTTGATTACGTCCGCCTCCGGGCCTTGTTACCAGTGACGAGCCGCACAGAACGTCCGTCGCTACTAAATTTCTTACCAGTGACGAGCTCATATGCCGCCCGTCACTGATAAGGACCTCATATATACCGCCCGCGTGGGACTTGGGGAAAAATTCCCCAAATCCCGCGCTCCCGCCTAGCCCTAGTTCCTCAAATCTCCCCGCCGCCGCTGCTGCTCGCCTCCCCGCCGGACGCCTCCCTCGCCTCCCCTCCTCGCCGGCCTCCCCTCGTCGCCGGCCTCCTGCGCATCCCCTCATCTCCCCTCGTCGCCGGCCTCCCGCGTGTCCCCTCCTCGCCGGCCTCCCGCGCCTCCCCTCGTCGCCGGCCTCCCTCGCCTCCCCTCCTCGCCGGCCTCCCGCGCCTCCCCTCGCCGGCATTCCTCCCCGCCGGACCCCTCCCTCCCCAACCTCGCCTCCGGCCTGCTCCGGTGCGATGCTCGCGCGTCTCCGTCAATCTCCACGTGCATCGCCTCCCACGAGCACCGGATCCGCGCGTCGGTTGACGTGCTCCTCCCGCACGCTCGGGACCGAGGGCACACGGATCCAAGGCCGTCACGCTTGTGCTTGTCCTCCCCCATCGTCGGCGGCGCCAGATCCGGCCACGGGGAGGGTCGGCGCTGCTGGATCCTACCAAGATCCGATGCGTGCAGCACTGGTCCTCTTCGAGCGGCGGCGGCACCGGCCTTCCGAGCGGCGGTGGCTACAGGCGGCGGCACCAGGCTTCCGTCTTCCTCCCTCCTTCCCCGAGCTCCTCCCTTCGTCCCCGACCCCGTCCGCCGTCCCCACCGCTGGAAAGAAGAGCTCACGTCTACTGACATCCTCGGCCGAGCTCCGCTCCGCTCTGACGACCCCGAGCAATGTGCTAAAATACCGTGTATTTTTTTAAATCTTGAAAATGTTACTTGTCGGAGTATTATTCCGGCAATACTGAATACGCGGCGGTGTACGAGTAGCAGATCTAGATGGGTGCACACGGGACACAGAGTTTAGACAGGTTCGGGCCCTCGAGAAGAGGTAATACCCTACGTCCTGTGTTTGGTGGCTGGTATTGATGTATCCCGTATGAGGGTTTGTGTCTATGCCTATGATCAGATGATCTGAGAGCTCTATTTTTGTCTACCTATCCGGGATCCCTACCCGGCCTTATATAGACGGCCGGGATAGAGTTACAAGAGTCTGAATCGGCTTACAGATATGTTTCCTAATCGGTTACAACTACCACCCGGGATTCCGGGCAGGTACGTGTCCATGTCTTGTACTCCAAGTCGATGATGCACCCCATGTTGTAGTCGGACTCTGAGTAGTCGGTCTGGCCCACCCTATGTCTGGATGGCCAGTTTTGTCCTCCTTGACGATACCCGGGTGCTATGTCATCGTCAGTAGCCCCCGAGCCTTCGGCCGACTGAATTAGTCGGGCAGAGGCTGCTTCTGTAGACTTCACTCTGGGGGCACGAACAGTGCACCCAGAGCGTGTAGCCCCGAGCCTCTACTCGGTTCGAAGAACCAAGTGGAGGGTCCTTATGTCCTTTCCCGAGTAGCTGATTTTTGTCTTGGTTACACCGAGTGCTTTTGCCTTCTCCCCTGGGCAGGCTTCCCGAGTGTCATCCGCCTGAGCGGGGCCTCATCGTCACTTGCAGAGAGAGTGTGAGGGACTTTAGAACCTCATGAATCCCAACTGAATTGCCAAATGGTATCTGGTTTCCCGAGCGGCTCAGGTCCAGCTAGTGTCCCTCTGGGGGAATACCCTCGGAATTCGCATCAGAACCAGAATACAGGCTGTAGTGCTTCGGTCCTGAGTTGTTCGGTGTCCGACTAGAGCAGTCGGACGGAGATTCCTTGTTGTCTTGTGGATTTCACACTGGGGGCACGAACAGTGCACCCAGTGGGTGTAGCCCCCGAGCCTCCACTCGGTTCGTGGAACCGAGCGGAGGGTCCTGATGATTTTCTCGAGGCTGATGGAGGAGGAGGAGGTCCATGCTGCAGCAAAACGCCTTCGCCGACCGCGCTAACCTGTGGAAGTAGGAATAAATATATGAACCGTTCGCAAATGCATGTTAAGTACTCGGGAAGTCCGAGTGTGACTCTGCATGTTTTGGTGAACTTGTGTCATGTTTATTAATCTCTTCTTTCGTAAAGATTCGTTCATGTGTAAGTTAGCCCTTTGTGTGTGCTCTTGCCGACCCGTCCTATCCCCCATTGCGTTGAGATTAGCCGTGGGCTGTTTCTCGTGTAGCGTAGGGTTGTGGCATAGACCGGCGATCGAAGATGAAGAGTTAACGCCGGGCTGTTTACACAGTACTAAAATAATTGTTGAAAGAGAGGAGCCCGAGTGCGTTTAGGCGCACCCAGTGTGGTGTAGCCCCCGAGTGTCCGCTATGAGTAGCCGTGGGCGCGCATAGCGGGCCAGTCGGGAACCCCAAAAGTTACTCGGGTGGAGCAAAGAAATATTTATTCACTTATTCATAATTAAAATATGGAAATACAAAGTTTAAGCATAGAAACGACTTAGCTGTTCAATGTTCCAAGCGTTGGTGACGAGGTTGCCGTTTTTATCCTTCAGTCAGTAAGCCCCCGGGCGTAGTAGGGCGGCAACGTACGGCGCATCCGAGTCCACCATGAAGTCCTCCCGAGAAGGATTATGGCTTCCCCAACCCTTGAAGCCGTCCGAGTCGTAGTCGAGGACGGGTAGAAGGGACTTGATCGTACCAACCAGTCGGGATCTCTATTCAACGGGTGAAGACCCGCTCCCGAGCAGTAGATCCGATTCGAGCGCGATCAGGTTGTTGGAGTTGATCGCCGAAGTAGTCAACTCGGATGAGGTTCCGAGCACTAAAGGCGATGAAGCCCCCGGCAACTGGCTGGAAGCCGAGTCGCCGAGGTGGAGCTTGCCGAGCAAGTCGACGATGAAGTCGGCGACAAAGCCCCCCGGGCAACTGGTTGGAAGCCAAGTCGCAGAGGTAGAGCCTGTTGAGCAAGTCGGCATTGAAGTCGGCGATGAAGCTCCCGGGCAACTGGCTGGAGGCCGAGTCGCCGAAGTAGAGCCTGCCGAGCAAGTCGGCGTTGAAGTCGAGCTTTCCGAATCGGAGAGCTTATCCTGGAGCGGCGGCGGAGGTCCGGGGGTCGAAGCTCATGACCAGGCCCGGAACGAAGTCACTGTCATTGTTGAAGAAACCCATCTGGACCTATTCAGATGGATCTACGCGCACAGCCCCTACCTGGCACGCCGACTGTCGGAGTATTATTCCGGCAATACTGAATACAGGGCGGTGTACGAGTAGCAGATCTAGATGGGTGCACACGGGACACAGAGTTTAGACAGGTTCGGGCCCTCGAGAAGAGGTAATACCCTACGTCCTATGTTTGGTGGCTAGTATTGATGTATCCCGTATGAGGGTTTTGTGTCTATGCCTATGGTCAGATGATCTGAGAGCTCTATTTTTTGTCTACCTATCCGAGGATCCCTACCCGGCCTTATATAGGCGGCCGGGATAGAGTTACAAGAGTCTGAATCGGCTTACAGATATGTTTCCTAATCGGTTACAACTACCACCCGGGATTCCGGGCAGGTACGTGTCCATGTCTTGTACTCCAAGTCGATGATGCACCCCGTGTTGTAGTCGAACTCTGAGTAGTCGGCCTGGCCCACCCTATGTCTGGATGGCCAGTTTTGTCCTCCCTGACGATACCCGGGTGCTATGTCATCGTCATTACTAGTGACGAGCGAAGTTTAGAGCCCGTCACTGGTATGTAAAGTACCAGTGACGGCATGCCGCCCGTCACTGGTAGCCCATTACCAGTGACGAGTTACCAGTGACGGGCCGGCCCGCTCGTCACTAATGGGCTTTTTAGGCCCGTCACTGGTAGCCCATTCTGCAGTAGTGATAGGGGATAAGAGAGACGACTGGGCTGGGAGGAGGAATAGATTAATTAACTTCTTGGCTTGATTGATTGATTATGATGTGTGGCTTCTCTTTGTACTGAGATGGTTATCAGTCCCTAACAATAGAATATAATTCTTACTAACGAGGTATAATTTCAATGGCTAGGATAGGTTGCACCCTAACCCAAGCACCTAATGCTCTATACCTTTATCTATGCTTTCACCACAACCCATCCACTTATCTCTCATGCCTACAACCTCTGCTCACATCTCTTAAACATCACCGGAACTCTTGGTGTGTAAGATTTCTATCTTATCCTCAATGCAATGACACTTAGTATTCTGGCATGTCTCAAAATAGACCAACTCAAATCCAACCAAAACAAGAGGTTTTTCACAGCTCACTTTTGTTAACTTTCTCGATTCCCAACTTTTAGTTTCAACAATCAACATCCTCTTTGTAATACTAATCAAAATAGTAAAGTTATCAAAATTCATCCAAGATCTGGGTAGAAAACTAATAAATTGGCAAATAAATTAATTAAATTAAGAAGAAGTTGAAGAAGTAGATGAATTAATTTGCTAGAATTGATTATAAGAATTAGTGCAAAATCCATACTTTGATTGAATGAAAGAACGATCAGTGTGAATGATGTAAAAACTATGAAAACAAGGTAGCTTAATTGAAGATTAGTTAAAAAGTGATAGGTTGATACATTTTTCTCATAATATGGCTTCAGTGTTAAACAAACTATCGGGAAACAAAAAGTGTACCAAAAATACTATCCGCTAGAATCAGCGGGACCAACAAGATAAACTAGCTAGTATTTTTAGCCATTCTCAACTTAAGCAAATATACTGAGGCACAAGTAGTAGACAAGACATGAAAAGATAGTGCACATGTGCTTTCATGCCATCTTCTGTGAGCCATAAATAATCATAGATCCTTGGAAGATGCAACTTTAATGCATCTGAATTTGGATTCTCAATCCAACAACAGATCATATCTAGTGCCTAGCAACCAACAGATGTTGTCAATGAGCTAGTTCAAACTAATTAGGCTGTGAGGTAAACTGCACGAAACCAGCAAGAAAATAAGAAAATTGGCGAGAAGGTTTTTGGATGGTAAAATGACTAATGGGGATGTTAATAAAAATAATTGACTTATAACAGGCAATAAGCGACAGTTACAATGACTTGAGTTTTGGGGTAGGGGCTGGTTGGAATTGCCCTATTTTAAAATTATACCATATTATAGTACTTCACATCTGCCATTATGGTCTTCTTTTTGGATATGCAGATATGTTAATACAATATAGATAAAAAATAGAAATAAATTCAGACATGACTATGCACCAAGGTTATTACGCTACCTATATAAATAAAGAACATTGTAAACCATTTATTGTTGTGAGTGCACACCGTATAGGCTAAGGAGCAATAGGAGAAATCCTCCCAAGGAAGGGCTCACATTTGATTCACTAGTTGGTGTGCGCAAAGGGCCCTTACGAAACAATCACTAATTCAACGCATTTTCAATCTGGTTCTATAACTCCTTTAGCAGTCAAAAATGTGTCATCCTAGAATATATCAAGTCAACAGTATTAGCTATGAGTTTTTGGCCATAGATATTGTTTAGAATATATAGGTCAGGAAAAAAGGTCCGGCAAAGCCTTGAAGAGCATGCATGATATCTACAAATCATTCCTATTTAGATTAGGTTTGGCCCCACTACCGAATTGAATTAGGTACGGCCCCAAATAAAATTTCTTACAAAAGTACATCGCAAAAGCCACCCCTTAAGCTCAAGAGACAATCCACAACATTTACATACATTACCTTGTTAATCGGACATACACCGATGTATTTAGTACTTTCATCTTCATAATGGATATGTTTCATGAGGTTCTTCAATCCTCTTTCCCTTAACTTGTTTATTGGCCAACAATTCAACACTGGTTCCACAAATTTATTAACACAGGCCCAAATAACATTTTGTAGCAACGATCGTGGATAGCGAAGGTCTTCCTATATGCAACAACAAAATAACAGAGAATCAAGCATTGAAAAAGGCTACGTTTTGTCTTTTTGATCCTATGCAACCTGCAAAAACAACATGTAATCTACTCCTTATGTAGAATTAAGGTAGAGGAGCTATCATGAACTTTGCCTTTTTATGATCCAAAAGGATTAGCACCTTTTGTTGTAGAATGTAGAACTTCATGCCTAGTATATCCTAATAAACAACCTCACTCCCTACCTTAAGTAATTGTAAAGCACCATTTGATTGTCGCACAAGTGGTGCCATCAACTTAGTTTTATTTTGCTTTTTTTATTTGTACATTGCAATATAACATGTTAAATTTTAAATTTTCATTATCAACGTATAGATAATCTGCTTAGATGGGGCATATAAGCATTATCTTTATGTTTCAAGCACCTAATGTTGAGTTGACCACTAAGTTTCTACTTGCCATTTTTCATACATAGGTGACCAACCATCGCTAGCTGATTTGACAAGATCTAACAATGTTTAGTGCAAAGATTGAATGTGCTGCAATTCTAAATAGTGTTGACAGCTAAGCTAGTCTTTAACGCAATACACTTAAAATGTAGGGAAAATCACTCCACTCTTATTTATAATGACAATCATTTATCATATACTAAGTAAACATGTGTGAATACCAAGCCTTCAATAGAAACTCTAACGCCCTATTTCGTTGATAGCCAAGATTTACCACACTTTCCTTGCTAAATTGTGGCAAGCCACGTAAATTATGGTGAAGGAATTTATGTCCAAAACTTTGGCAAGGTTTGGCAATAGTATGAGTTTATTAGGCGAGACAGATTGCTAAGATAGTATGTTGCATTTATCCTTAACAGTAGCCATAGACAGTTCTCGCACTTCTGAAATTTTTTGGCAAAGTGTGGCTATCAACCAAACATGCCATACCTTATGTGGAAGTTCCATACAAAAGGTATGTGTGCACACCACTCAAAATTTTGTAAATTTAAAAAAAAGATGAACGTTTGTTCGGAGCATTAATTATTATGGCCCGATTAATTGTGTAAATAAGTAAATATAGTGCTCAAGAAGATCTATCTATACATGTAAGTTAAACAGATGACAAATTTAAACAAAGCAAACTAGGAAGGATGGGCACTGATAAATAACTAAACTTTTTTCTCATCGTACTTACATCAGTATTCACCTTTGAGGTGAAGTATAATCAGCAGTTTCACAAGTTGTGTGTAATATTTCTTCGACATATTTTATAGTGAGAGTATGTACTTAATTTTTTTTTGTTTCACAAGAACATGCACATGCAACAAGAGTAAGAAACTCAACTCGGAATGAAAAGAAACATCTGTATACACTATAATTTGTAATTGACCTCCATTTCAGATCTTCAGTGCCATTCCAATTTTCTAAGCAATGAGCATACCCATAAGACGGACCATATTATGCTGTATAAATTAATATATATATATATATATATAGTTACTACTTCTAAGTTTGAGGTGACAGAAACAAAAGATGTAGGTAGTTTGCACTTTGCAATACCGTAATTTTTAAGCAAATAAACTTATCCAATATATTTGCTTCTAAAATGATAGTTGCACTACGAGCTAGCAAAGTATTATTTAAAAACAAACCTTAGCACAAGAATCATGTGCTTTATTCCAGTCAATCTCATGGTATGGTATACTATAGAGCTCCTCTCTTATTGCTAATATTGTTGGTGTAATTGGGCCAACAAACTTCTTACCATAAAGATAAGACATTGGCATATAAACTAACCGGCAAAAGCACCAGAATCGTCCTGTGGAAGAGAAAATTCAGTTCAATAAAAGATAATGAGGATCATAAAAGCAGTAGTCAAAATTCATTATTGAAGATGCTGATTGCTGAATGCTTGTTGATTTGTTACCTTATAAACAACCTAAATAATACAGCATAGTACTCAAGAATTAGAGTTTGATAACTAACAAGCATCTCGTGTTACTTACTAAATTCGTTCCAAAATAGACGATGTCATAGAAAGCATGCAATCAAACTTCTCTAAATTTGACTATGCATATATAAAAGCATTATTGGGATTGGTCAAATGAAAGTAATATAACTAGATTCGTCATGATTTTTGTTCATAATGCCGTAAATTTCTATTCCTTATACTAACATATTCATATAGATAATATCAGTCAAAGTTGCACCTTAGAGACTGTCTCGATGTGTAAAACATCATGTATTTTGGAATGAAGAGAATATTAGCTTAGAAGCATCACCAACTAATTACATGATATGAACCTATACTAAAAATCTTATGCAAAAGAAATGCTCTTAGATGATTAAGTTTCAAATAATTACACGTATAGTGTCAAAACTATCAAAAGCTACGAATATAAATTTGCATTTGGTAAACTACGTTCCAATTAATCCCAACCTCATTTTATCCTAATGATTTAACATCGGTGACATATGGGTCCTACAAGTCAGTGTAACTATTACACTAAAATGTGGGACCCACCTATCATGAGATGGGGATTATGTTTATTGAAATATATTTCCTCTACCAAAATGCAAATTTAAATGTATACTCTCTGATAATTCTGAGTCTACCTGTAGTGTTGTGAAATTTAATCAAAATCAATAGAAGAAGTTAATAGCCAATTCAATCTGCGAATGCGTGAATATGTCAATATGGTCATATATGGCATCCCAAAAAGTGTGCAATTTTGTAGGATTGGTAAAGAGAGCATCTAGAAATTTGTCTGATGAATGTACTTGAATCCAATATAATGTGACGGAAACCAACAAAGACTAGTCAGATATGTCGAGGGTTCAATAATATTTACCCTCACATAAGAAACAAGTACCTGGATGAATTGGAAGAAAATGTGGACAAGCCATAATTCAGGAATGATCAAATTATTTCCAGACCATTCATACAAACCGACCACCTGCATTTAAAAATATGAATACCGTCAAGAAATAATCATTTCTACATAAAGGCTGTGAGTGGAATTTTGACAACCAACATTTGGTCATTCCTGGCTACTTACAAACAGGCCATAACAAACTTAGAAGCTAAACTATTTCACGAGGGACCGTGCTTCCACCATATTAATAAGAAGACGAATAATACTATGCTAAAATTTGTTATAGAAATTAGCATAGATGTCGGACCCCAGATTCCATAACGGAGAGCTTTAGGAGTAATCACCCGCTAAGTCGGAGCTTCAACCCCGACCTCAACTCACGGGGGTCAAATCCGAGAGGAGTAGAGTGATATGGCTTCGAATAGCCCAAGACGTCAACCCCAAAGCTTACTCTGGCAATTTAATGCACTGAGTAGTAGGGCGATATGGTCTCCTCACTCTTTCCCACTGAGCCGGAGCATCAACCCCGACCTCGTCCCGGCAAATAAATGCACGGCTGGAGTAGGGTGATATAGCTCCCAACATCTCAGTGGAGAGTCGCTTCACAGGGGTGACTAAACTTAATAGCTCTGCGATATAAAACCTGAAATCCTCCCTGCATCACGTACTTCAATCATACACACATTGCACATGACACAGGGGGAGAAACAAACCAGTACCATCACAGAGACTCTACGACCGAAACTGCAATAATACTAGTTGTTCGGGAAACTTAACAACATATATATACAAGCAAAAGATGCTTTACACAGCGGAAGTGTTAGTTTGGCTGAGAAGCCTAAGGGTAGGGCCAAAAGAGGCGGCAGAACAAACCAAGCTGCCGAACCCAGGGCAGGACCACTGCCCGGGATCACCAGCGACTAGTCGATGTCGGCGTCTACCTCAACGTAGAAACCCTCCGCTGCGGGAGTGGTTTCCTCTGCACGGAAATAATATCAACGAATGCAAGGTGAGTACAAAATGTACTCCGCAAGACTTACAGGGGAAAATAATAATAGATGCATCAGGTATCAAGAAAGGGCTATCTGTGGACTATTTTTGCAGAAAGCTAATTTATTCTTCACAATATCTGTAATTAGATTGAAATCCGTCTACTGGAATACTTTGCAAGGAGAGGAGCTGAAACTGCATAATAAAACCTAAAGCAGACCATCGAACACACGAAACCCTCGATTCTTCCTCGACCACCAGGGAGGAAGCAATCGCTAAAACCAAATCCTTAAAGTTGGCAAGTTTTAGATTGGGGTTATACTTGTCTAATTCGATGCGGATTCTTACCAAGCTGTCCATAACCGCGGACACGGCTATTCGAATAGTTTAAACCCTGCAGGGGTGTACATCTTTACCTACGCGTATCAACCGACTCTTAGCGCTACCGAGAACACACTTTCACGAGGTGTGCTAGCAGAGGGAGGTTGAACACGACCTTTACAACGTTTTCGACCTAGTATGAGCCGCCCTAATAGGCTAGTCCGCGAACGACAGTTCGGCCGATACTTCGACGCGGTCCCACTAGTTGTGGCAGGTGATACATCCCCGGTCCCGGACCGTGTGTACCCCTCACTCCTATATTGTTGCATCACACCACCTCCTTATTTTCCACGCACCCAAGTCCCGAAAACGGCGAACTATGCAGCTCATATCCTAAGCCTAGACAAATTATTCGATCGTGGGTGGCCCATTATACCACCCGCGTAGAAGCACGCAAATCTTGGTTCGAAAGGACACCGGGAACCGGTCCTTGTGGGATTAACGAGACAACCCACCATGCTCCCAGCATGGCCTCTCGTCGATGCCCGATTTGAGATTAATCAAGTTTATTAACAATCGCCCGGTGAACAACCACCTAACCGCTAACCCATCCAGAGTGTTGTGTTGCATCTGCCACCCCAGGAATTACGACATTCACGCAACTAAGCATGGCTAAGCATAAGTAGCTACGTAAATAACTCAACAATAGCAAGCAATCTATTCTAAATAGGTTGGGAGGGTCGGTGGTGTTGATCGAGCGACAAAGTAAGTTTTCATGCACGGAGTAGGGCTAACTTAACGTAAAATATCAGTTGAGCGCATGCGATACGGATTTAAAAACAAATAATAGGGTTGCAAATACTGGGATATCCGCAATATGGTCAAAGGGGCTGCTTGCCTTGCTGTTCACTGACTAGGTCCTGCTCCTGCTCGTAGTTGTACTCGTCGTGATCTTCCGGTCCTATCGGAAGAACGAAAACATCGAAACAACGCAACAATAAATACAACGTCGAAAAACATCGGCATGAGATGTCATGTATGCCATGTCCTAGAGGATGCAAAGTCGAAGCTAACGCAACTAGAATCAGGTTAATCGGAGTCCGAACGCGCGAGATATCGCGATCCGAAGTTTCCGGGGGTTCGGGGGAAAACCCTAATTTAAGTTCTTCGACGTGTTCATCTTTTCTAGCATGCAAACATGTATGATCATGACATAATTGAATGACTTTCATTTTTCTGAACATTTGGATATATCATTTGCATCTTTCTGAGTTCGGATGAATTTTCTACGAATTTAACAAGATTTAAACCCCTTTGTTGTATTTTCTTAGCAAAATAAATGAAAATTACTTTTATTACTCAATATAGCCCAACCATAGCATATGACAGTGGGCCCCCTGGTCAATTCTAGTCAACGGAGGTGAGGTCAATGACAGTGGGGCCCAACTGTCATACCCTTTTCTTTTTCCTTTATTCTTTTTTTAATTTCCTGACGAGTGGGACCCAAATGTCATACTCACATACACACTTGAGCTCATTTAACACACTGATTAACATTGATTTCAGCATTTAGTGCACTGATTAATGGTCAACAGCAGCAATTCACACCAAATCGGGTGGTTCAGACATGATTAATGCTAGCTGTTAAGTGCACTTAGGAATTAATAAGCTACTAAATTAAGCCTAACTAATTTAACTACTAACAAACCTAACATCCTGTCCTAACTAACCTAATTAAGTGGCCATTAGGGCCCTAATACGCTCGGTCGGCTGGCTCTGGACACCTTGGTTTGGTCCGGCCGGGGCTTACCGGCGGTGAGGCGAGCTTGGCCGGCGGGGCTCCGGGGAGACGACGGCGGGGACTGAACCGAGGTGGAGGAGGGGCGGTGAAGGGGCTCGGGCTCGGGCGCGTCGGCGGTGGTCGAGGCGAGGCGGGGTAGCGGTGGCGACCGAGGGAGCTCCGGGGCGGGCTCGGGTTGGAGGCGGAGGAGCGGCGCTCGGGGCTTGGCTCCGGGTGGCGGCGACGAGGTGGCGGGGATGGTCGGACGGGGAGCTCGGGTTGAGGCGGCGTCGACCGGTGGCGGGGAAGAACCGAGGGGGAGCGGCGACGAGGGCGACCTGCGGGGCGGGGCGAGCGGAGGGAATGGGCTCGGGCGGCCGGGCGCTTGAGGCGGGCGAGCGGAGGGCGGCCGGCGACCAATGGCGGCGGGGCAAGAGGTGATGGCGCACGGGGGCGGTGGTGCCGAGGGAAGCAGAGAGGGGGAGGGGCGAGTGCGCCGAGGGGAGTGGGTTTTGTGGGGGAGGGAGGCGCTGGCGAGCGCCCGAGGTGCGGGTGCAGAAGAGGCGTGCCACGGGGCAGCCATGGAGGGGAGGAGGTGGCGCCCGGGAGAGAGAGGTGAGAGGAGGGAGAAGGGGGCGGCGTGTAGGAGAAGGAAGCCAGGGGGGTGAGGAGGCGCCGGGCGGGCCAAGTGGGCCGCGCGGGGGAAGAAAACGGGCCGGGGAAAGGCCCGTCCGGAGGGGGGGTTTAGAATAGGTTTGGGGTTTTCTATTTTTCCTTTTTACATTTTTGATTTCTAATTTCTTTTCAAATCTGTTTTGACAAATTTCAAACCAGGTTTGAATTCAAACCTATTCTGCAATTCCACATTTTTCTTCAATATCAGATTCGACTAGAAATTCAAATTCTTTTATTCCTTTCTCACATGCTTTACCAACATCAATTAGGTTTGCAACCTTTCCTTTAGATTCAAACCCTAGTTTCAGAAATTTTTAATTTACTCATGCGATGCCATGCCATGCTATGATGCACAATCATATGAGGTTAAAATTAGGGATGTTACAGACCTACCCCCCTTATAAGAATCTCGACCCCGAGATTCGGATCAGTTGGAAAGGAGGGAGGGGTACGCTGATCGGAGGAGATCTTCACGTTCCCAAGTAGCTTCTTCTTCGGAGTGGTTGGACCACTGGATTTTTAAGAACTTCACGTTGCGTCTTCGCGTTGTCTTCTCCATTTCGTCGAGGATTCGACCATTCTGTAACACCCCGGTCTCTCACCCGGACCGGCGGTCGTTACGCCTGGCTATCACCTAGGATTCAAACTGGATACTCTTGGTAAGAAAGATCTTCTTGAAGATCTAGGGTATCAACCGCTGACTCCGGAATCGGATCTTTAAAGCATTTTCGAAGTTGGGAAACATGGAAGACATTATGGATATTGGACAACGACGGTGGTAGTTCCAACTGGTATGCGACTTCACCTCGTTTGGAAAGAATGCGAAAGGGACCAATGTAACGAGGTGCCAACTTTCCTTTGATGCCAAATCGGCGAACACCCTTGAAAGGAGTGACCCGAAGGTAGACTTTATCGTTTGGCTCAAAGTGGATCTCACGACGATGGAGGTCGGAGTAGCTCTTCTGACGAGACTGAGCAGTTTTCAACCGCTCTCGAATAACTCGAACTTGATCTTCTGCTTCCTTAATCAAGTCCGGTCCAAGAATTTGCCTTTCTCCGGTTTCAAACCAATTGAGCGGAGTTCGACACTTACGCCCATACAGAACTTCGAAAGGGGCCATGCCTAGGCTGGATTGGAAGCTGTTGTTATACGAGAATTCAGCAAACGGAAGGCATTTTTCCCATTTTGCGCCGAAGGATATAACACAAGCCCTAAGCATGTCTTCGAGGATTTGGTTAACTCTTTCGGTTTGTCCACCGGTTTGAGGATGATAAGCTGTACTGAACGAAAGATGAGTTCCCATAGCAGCTTGGAGACTCTCCCAAAATCTGGAGGTGAACAAACTACCACGGTCGGAGATTATCCGTTTAGGGATCCCGTGGAGAGATACAATTCGAGATATATAGAGATCAGCCAATTGGCTAGCTGAGATCTTTTCTCGGACAGGAAGAAAATGTGCTACTTTGGACAGACGATCGATGACTACCCAAATGGCATCATTTCCTTTTTGAGTTCTCGGAAGGCCGGTGATAAAATCCATACCGATCTCATCCCACTTCCACTCAGGGATAGGCAGAGGTTGGAGTGTGCCTGCGGATTTTTGGTGTTCCGCCTTAACACGACGACACACATCACATTCAGAAATGAATTGAGCGATTTCCCTTTTCATTCGGGTCCACCAGAATCTCTGCTTCAGATCTCGGTACATCTTTGTACCACCCGGATGAATAGACAGGGGAGAATCATGAGCTTCACGAAGGATGGAATCTCGAAGATCTTTATTCTTCGGCACAACAAGACGATTGCCAAATCGAACAACGCCCTGATCATCGATCGAAAAACATTTAGCAACGCCGCTAGCAATGTTTTCTTTGATCTTGCTGACACCTTTGTCTTGCTTTTGAGCGGATTTGATTTGGTCTTCCAAAGAGGATTGGATTTCAAGGTTATGGAGGGAACCAAAGGGAACGACTTCGAGGTTAAGCCGCGCGAATTCCTCATGGAGGAGCGGCTGATGTTCCTGAATCCTTAGATTATTACAGTAGGTTTTTCGGCTAAGTGCATCTGCAACGACATTAGCCTTACCAGGTTGGTAATGGAGACCTACGTCATAATCTTTGATCAATTCCAGCCATCTTCGTTGCCGAAGGTTCAGATCGGGCTGGGTGAACAGATATTTCAAACTTTGGTGGTCAGAATACAACTCACAGCGATTACCGATGAGGTAATGCCGCCAGATTTTCAAGGCATGAACCACCGCAGCGAGTTCTAGGTCGTGGGTTGGGTAGTTGAGCTCATGTGGCCTTAACTGACGAGAAGCGTAAGCCACCACATGTCCTTCTTGCATCAATACACAACCGAGACCTAGACGAGAGGCATCACAGAAGATGTCAAAATTTTTGTGGATATCTGGAAGAACAAGAACAGGAGCGGAGGTTAATCTGCACTTCAGCTCTTGGAAACTTGCTTCACATCTTTCAGACCATTCAAACTTCTTTTCTTTCTTAAGGAGTTCGGTTAACGGTTTTGGCACGCTTGGAAAAGTCCTTGATAAAACGACGGTAATAACCGGCTAGACCCAGGAAACTCCGTACTTGAGTGACCGATTTAGGTTGCTCCCAATTGAGAACGTCCTTGACTTTACTAGGATCCACGGCGACACCTTTTGCCGAAAGCACGTGGCCTAGGAAAGCGACTTCTTCGAGCCAAAATTCACACTTGGAGAATTTAGCATAGAGCCGATGTTCACGAAGTCTCGCGAGAACAAGCTTCAAGTGCTCAGCATGATCGTCTTCTGACTGGGAATAGACTAGGATATCATCGATGAAGATGATCACAAAGCGGTCCAGATAATCCATGAAGACAGAATTCATCAACCTCATGAATGTAGCAGGAGCATTCGTTAACCCAAAAGACATCACGGTGAATTCATACAACCCATAATGAGTTGTAAACGCCGTTTTTGGAATATCTTCGGAACGGATTTTGATTTGATGGTAGCCTAACCTCAAATCGATTTTGGAAAAGACGGTAGCTCCGGTTAATTGATCGAAAAGATCATCAATGCGAGGGAGAGGATATTTGTTTTTGATCGTCACCTCGTTAAGAGGCCGATAGTCAACACACATCCGGAGACTTTTATCTTTCTTCTCCACGAAAAGAGCAGAGCATCCCCAAGGAGAGGAGCTAGGTCGAATGAAACCTTTTTCTTCTAACTCCTGAAGTTGTTTCTTCAATTCAACCAACTCGTTTGGAGGCATCCGATAAGGGCGACGATAGGTTGGAGCAGTTCCAGGAGCCAACTCGATAACAAATTCAATATCGCGATCAGGTGGCAGACCTGGTAGCTCATCAGGAAAGACATCTGCGAAATCACAGACCACTGGGACATCGGGAAGATCAGGAAGAGGCTTGCCTTCCAGAGCACAGAGGTGGTGGTTGACAGATCCTAGATCACAAAGAACAGATTGACCAGACGGATGGAAGAGAGTTACGGTATTGGTTGCACAATCGATTAGGGCTTGATGTGCGGTCAACCAATCCATACCCAGGATGATATTGATATCGGTGGAGGTCAAAACAATTAAGGTGGCATAGAACTCAAGATTTGCAATTCTGACACAAACTTCACGACATTCTTGGGATGCTCTCATCACCGAACCCGGTGCAAGGATAGACAATGGGATCGACATACTCTCGAAAGGAATATTGTGCTTCTCAGCAAAACCCTTAGCTATAAAAGAATGAGAAGCTCCCGAATCGAAAAGGACGGATGCGGGAGTAGCATGGACAAGAAGCGTACCCAAGACGACGTCGGGCGCTTCCTGGGCTTCTTCGGCGACCACGTGATTCACGCGACCGCGACCAGCTGGTTGAGGCTTCGGGTTTGGCTTCTTAAACTGAACATTGCCTCGAGGTTGACCTTGTCCTGGATTAGGGCGAGGTGCAGGATTCTGATTCCGGGGACATTCACGAGCATAGTGGCCAGGCTGGCCACACACGAAGCAGACTCCAGGGGGCGGCCTTGGAGCGGAATTAGACGACTGTCCTCCAACTGGTCTTGCTTGATAACCCTGCTGAGGAGGACGAGGAGCAAAGCCTGCTGGTCTCGCAGAGGGAGTAGCGCGATTGAAGGCGCTAGCTGGAATCCAAATTCTTCTCTTCTGGGAGCTGGAGCTCGATGTTTTGACAGCATCACGAGCATGCTTGCGCGATTCTTCAAGTGTCTGCCTGCCATGTTCCATCTTGATGGCCTTGTTCATCAGGGCTTGGAAGTTTGCGAAATCGAACGGAAGCAGCTCATAGCGAATCTCCGGGTTTAGACCTTTGCGGAACTTCTCTTGCTTGTCCGCATCGGTGGCAACATCATTTGGAGCGTAACGAGCCAAATGGTTAAACTGGTGGAGATACTCAGTTACACTGTTCCGCCCTTGCTTCAGATTACGGAACTCTTCCTTCTTAACTTCCATTGTTCCATCTGGGATATGAGCTCCGCGGAAAGCATCACGAAACTCAGACCAGGTAATCTCATGATCCTTCTCTTGCATGGAGCGGAAACTTTCCCACCAGGCGGCTGCGGCACCTTCAAGCTGGAAGGCCGCGAAGTTCACTCGATCTGCCGTGGCAACACGCGCAGTCTCCAACTTGCGCTCGACGGTGCGAATCCAGTCGTCGGCATCCAGAGGATCTTCAGAGCGACTGAACACAGGAGGCTGAGTTCGAAGGAAATCAGAGATTCCAACGCGATCATCAGGTTGACGGCTGGTGTTCCGAACAAGGTGCTCCAATAGCCGAGTCTGCTCCATCCTGTTGCGCTCAATTTGCATTAAGACTTCCGCCATGGACGGTGGTGGAGGGGGAACATTACCGGTGTTACCAGCACCATGATCTGCTGGGCGCGGATTGCCAGCCATCCTGAAGGAAGGAAAAAGGAGTTACTTCAAGATTCAGAATCGAATCCGAAGGATCGCTTACGGTAGAATGTACTGAGGAAACTAAACAGTGTGGAGAAGGATAAATGCCAAATATGTCACATATGGTAGTACAAAAGCCGCGGAGCTAAAATACATTCCATAGCAACACAGATAGACATCTGGTACGTAATATACATGACCGTTAATATTACAAGCCCACGGCTAGAACAAGTACACGATCATGATACCATACCACACTCACACCTTAAGGTTTGGTTCCAATACAAGATTCATCTACAACCTTAGACAGTTATAGACTTAGGAAAGGAACCATACACTACTCTAGGGGATTAACCTATTACATGGATATAGTTTCAGCTCAAGGTACAAAAAGGAGCCAAAAGAGCTGACTACAACCATGGGTCGAACACACGAGCATGGACATCACGGAGAGTAATCGGGCGAGTCGTAGTCCATAAAGTAGTACATCGCTGCTTCGGGCGGAATCGGCTTCGGTTCTTGGAAATTGCGAGGCACCTCACCAGGAAGTGGCTCAAGCCGATGACGAGAGATTCCAGGTATCTCCATAGCTACACGATGACGAGAAGTGTAGCGAGGTCCCGGAACTGGAGCAAAGTTGCATGGAGATGGCCTATTGGCAGCATAAGGCCCAGTAAACTCTCCACGAGCTGACATTAAGTCTCTTGGAGCTTGGTTGGCATCCATGTGCTCGTTGATGAACTCGAGGGCGTGGCACAAACGATGAAGATAGCAGTCACGATCGTAGGCGGCTGCTCGATAAAGACGGTGCGTAATGTTGAGCATTGGGGCCATCTCAACGACCGTGGGATCAGGGTACATTATAAAATCATGCCAACATATTGGTGCATTGGGATCTTCTTGTCCCACATGATAACGAAAAGGGGAATCCGTAAGCTGCGCCGCATAATGGTAACGAAGAACATTTATGGCATTAAGAGCAGCTGTTTGGACAGCTCCTTCGTAAGAACCATCACGACCTTCAAAGATGATGGGATGCCCTGGTAGCATAGAAGGCAACTGCAGCGGTGCCGAAGGATGGGGTCGGATGAAGACAGAAGCAACATAATCACTCAATCCAAACTGACGGTTGCGGCTATAGATAGCATACTCGGGAAGCCACTCGTATCCCAGCCTTGCCAAGATCCGTACCAATAGCGGAGGAGCACCACCGACTGACACACAGTGGGAAGTGCCCACCAAAGTGATATACATTTCAGCCATCTGGATAGGTGGAAACAAGGGTTAGAATTCACGATCGCGGAAATGAGATAAGAGGGAAGGTAAGGAATACCCCAAACGCGTGAACCCTAACTTTTGAAAAGAGGAACGAGTAGTCAAGACCACTTTTTAAACCAAATGAAGGGATGCGGAAAAGCTAAGATCGAGAGGATAAGGAGAAAATAGAATCACTACTTATGATTTTCGCAAATCCTTTTTAAGTTCAAAATAGTTTTCACAATTCTAGACTCAACATCGACCAAGGTCAAGGGTCATCCTACGGACAGTCCTGCTCTGATACCAAGCCTGTCGGACCCCAGATTCCATAACGGAGAGCTTTAGGAGTAATCACCCGCTAAGTCGGAGCTTCAACCCCGACCTCAACTCACGGGGGTCAAATCCGAGAGGAGTAGAGTGATATGGCTTCGAATAGCCCAAGACGTCAACCCCAAAGCTTACTCTGGCAATTTAATGCACTGAGTAGTAGGGCGATATGGTCTCCTCACTCTTTCCCACTGAGCCGGAGCATCAACCCCGACCTCGTCCCGGCAAATAAATGCACGGCTGGAGTAGGGTGATATAGCTCCCAACATCTCAGTGGAGAGTCGCTTCACAGGGGTGACTAAACTTAATAGCTCTGCGATATAAAACCTGAAATCCTCCCTGCATCACGTACTTCAATCATACACACATTGCACATGACACAGGGGGAGAAACAAACCAGTACCATCACAGAGACTCTACGACCGAAACTGCAATAATACTAGTTGTTCGGGAAACTTAACAACATATATATACAAGCAAAAGATGCTTTACACAGCGGAAGTGTTAGTTTGGCTGAGAAGCCTAAGGGTAGGGCCAAAAGAGGCGGCAGAACAAACCAAGCTGCCGAACCCAGGGCAGGACCACTGCCCGGGATCACCAGCGACTAGTCGATGTCGGCGTCTACCTCAACGTAGAAACCCTCCGCTGCGGGAGTGGTTTCCTCTGCACGGAAATAATATCAACGAATGCAAGGTGAGTACAAAATGTACTCCGCAAGACTTACAGGGGAAAATAATAATAGATGCATCAGGTATCAAGAAAGGGCTATCTGTGGACTATTTTTGCAGAAAGCTAATTTATTCTTCACAATATCTGTAATTAGATTGAAATCCGTCTACTGGAATACTTTGCAAGGAGAGGAGCTGAAACTGCATAATAAAACCTAAAGCAGACCATCGAACACACGAAACCCTCGATTCTTCCTCGACCACCAGGGAGGAAGCAATCGCTAAAACCAAATCCTTAAAGTTGGCAAGTTTTAGATTGGGGTTATACTTGTCTAATTCGATGCGGATTCTTACCAAGCTGTCCATAACCGCGGACACGGCTATTCGAATAGTTTAAACCCTGCAGGGGTGTACATCTTTACCTACGCGTATCAACCGACTCTTAGCGCTACCGAGAACACACTTTCACGAGGTGTGCTAGCAGAGGGAGGTTGAACACGACCTTTACAACGTTTTCGACCTAGGTATGAGCCGCCCTAATAGGCTAGTCCGCGAACGACAGTTCGGCCGATACTTCGACGCGGTCCCACTAGTTGTGGCAGGTGATACATCCCCGGTCCCGGACCGTGTGTACCCCTCACTCCTATATTGTTGCATCACACCACCTCCTTATTTTCCACGCACCCAAGTCCCGAAAACGGCGAACTATGCAGCTCATATCCTAAGCCTAGACAAATTATTCGATCGTGGGTGGCCCATTATACCACCCGCGTAGAAGCACGCAAATCTTGGTTCGAAAGGACACCGGGAACCGGTCCTTGTGGGATTAACGAGACAACCCACCATGCTCCCAGCATGGCCTCTCGTCGATGCCCGATTTGAGATTAATCAAGTTTATTAACAATCGCCCGGTGAACAACCACCTAACCGCTAACCCATCCAGAGTGTTGTGTTGCATCTGCCACCCCAGGAATTACGACATTCACGCAACTAAGCATGGCTAAGCATAAGTAGCTACGTAAATAACTCAACAATAGCAAGCAATCTATTCTAAATAGGTTGGGAGGGTCGGTGGTGTTGATCGAGCGACAAAGTAAGTTTTCATGCACGGAGTAGGGCTAACTTAACGTAAAATATCAGTTGAGCGCATGCGATACGGATTTAAAAACAAATAATAGGGTTGCAAATACTGGGATATCCGCAATATGGTCAAAGGGGCTGCTTGCCTTGCTGTTCACTGACTAGGTCCTGCTCCTGCTCGTAGTTGTACTCGTCGTGATCTTCCGGTCCTATCGGAAGAACGAAAACATCGAAACAACGCAACAATAAATACAACGTCGAAAAACATCGGCATGAGATGTCATGTATGCCATGTCCTAGAGGATGCAAAGTCGAAGCTAACGCAACTAGAATCAGGTTAATCGGAGTCCGAACGCGCGAGATATCGCGATCCGAAGTTTCCGGGGGTTCGGGGGAAAACCCTAATTTAAGTTCTTCGACGTGTTCATCTTTTCTAGCATGCAAACATGTATGATCATGACATAATTTAATGACTTTCATTTTTCTGAACATTTGGATATATCATTTGCATCTTTCTGAGTTCGGATGAATTTTCTACGAATTTAACAAGATTTAAACCCCTTTGTTGTATTTTTCTTAGCAAAATAAATGAAAATTACTTTTATTACTCAATATAGCCCAACCATAGCATATGACAGTGGGCCCCCTGGTCAATTCTAGTCAACGGAGGTGAGGTCAATGACAGTGGGGCCCAACTGTCATACCCTTTTCTTTTTCCTTTATTCTTTTTTTAATTTCCTGACGAGTGGGACCCAAATGTCATACTCACATACACACTTGAGCTCATTTAACACACTGATTAACATTGATTTCAGCATTTAGTGCACTGATTAATGGTCAACAGCAGCAATTCACACCAAATCGGGCGGTTCAGACATGATTAATGCTAGCTGTTAAGTGCACTTAGGAATTAATAAGCTACTAAATTAAGCCTAACTAATTTAACTACTAACAAACCTAACATCCTGTCCTAACTAACCTAATTAAGTGGCCATTAGGGCCCTAATACGCTCGGTCGGCTGGCTCTGGACACCTTGGTTTGGTCCGGCCGGGGCTTACCGGCGGTGAGGCGAGCTTGGCCGGCGGGGCTCCGGGGAGACGACGGCGGGGACTGAACCGAGGTGGAGGAGGGGCGGTGAAGGGGCTCGGGCTCGGGCGCGTCGGCGGTGGTCGAGGCGAGGCGGGGTAGCGGTGGCGACCGAGGGAGCTCCGGGGCGGGCTCGGGTTGGAGGCGGAGGAGCGGCGCTCGGGGCTTGGCTCCGGGTGGCGGCGACGAGGTGGCGGGGATGGTCGGACGGGGAGCTCGGGTTGAGGCGGCGTCGACCGGTGGCGGGGAAGAACCGAGGGGGAGCGGCGACGAGGGCGACCTGCGGGGCGGGGCGAGCGGAGGGAATGGGCTCGGGCGGCCGGGCGCTTGAGGCGGGCGAGCGGAGGGCGGCCGGCGACCAATGGCGGCGGGGCAAGAGGTGATGGCGCACGGGGGCGGTGGTGCCGAGGGAAGCAGAGAGGGGGAGGGGCGAGTGCGCCGAGGGGAGTGGGTTTTGTGGGGGAGGGAGGCGCTGGCGAGCGCCCGAGGTGCGGGTGCAGAAGAGGCGTGCCACGGGGCAGCCATGGAGGGGAGGAGGTGGCGCCCGGGAGAGAGAGGTGAGAGGAGGGAGAAGGGGGCGGCGTGTAGGAGAAGGAAGCCAGGGGGGTGAGGAGGCGCCGGGCGGGCCAAGTGGGCCGCGCGGGGGAAGAAAACGGGCCGGGGAAAGGCCCGTCCGGAGGGGGGGGTTTAGAATAGGTTTGGGGTTTTCTATTTTTCCTTTTTACATTTTTGATTTCTAATTTCTTTTCAAATCTGTTTTGACAAATTTCAAACCAGGTTTGAATTCAAACCTATTCTGCAATTCCACATTTTTCTTCAATAAAAAAAAATCAGATTCGACTAGAAATTCAAATTCTTTTATTCCTTTCTCACATGCTTTACCAACATCAATTAGGTTTGCAACCTTTCCTTTAGATTCAAACCCTAGTTTCAGAAATTTTTAATTTACTCATGCGATGCCATGCCATGCTATGATGCACAATCATATGAGGTTAAAATTAGGGATGTTACAATAGAAAAAAAAAGTTGTCTTGGCATAACGTAAACAGGGTTATAAAGAGATTTAAATTTGCATTAAAAATTCAATTACTAATGAATGCAAACATGTAGGTAGTAGGAAAAATAGTGCTATATTATGAAGCTACACATGAAGACCTTACGTTTTGAGTAAGGGGGGTCTGTGATGAAATGATGCTCAAATTTACGATAGGAGGCAGTTTGCATGGACATAGTTAATAGAATGGACATCTTAAATTGAGATGGCTTGGCACCTCCTAGAATAAGCTTTAGGGAATTAATTTTGGTGTGTGAGTGCCATTTGTGCAAGAATAAGAGATTAGCTATAAAGTTCTCTTTTACACTTATTAAAGCATTACATATAATGTTGAGATGGGACACCATATTGACATGCCTCATTATTTCCTATGGTTACATTCTAATTAAATTCGGGTAACACTTTCACAAATTTACAATTTACAAGTACACAAAATTCCATGTTAATTCAAGTGAAACACATATGAATTTAAAATATCGTGAAAATCTAATATCAAAGGTTTTTAATGAATTGCAATATGTTTGCTGATTTACTAACAAATTAGCACATACATATAAAAAGTTGATCTAAAAATGTAAGTTTTGTTTGAATTTCACTTTGAAGTTGCTCAAACTAGCTAGAAAAAAAAGCTAAAATTAACATCAAGTGGTTTTTTAAAATATCATGCATCATACCCGAGGGACATTGGTTGTTTTAGATCTGAGAACCCAGCCAAATGGAGATTCATTTATTTTTACACACACAAGCATACATATATCAAAAAAATATGAATTGTTTGTTTCGTTTCAATGGCATACCGAGAGCCATATCTTCCCCATTGTGGTATTGCAGACGCACTTTCACGGGATAGGATCCAAGCACGTCCTTTGGTCAACATATCATGCTTGTCCACCTCTCCAAGAGCATTAAGGTAACATAATTTAATCATGATCCAAACATGGTGCTCGGTCCCAACACTTCTGTGCCCCAACCACCATCTTCATTCTACATGGATTACATTACATACATATTTTTCATATTTTCCTATGAAATAAAAAATAATACATAATTTCCATATAAGTACTATTAATGAAAGTAACAAGGAACTTTTTTACATGCTGATGGTTATAAATATAGCGACATATCTCACGCCGATGTTCTGTTGATAGGACTGTATTAAGTGATCCAGTGACATGTAGAGCAAATATCTGCGAGAAATACATAATGCCCATAATATTGTCCATAGATCAATTATGGTGTTAATATTTTGATAATTAGTTCAGTACTATTATCGAACATGAAATTGAACCATTAAACATCTGACTATCAAAACAAGTTTCTAAAAACCATGACATTAAAAATAAAATTAGATTACTTTATTTTATCTCAAAGTAACTGGATGGCATATACCATGTGTGGAAAATACCGGTAAGCTAGTAGGCGGAACTATGATCAGGAGGCCTCATCAGTGATATGCAAACATCACAGACGGTTATAGTTCAGAACTTTTTGTTATTCATTTTTCCAGCATAAAGAAAACTCCAGATTTTGCTAAATTTCAGAGTAATACACATAAACATTCTCGTAGAGTACATAGTCATGCACACACAGAGCTCTGGACAAAAAGATTATGGACAAAAGATTCACACATGCCTGAACAAGATCCATTGTAACATCTATCCAACCACAAGATTCAAAAGAGAAATGAACAAGATTCACAAATTAATTGTAATATCATTACAATGTGTTGTTTCAATTATATATTTTGTTTGGTTTTATTCAATTAATTCAAAGGTTTTTGAATTATTATGGGTGATAATAATGGAGATATGAATTTCAGGCTTTCATTATTTTGGATTTTCTTCTTGGAACAATTTTTAGTGGATTCCTCATAATTAATTTAGCCCATATGAATTTTCTCATATTTTCCTGATCTGTATTTTAAATTTCCTTTTGAATTCTTTCTCTTCTCTATTTTTAATAAATCAAAAACATATTTTAAGGCAACACATCAAAATTCTGCAATTGCTTCTCCTCTCTCCTTTCCTTCTTGAGCCATGGCCTATTCCCTTCCCTTTGGCCACGCGCAACGTTTGGGCCAAGCCCGTCAACGATCACACACCACGTCCTAGCTAGGCTGTTGGGTCTCAATCCAACGCGCCACTGGGCGTACCCTTTGATCACTTAATTGATCTAATCCCGGCCACCTGCCTCTAATCCAAAGGCCGATGCCGCATATTCCTTCGCTCCTCTTCCTCACGACCTTAGGGACGCCGATAGGTGGGCCCCACCTGTCAAGTCTATCTTTAACCTCGAGCCCGAGTCCGACTCGGGCTTTGCTTCGCTGTGCATCGTGCCCACCTCGTGTCTGGCCCTTTCCACCACCGTTTCTTCCTACACAAGCAGGGAAAAGACTCTCGAAGCGACTCGGGCTCTGCTTCATTGTGCATCGTGCCCACCTCGTGTCTGGCCCTTTCCACCACCGTTTCTTCCTACACAAGCAGGGAAAAGACTCTCGAAGCTTCCTTCGTTCCTTACCCAAAGTTTAAATGAGAAATCCTTCTCAGATTCAACTCGTTCAAACCGAGCCAATCTAGGGCCGACGTCGCTTTGTCCTACCATCCCCTACCGCCTATAAATACCCTTGATGTCTGTGTTGAAATCATCACATCACCGTCCTCTATAAAAGCCCTAAACACCCGAACCCTAATTCACACCCAACCGTCACACACATCCAATCCTTCTCGTCAACCGTCGTCATCATTTTTCCACTGTTCTCACTGAGGTGGCCACCATAGGCTAATCCTTCCTACCCTCTGCTCCTGCTTGTCCCTGCCTATCCCCTACGAGCGCCCGCTAGCTTGCCTCCTTCCTCTATCCACGAGCGTGTCAAAGCAATGCCGCTGCCGTCGCCAATGGAGCTCATCGTCACGCTCGTCAAGGATCAAGTTGACCACACTGACTGTGTGACCAACTCTACCAAGCCACCAGGAAGATGCCACCATCCTCCACTGGTTCGGGTAGCCACTCGATCGTCGGTGCATCACCACGTCAACTCCGGCAAGCTTGGCCATCACATACCGCCATGCTCCCATCACTTCTTGACCTCACCACTGGTACTAGTAGGTTCCTAGTGACCGTAGGATCCCAGTGGTGGTGGTATTTTTTAAAATTTATTGGGTAAATTTAAACTAGGTTAAAACAGATCCGATTTGGGTAAAATTTGATCAAATTTGATCTAGTTCAATTTGTCTGTATATTGTTGAGTGGCATTTTTTTTCATGGTCTACTAGCATGCATAGAAACAGTTTTGTGCACTTTTTGATTACTTTTCATTAGTATAGATTGTAAGTAATTATTTTTGCTCCTAATTGAACATGTTTAAAGCTAGATTGTATTATTTTAATTCTTTGTTTTTGTGTCCTTCTATTATTGTACAGTAGCTATTCATGTTAGGGTTTACATATCTATTGTTGATTATGTCAGGTGCATACTAGATATGATCTAGGGTTTTATTGCAGGTATAGCTTATATTAGTTGTTTAGCTTGTATGCTATAGTGTAGATTATTTTCTTTTATGTTTTAGTTCTGTTTTAGAGTAAAACAATAGAACTTTTCTGTTTTATTTGATTGTTGTTAGTTACTTATATCATGCCTCGATCTGTTTTTAGCTAGTAGAATAGTAGAGGTGTTGTTGATTGCACAGGTTTGAGTGTTGCATACCATGTTCTCATACTAACTAGCATGCATAGGTTGGTTACTATTTATATGTTAGCATGTTAGTTTTGCTTGATGGTTGATGACTAGCATGCTAGGATTGCCTACGGTTAATGACTAGTATGATAGAATCGGCATTCCATGCTAATTAGTAATTAGGGGTACGCTAGGTAGCTTAAAGATGTAGTAGCTCTATATGTGTATATAAGTGTATATTAGTATGTTGGTAACCATAGTTAAGAAAACCCAAACATTAACCCTATCGAGTCTATCTCTACTCATATTGATATCTTGCTATCTTCTTCCTTGGACTCCAAGTCATCTTAATCCTTCTACCGTCTACACTCTTATATTTGCATTCTCAAGTTGTTGGTGTTATTATCATTATGACGAGTAGGGAGTGATGAGGTTGGGACAGGACAAGCTCCAAGAGAAGAAGCAGCAAAAGGGTATGACAACAAAGGCATTACCCTCTCGTTCTTGATCATGTTGATCCTATATTTTTTAAAATCATCATTTCATTTATGATTTACAAACATGAATGTTGTTTATTAAATATTTTATTGGTCATTCCAAAACTAGCCTTTAACATTGTTACCTAGTTTTGCTCTTAGAGTAGATGCCTATTTAATATAGAGTTAATAATGCTTAGCCACGCAAAGCAGTACATTTTTGATATTTCTCTTGCAAGGAATATTATATTAATTGAATCATTATTAATTTGTTGATATCTTGAAATTTATTGAGCATTTCCTTCTACTTGAAACTACATCTAAACTCTACTCTAAGGTGTGGCATTGTTGTCACATCTTTTAAGGACTAATAAACATGTTTGTATGTATCCTTGTGGTTTAAGTGCAACCATATGCTAATGAGCTCCAACTTAGTTAAGTAGGTAGTTCATACTTGGCGTTGGCATGGCCGTACCGCAGATGGGTTATGGATTAGACATCACCCTTGACACAAAAGGGACGTTGAAAGTGCATCCAGTTCCAAGGAGAGTGGAAGGATGATTATCTAGCCCCAAGGTTTGGTTTTGATGGTTAATGGCAACCCTCACCTGTATCTAACATTTACAATGAGTGTGAACAGGAGTTTAGATGAACAGGTGATCGATCAAGACAACATCTGATTGATGATGACGCCTAAAAAGAGCAAGGAACCGTAACGTCAGAAGGGCTAGCTGAGCTAGTCTCTTGAGGCTCAGTTGCGAGGAAGCCGAGGCTGTGCTCAAGGGCAAGCGAGGTGAGGGTGGCTTGATGGAGTTCAAGGACCGTGACTGCAAGCTGGATAAGACCTGGAGGAGCTAGGAAGCTGGTGGATCTGCGTCAAGGGGTTCGCTGTGCATCTTCAAAGGGCTGTCGTCTTCAGTTGTTAGCTTGGAACCAGTGCCAAGATTCTGAGCGAGCTAGTCAGTGGCAGTGGTGAGTCTATTGTCCTCCTGAATCAGTCTTAGGCTTGTAGTGAGCCGGCCTGTGTTGTGCTCAGGTGCTACCTGAGGCAACCGAGTCCACCTGAGTTTGGCATCTGAGACTCAGGTGGGTAGCTCAGCCGTGGCTAGTAGGTTACCAGGTGTTTGTTAGCTGAGTCTCAGATAGGTGTGTCTGGTGGCTCTTTGTCTGACGTGGCATGAGGGTAACGGCTAGCTGCCAGGGACCCTATAAATAGGGAACCTGGGGAGGTTTCGACCTCAACCTTTACCTCTACCATAGAAAGCACCCTACTGTCGGAAGAAAGAGCTCTTAGTCTCTGAGAGAGCGTTGCCTGCGTGCATCCACCGTGAGAGAGAGTTGCTTTACATCCTGAGTGCTTCAGAACTGAGAGAGTTCATGGTACTGGTTCCTCCAAGAGACCGAGAGAGCTCTTGGAGTTCATCTACTCCAAGACCGGGAAGTTGGAGTCGTTGGTGAGCAAGCCAAGTCTTGTGTGGCTGCCTCCAAGCGTTTGTGAAGGCGATTTGGGTCTGCTTGTGTGGCTGCCTCCAAGCGTTTGTGAAGGCGATTTGGGTCTGCCTGTCTTGCTGCGGTGAGATCAAAAGGATTCCACACAAGATAAGTGAACGAGGAAAGAGCACGGTTCAGTGCCGGCTGTGAAAGCAGCTTCCTCAACGGAGACGTACCACTTTGCTAAAGTGGGAATTTCGGTAAAACAAATCTTTATGTCTACTCATTTATTTGTATGGTTTGTATTTACTTGTGCTGATATACATAGTTCACTCTCTGCTGCACACAACTGAGTTTCCCACCTGAGACTCAGTTGACACTAAGAGCAAGTTGTCTCCTTTATTATTCTGTTTATCTGTTGCACACAACTGAGTCACTCACCTGAGACTCAGTTGACACATAGTTGTCTCTGCTCTGCTCTGTTTGCATTTATCTGAGTTATCTACCTGAGAGTCAGTTGCCTGAGTCAGTTGCTTAGGAGTGGCCCATTTATTTTAAGTAAAGCCCATTAGGTTTTAATTTTATAGAGCCGACCTATTCACCCCCCTCTAGTCGACTCCTGAGATCCTCTCAAGTGGTATCAGAGCCTCGTTGCTCATATTGGCTTAACAGCCAGAGTTAAGGGATGTCAAACTACGAGGGTAGAGTTCCCATATTTGATGGCACTAACTATGCTTTGCAAATGCACCTTACTGCAATGGATCCAGATGTCTGGAAAATTGTCATGACAGGTCTCCAGGTAGAGAATGAGAGCACCCCTACTGATCAAGACAAGATCAACATCAAGAACAATGCTAGGGCTACCAATGCTATCTATATGGGGCTGCAGGAACATGATTTCAACCGTGTCAGCACCTTTGATGCAGCCCATGATATCTGGAACACCCTTCAGGCCATCCATGAAGGCAGTGATACCTTGAAGAGGTCCAAGAAGGATGTGTTAAAGCATGATCTTGACAACTTCTACTATCAACCTGGAGAGGACATCAACTCCATCTTCACAAGGCTTACAATGATCACAAATCAACTAAAGGCCCTTGGATCAACTAGAGTTGAAGATGAAGATGTGATTAAGAAATTTCTCTTTGTTCTTCCCAAGCCCTATCACACTCTACATTTGATGATGAAGGAGAAGGATGGCTTCGACAGGATGAAGCCCACTAATGTGCTTGGTAGGATGCTTACTCATGAGATGGAGCTGAATCACGCTAAGAAGCATGCTACCACTTCTGGCAAGAACAAGGATATAGCTCTCAACATAGTGGGCAGTCTCAAGGACTCCAGTGATGAAGAAGATTTGGATGAAGAGATGTCCACTGATGAAGAAACTGAACTTGCTATGCTCACTCGTAATTTTAGAAAGTTCTACAGAAGAAAGAAGTTCTCTGGTTCTGCTGATAGATTCAAAGGGAAGAAGCAGCTCAATGACAAGAAGTGTTTTGAGTGTGGTGACTCAGGACATTTCATTGCTGATTGCCCCAAGAAGAGCAAGAAACTAGAAGAAGGCAAGTACAAGAAGAAGGAGGTCATTGTCAAGAAGAAATACAAGAAAAGGAAGCCACCTACCTTCAGAAAGAAGAAGACCTCTGCTGCCAGAGCATATGTGAGACAAGCTTGGGTCTCAGATGACTCAGAGTCTGAAGAAGAATCAGAAGAAGAAACTGAGCTAGCTGGGTTAGCCATCTGTGTCTCAGATGGATCACTCAGTAGCCCAGCTGAGTCAGGCAATGACTCAATTAGGTCTCTCAGTTGTGCACCTGAGTCAGACTCTCTCTTCGACAAGGATGCCATTCCTTCATCTGCTGAGACTCCAGCCCTATGCCTTATGGCTAAAGGCAACAAGGTATTAACTGAGCATGACTTCCCTGATTATGTTCAGCTAATGGACATTCTTGACAGGACAGAAAAGCTTCTTCGGAAAGAGAGAAAGGAAAACATCTCTCTCAGGGACAAACTAACTGATATGCAGGTGTCCCTTGATAATGCTCAAGATGCTAAAGCTGATCTTGATGAAGAAGTTTACTTGCTGCAGGTGGCTCATGATAAGCTCAAGTTATCACATGAGCTTCTAACTTCTGAGCATGATAAGCTTAAGAAAACCCATTCAGCTTGCTCTATTGTTACTCCTGATGCTAATCCCCCTAATGCTGTAGAAACTTGCTTAAACTGTGCATCTCGCATCAATGCTATTACTTTCAGTACAGTGTTTGTTGTTGATTCACCCAGTGGATCAAGTACCTCAACTGCTACTAACTCTGTTGATGCAGCAAAGTTTAAAGAGTTTAAGGAAGAGCATGAGGAGCTGAAAAGGCTCATGAGAATAGGCTTATGCAGTGCTAACATAGGCATGTAAAACTTTGCTAGGCTTCAGTCCACCTTAGTTCTCAAGAACAATGGTAAAAGGGGACTTGGTTTCACTCCTGTGCATGACAAAAATAAATTATCATATATTCCCTCTGCTGCTAACAAGAAATCTTTGAAGGACAACTTTGTTCCTCAAATGGGAAAATATGATGCTAACTCTCTTGCAGGAAATCACCAGAAAACAGGTGGTTATATGAGAATTCCCTCAATCCCCAGCTATGTGCTTAAAACTGGGAAGAATGGTAAGCTTGAGGCAAAGTATGTTGGGCCTTGGAGTGAATACAAAAGAGTACCGAGTATTTGGGTACCAAAATCTGTAGTCACCTGTGTCTCAGGTGGCTCACTCAGGTGCAATGCAAATGTGCTAACCCTTCCATCTGAGCTTGTAGGAGATAAGAATCTGAGAAAGATTCAGAGGTTCACTAAGCTCTCTAAAGCTATAGCTGCTAAGAACCCATCTGTTAAGCTTATTCCTGCTATTGATACTTACTGTAAGAGACCTGCCAACTTGGGAACCAAAGCCGTTTGGGTTCCTAAGTCTCAGAACTAATCATGTAGGGCTCTGCCTCCAGTGGAACTAAATGGATCATGGACAGTGGCTGTACACAACACATGACTGGAGGCAAAGAGGAGTTCACTGAGATAAGAAAAGACAACCTCCCTTGCAAGTATGTCAACTATGCTGATGATTCAAAAGGCAAGGTATTAGGTTGTGGTAAAATTGCTATCTCTCAGGAACACTCTCTTACTGAAGTAATGCTTGTTGAGTCTATTTCATATAACCTCTTATCTATTTCTCAATTATGTGATGCTGGTATGAAAGTCACATTTTATCCTAAAGAGGTTTATGTTCAAAAACTAACAGATGACTTACAAGTTTTCAAAGGCTATCGAGTAGATAAGCTATATCTTGTAGATTTTCAGGATCAGGAAGCAGCTGTGCCATGTTGCCTGATGGTTAAAGCTTAGTTAGGCTAGTTGTGGCACAGGCGGCTAGGTCATGTAGGGATGAGGCTGCTGAACAAACTAAGTAAAGAAGAACATGTCCTAGGCCTAAAGCAGATCCAATTCAACAAGGACAAGCCATGCTGTGCTTGTCAAGCTGGGAAGCAAGTTGGAAGCCCTCATCCACCCAAGAATATCATGACCACTACTTCTCCATTTGATCTCATACATATTGATTTGTTTGGTCCTACTACATATGAGAGCATTGGAGGTAACAAGTATGGTTTTGTTATTGTTGATGACTTGTCACGTTTCACTTGGGTATTTTTCTTGAAGGACAAGTCACAGGTGTACAAGAGGTTCAAGCATCTCATTGTCAGAGTCCAAAATGAATGGAATATCAACTTGAAGGCAGTGAGAAGTGACAATGGGACAGAATTCAAAAACTCAAGAGTTGAAGCTTTCCTGAACAAGCATGGAATCAAGCATGAGTTCTCTGGTCCCTATGCACCTCAGCAAAATGGAGTGGTGGAGAGGAAGAACAGAACCTTGATAGAGATGGCAAGAACACTACTAAGTGAATACAAGACACCAGCAAGGTTTTGGGCTGAGGCTATCAACACTGCTTGCCACAACATCAACAGATTGTATCTTCATCCACTCTTGAAGAAGACACCTTATGAGTTGCTGACCAACAGGAAGCCAAATGTTTCCTACTTCAGAGTATTTGGTTGTAAGTGTTACATTCTCAAGAAAGGCAAACGTCTTTCTAAATTTGAATCCAAATCTGATGAAGGAATTTTTGTTGGATATAGCACAGAATCTCACACTTACAGAGTCTTTAACACCAACACCAAGGTTGTTGAAGAAGCTGTAGATGTGACATTTGACGAATCTAATGGCTCACAAGGTGGGCAAGTTGCTAATGATATTTCAGGGAAAGTAGATATTCTTCACAAGTCAACCGATGAAGTTAGGCCTCAAGCTGAGGAACCAGCTTCATCAGGTGTCTCTGAGCTACTTGACCCAGATGATGAGCAAGATGAAGTGCATGGCATTGAGTACGAGTACAATCCAGCCAATGATCACCTGGACTCGGAAGCCTCCATGCACCCAGCTGAGTCTCAGGAAGAGCCAACTGAGTCATAGATACCCTCAGCTGACTCACATCTAGCTGTGACTCAGGTGGCTGAACCCGAACCCCCTATGATCAGCAGGCTGCAGAAGGATCACCCTGTAGACCAAATCATCGGTGAAATTAATAGGGGAGTCACTACTCGTTCTCGTACTGCTAATTTTTGTGCTCACTATTCCTTTGTTTCCACGATTGAGCCCAAGAATGTAGGTCAAGCTCTATCTGATCCAGACTGGATTAATGCTATGCATGAAGAGCTGAACCAATTTGAGAGAAATGAAGTCTGGTCACTTGTTGAAAGACCCAAGGACCAGAATGTCATAGGAACCAAGTGGGTTTTTCGCAACAAGCAAGACTCAGACGGCCAAATCGTGAGGAATAAGGCAAGGTTGGTTGCTCAAGGCTACACTCAAATAGAAGGCTTGGATTTTGGTGAAACTTTTGCACCTGTAGCTCGGCTTGAAGCTATCAGGATACTTCTAGCTTATGCAAACCATCACAACATCAAGCTTTATCAAATGGATGTCAAGAGTGCCTTCCTCCAAGGTAAGCTTGCTGAACTTGTGTATGTAGAACAGCCCCTGGTTTTGAGGATTCAAAGAGACCCCATCATGTATATGTGCTCCACAAGGCTTTGTATGGCCTTAAACAAGCTCCTCGTGCTTGGTATGACACTCTGAAGGAGTTTCTTATACATAATGGTTTCAAAATTGGGCTTGTAGATACTACACTCTTTACTAAAGTTAAAGGCAAGGATTTATTTATATGCCAAATTTATGTCGATGACATAATATTTGGTAGTACTAACCGTGTGCTAAGTGATGAGTTTAGCAAGATGACGATCAAAAGATTTGAGATGTCCATGGTGGGAGAATTGAAGTTCTTCCTAGGGCTGCAGATCAGACAACTCAAGCAGGGAACCTTCATCTCCCAAGAGAAGTTTGCTAAGGACATCATCAAGAAGTTTGACATGGACAAAGCTAAGTCAATATCAACTCCCATGCAAACAAATGCTCATCTTGATTTAAACCAACAAGGTAAGTCCACTGATCAGAAAGAGTATAGGTCTATGATTTGTTCTCTGCTATATCTATGTGCATCTAGACCTGATATTATGTTGAGTGTTTGCATGTGTGCACGCTTTCAAGCTGATCCTAAAGATATTCATCGCATTGCTGTTCGTAGAATATTGAGATATTTAATTCATACCTCTGGGTTTGGTTTATGGTACCCTAAAGGTGCACCCTTTGAGCTAATTGGCTATTCGGATAGCGATTATGCAGGATGTAAGGTTGACAGAAAAAGCACCTCAGGTACTTGTCAATTTCTAGGGCACTCCCTTGTGTCCTGGAGTTCCAAGAAACAAAACTCAGTAGCCCTATCCACAGCAGAAGCCGAATACATAGCAGCTGGTAGTTGTTGTGCTCAATTATTATGGATGAGGCAGACCTTGAAGGATTTCAACATATCCATGTCTCAAGTACCCCTCCTCCGTGATAATGAAAGTGCAATTAAGTTAGCCAACAACCCAGTCCAACACCAAAGATCCAAACATATAGAAGTGAGACACCACTTCCTCAGAGACCATGTAGAGAAGAAGGATATCCAACTGTGTCATGTGAGGATAGAAGCTCAACTAGCTGATATTTTCACCAAGCCTTTAGATGAAAATAGGTTCTGCACCCTCAGGCATGAGCTAAATATCATGGATATCTCAAATGTGCAGTGAGAAAATGATGATTCACGTGTACATATGTTTGCATTTCTAGATTTTACATTCTCTGCATTCTACATGAGTCATCCACCTGAGTCTCTGGTGAACCTCAGGTGGGATAGGTTTTAAATAGATAACATGCTAATTTTTGCACCTTATTGAACTCATGGATTTTCCATTGAGCTAAATAAGTTCGATTTTATTATCTATTTCAATTCAACACAGCTTTAGCTTTGTATTGTTGATTGTTTGGCAAGCTGTGTTTGAAAAGAGATCTCTAATCTGCTTTCATTTCTCTGGTAATCCTATTGAAAATCTTGTCAACTGAGTCTTCCACATGAGTCTTAGTTGAACACTTCCAAAAATCCGGAGGAAATAGACCAAGTTTAGAGCTCTGCTCAGTTATTCAGTTCTACCTGAGTCTCAGGTAGTAGCCAGCTGTCTCTCAGGTGCCATAGGGCCACTTGGGTTATAAATACCCAACTCTGTAACGGTCCGCGCTAAACCCGCTTCAGAGTCTCCTAAGCCCTAGCGCACTTCTCCGCCGATTGATTCTCGACGATCGCGTGCTTCTCCGCCGTTCTTTTCGCTCGTCGATGCTCGCTCAAGCTCTTCTGTTGATCAAGCGCCTACATCTCCATCCAAATTCCTCATCGTAAGTCTCCTCGAGCTGTTCTTCACAGAACTAGGTTGGTTTCCGCCTCTATGTGAATTCCACGTTCTCGGGTAGCTCTTAGCTGCAGAATTAGATAGAGATGTTGTTTCTTTAGCCTACAGAATGAATTCTTGCAGCACATTGTTCTGAATCTTTAAATTTCAGCAAGATTCGATAAACCTAGGTTGCTCTGTGTCTACACCTGAGTTTTGCACTTTATCTCACCCGTGTCTCAGGTAGCTAAGTCAGGTAGCATGAGATAAATTATAAAACATTCCCAGTGTCACCTGATTTACTCTCCTGAGTATCAGTTAGGTTGGTCAGTCAGTTTTTTTCTGCAAAAGGATTATCCCTTACCTACTCTTTATCCTATCTTACCTATGCAGATGTCAGGATCTGGTAATCAGCCTGAGGATATCACAGACGATCTTCCCCTTGCTATCAGGACTCAGATCTTGGAAAAGAAAAATCAAGAAGAATGGGAGACAGAGAAAACAAGGAGACTTGCTAAGAAACTTGATGCAGAAGAGAAAGAAGCAGAGGAAGCCAAGAAGCCATGGTCCCCTTAACCCCAGCAGATTTGGCCAGAAGGGAGGCCAAGAAGAAAGCCCTGGAAGAGGAAAGACGCCAATTGGGTGTGGCAGTAAAAGATTCCATCTCCAGGATGAAAGAGCTTGAAGCTGCAAAAGCTGAAAAGAAGGAAAAGCAAAAACAGGAGAGAAAGAAGCTTGCAGATGAAAAGAAAGCCAGAATGGCTGAAGCTAAGAAGAAGAAGGCAGAGGAGAAAGCTAAGAAAGCTTCTGCCAAAGATGCAGCCATCAAAGCTAAGAGGGCACCAGTTGTGGACACCCTCAAGAGAACCAGAGCTGCTGGTGGACCAGCTGACCTATCTTTGAGTAATATTCCTAAGAAGCCTCGATCAGAAGCTGTTATTGAATTCAGCAAGGCTAAGAGTCAGCAAAAACAGGAAGAAGAGGATGCATGGAAAGCTGAAGCTGAGAAAAGAAAATCTCACAGCGCTCTAGTCAAAGAGCTGCATGAGTTAATGGGGATGTTGCCGGCTGCTTTAGGAGCCGAAAGAGATGCTCTAAATTCAAAAATTCAAGATCTCAAGAAATTAATGTTTGACTCTTCTGATGCTCCTAAAGATGTCTCAGTTCAAAAGGATATATGGAAGAAAGACAAGGCAATCAATGAAGAGCTTCATGAACTGCTGAGAAGAGAAGAGAAAGCTGTAGGAGATGAGAAAACAGCTCTGATTCTACAAATGGAGCTCCTTGTACCTCAGCTCTCATTGGAGTATAAACAGTTATGGCACAAATATCATGATAACAAGCTGCAAAGAAGGATAGATGCATATGCAATGGAATTGAACTCCTGCTCAGATGAAGCTCGTAAGAAGGTCTTGCAGGATGAGATAGCTGCAGTCAATTCGAAGATTAACAGGATAGATTGTTCAACTGCTCCTATCTCAGCAGTCCCTCTACAACAAGAAAGTGCTCCTGCCCCTCAGCCGAGTGTGCCAACTGAGTCTCAGGCAGCATTCTCAGTTGGGCTAGAGCTTGTCCCCACAGAAGTAGAAATCCAATAGAAAGCTGCTCTTGAATCTATGGAAGATATTCTTGCAGAGCTAGATTCCAGTGGAAAGCAGCTAGAAAAGAATCTAGATGATTCTATGACCCAGCTCAGAACATCCTTCGGTGCAAATCCACCTGTGTCCCAAGCCGATCCCTCAGCTGGAGCATCAGTAAGCATGGGATCAGTCTTCCAGTCCTTATCTGATTTAGTACCTGCTCAAGGAGACCAAGAGCTCACTGATCAAGAGAGAGCAGTGACATCTTCAGCACCAGAGTCTGCACCAAAAGAGCCAACTGAGTCTCAGGCTGAATCAGCTGAGTCTCAGTCAGATGGATCAGATGACTCTTACTTGAGCCCAAGTGACCCTCATCCTCCCTCTCCTCGCAGGAAGAAACAAAAGCCAGATGATTCAGATGAAGAATACGAGGGTGTGGAAGAAGATGTTGAAGAAGAAGATTCTGAAAAAGAAGCTGGAAATGCCACATCTTCCTCTGACTCAGAAGCCAATTCAGCTGAAACTCAGGAGGCAGACTCAGATGAGTCTCTGGAAGTCAAGTACAATGCTATCTTTGCTAAAGCTGCAAGGACAAATACTCAAGAGATGAAATTTCTGTCTGCAGCAACACACAAGAAGCTTCCAAAGGCAGATGCTAGTCTGGCTACCATAAATTTGGACACAAGAAGCACCTCCAACTACACTGCCATAAGAACTACAAATCCATATTTTGACAGTGAAGGCAATATCAAGAAGAGGTGGTGTAGTGATCAAAGATTTTGGAATGATCAGCAGCAGTCCAGCTATCATCTTCTGATACCCAAGAAGGGTTTTGTTGATAGCATGCCCATAGATTGGGCCAATCTGGCTAAGAATGGTTTGGGCGATCTAAAAGATATCTTTGCTACTGTTCAATTAGATCAAATCTGCAGCATAAACCAAGAATATGATTCTGAAGTGATCAAGGAATTCTATGCAACAGTATTCATTGAGCAAGATCACCAAGATTTCATGCTGTGATGACCAGAGGTCAGTTGCTGTGCATCACAGCTACAGAATTTGCTAAACTATTCAACTTGCCATCAGGGCCCAAGCTGTCAAAGATAAGCATCTCCAAAGGATCAGAAGAAGACAAGAGCTTGCAACTAGATTGGGTGCCAAATGAAACAAGACAGAAATTCTTTCCCACTGACTTTGTGATTCCCTCAGTCAAAGGTGTAGTCCCCAAGTATATTCAGAACTTTAAGGGACTCATGAAGACACCAAAACACATTGTGAAGATTCTGAATGTGTCTATCTGTGCAAAGGATGGAGGAACTGATGCTATCTATAACCCAGTCTGGAGAATTCTTGAGCTGATTGCAATGAAAGAAAAGTTTGATGTTGCACGATATATCTTCTCTGAGATTAATGAATGCCAGAAGAACAGAACAGACAAGATGAGATATGGCTCATACTTAATGCATATGATCCTTCATAGAATAGCTTTAGCACCTTCATCTTTTTTCTTTGACAAGAAGTGTTATCTCAGCAAGTTCAGACCTCAAAAGGATGACAATGAAGATGAGAAACCCTTCTACAGCATCCTTGATGTCTCTCAGCCAAGTGCCTCAGTGCCACCTGAGCCAGCTACCAGAGCCTCAGTCAGAGTACCTCAGCCAGCAGTTGACACTAAGAGCAAGTTGTCTCCTTTACTATTCTGTTTATCTGTTGCACACAACTGAGTCACTCACCTGAGACTCAGTTGACACATAGTTGTCTCTGCTCTGCTCTGCTTGCATTTATCTGAGTTATCTACCTGAGAGTCAGTTGCCTGAGTCAGTTGCTTAGGATTGGCCCATTTATTTTAAGTAAAGCCCATTAGGTTTTAATTTTATAGAGCCGACCTATTCACCCCCCCTCTAGTCGACTCCTGAAATCCTTTCAGACGTTTGGACAGAAAAGGGGTGTACTCGTCCATACTAAAACCTAGTGGTCATGTCGCATGCGGGTATGGGTTGTTGAAAGACTTCGTCACGACTCCCTGCCGACACATTGATGGACGTGTGTTTAAAGCTCGGCAACTTGACCCAAGGGGATGATCATGTCATGTGGATAAAGTGTATAATATCTGAGAGTGTAAAACTAATCTATTAGCCGTGTCCATGGTCAAGGATGGCATAAAGATCCATTCATGTTGAGGTGTCTTCCTTTCTTCTCAATTGATCTTCCCTCTATGGCCTTGGAATTAGTATAGGTGGTCCTCGAATTAAGGGGTTAGACCTTCTCGTTTAGTGTTGATGGTTAGCACCTTCACCAATTATGCCCCTTGATTAAAAGTGATTAACCTTAAAACTGCCTTCAGCCTAGTAAAGTATTTCAATTGTTAAAATATTATTACGCAAAATGAGCCATAAGCCTCCTTTGTTAAGCCTACATGTAACGTTAGGTTTTCCTAAAGAGGGAGCATGCTGGGTACGTGAAGTACTCATCGAGCATGTTTCTTTTGGGCATGTTCAGATGACTATGAGGATGAGGCTAAAGACTAGAGTGAAGATCACTGTGCTATCTTTATATATTTTCGTTGTGTTTCTGAATTGTAAAGGACATAAGTCCTAGGTACCATATTAGTCTGGTGGCTTATCATTATAAACATTTTTGTAATAAACTACGTAATGTGTGTTATGCTATCTATTTAAACTGTGTTCATCGGCATGTTCTAGGACTGATGAAGTATCCACGGAGGGGTCTAGGAGTTATTCACGGGTTCTCACACACATCCATGAATTATATTTCTGAGGACATAACCATAGGGATAGATCACCTTCTCCTCCTTGCGCCCTTTGCTAGCCCTAGCCACTAGGCTTGACGGAGCGACCTTCGCATCTCACCGCACGTAAAAGATGATAGAAATAAACATCTGAGGGAGGAGATGATGAGGACATGAACCACCCAAATTTCTATCAGGAAAGAAATCAAGATCAGAGGTTTCAAAGGAGGGGACTCACCGACGATGGCCCTATGGCGGTAGGGCTCGACGTTCGACTCCTTATCTTCCTCTACCACGTCTCTCCGCAACTCACTGTGGCCCTAGCCGGCCTTGACTCATCGTGCCGATGCTACCTCTCGCCGTCTCACCCACTGGAGTGTCGACTTGCCAGGATGGACGCGCCCGCCGCCACTATCTCCTCCTCGTCCGCCTCCTCTGTGGCAGATTTGATGGTGGGGCTTGGCGGGGCAGCGAATCAAGCGGTGTAGATGCTTGATCCAATGGTGCCTAGCATCACTGTGGCCGGATCTAGTGAGATGCCAAGGCCGCCTCTCGCCGTCTCTCACTCACTGTAGCATTGGCCCATCAGAACGGAGGCACCAGCCAGCAAGTGCAACGCCACCAAGATGGTGGGAGAGGGAGGGAGGTAGGTGTCACGGACCCAGAATCCACATATGATTAGGGGAACGCGAAGTCGCCAAGGACCGAAGGACTCGTCAGCCCGGTGGCACGGTACCTGCGCCGTACGCACCGAGGCGGAACGATCCGACACCCGCCATGTGCGGGCCGGCCGGAAGCGACCAATCTTCCCCAAACCACATATAGATCCCAGATACCGGTGAAGGGGTAAGACCGCGTGATAAGTCTACGCTCCGCGATAGTCATAGGAGGACTAGAGCCCGGGATATGCATCCCCTCAACCCTACCTAGCCACGAGATGCGACTCTGGGAGGATCCAGCTCTGCTCTGCCGTCAGCGCGAGGCGTGACGGTCGTAGGAGGCTTAGCGAGTACGGGACGAATCCCCTGGATCGACTCAACCAAGGCTACGCAGGGCTAGTGGTTCGCTCACCTCTGCCATCACGAAACGCAATCCTAGCACGCAATAATACCGCTGCACAGTTGTCCACATACTTCATCACATACACGCATTGTACATGGACAACCGCAAGTAACAACTTGGATTACCACAGCACAAATTCTACTAAAGAAAGACTTATAGAATACATATATATACACATAGCGACTCGGAAGTCGATCACAATATACATTATTACAAACAACAGCGGAAGGAAAACGGAAAATGCCCGAGATGGTGGGGAAAACCACCTCCAAACAGCTCGCAACAAAGTTCCCAAGGAAATCGAAACCTAGAGTGGTAAATCCAAGCAGCGACGTCAACTTCAATTGCTCCAAGAACCTGCCTAGGATAAACCTAGGTGAGTACAACCACCGTACTCGCAAGACATTGCTTATTGATTAATTAAAACATGGTATTAATCAAGTTTGACAAGTGATAAAGGTTCGCATTTCATAACAAGTTCAAGTTACATACTGGAGATGAAATGAACATAAACTACACAATTTAATCTCATATTGTAGCAAGAGCATAGCAATGATAAACACATGACGATAAAAGTAACTTACGAGCATACACACAAATGTAACAATACGAATGTCATCATTTCCAATTTATTTGGGTAGCCCACACCCATTTAAAAATCTCAATCTTTCTCACGGCAACACATGCCTCAAACTCCAACTCATGGCCACACATGCCTCAAACTCCAACTCATGGCCACACATGCCTCAAACTCCAACTCATGGCAACACATGCCTAACCGTCACCAACGAGCCGACAACCCCGGATATAAAGAGTGCAACCCTGGTGGAGTTCACACTACTCCCCCAGTCTCTGAGACTTACCTCAACTATATCGTAGTTTCATTTCGTTGGTGACCTACGCGTTTTCCCTCGGGTCTTCACCGCCGACTCAGCCACCTCGGGTATAAGGAGTGCAACCCTGCAGGAGGTTGTGAGGCTCCACGCAGTCTCTGAGACTTATCCCCAATATACCGTAGTGCTGGTCTCGATAACACCCTCGGTTCCCATCTTCACCGCCGACTCAACCACCTCGGGCATAAGGAGTGCAACCCTGGTGGAGTTCACAAGGCTCCCACCAGTATCTGAGACTTATCCCCGTTATACCATAGTGTTGGCCTCGGTGCACCTTCGACTCTCATCTACGTGTGATAAGGATAGTGTATGTGGGAATAACCTCAGACTGGGGCACACAACACAATCTCAATAATCTCACTATCCACCAGTCGTATCCCACATACATGTCCCCTCGGCGCTCACATCTCACTTTATTAGGTTCAAGTTGAAAGGGCATCAGGTTAAAGTATCAGCCTTAGCTACTTCATAATAACAAGACCTACACATACTAATGAAGCATCCAGCACAGATCAAGCAATCATTCACACAAGCATCAAGTTACATTAGTTAATTCAAGCCAAACAGGGAGTAATACACACTGTAATGATTAATCAACAAGCAATGGAGCTTGCCTGAAAGCCGGGGAAGTACGGGGGAGCATGCGGGAGAACTCCAGAATACTCGAAACACCGGTAAGAAGCAAGCGACCTCTAAAAAGGGAAAAAGCAACCCTAAGAACTAATTCGAAAAGGACGAAGATGCATGAATGCCAGTGATATGGATGCAACTACGGTGGATTTAAAATAAAGTATACAAGTACATAAGCAGGTTTGGGTTCATTCCAGAGGTTGGGTTCGGTCATAGTTGTGGTATAGGTTTAATCATGGATGAACCTAGAATATGGGTGCATGCATGGGATATGATATGCATGATTTGTACTAGAACCTACTTGGATGCTGTAGCTATGTATTAACCGGAGTTAGGGTACTAAACACGGTTATCTTAACTGTTAAGCTAGATTCTCTAGTATCCATGTATTTAGAGGTTGTATGCATTTTCTACGAGTTCTTCAAACTTAATCAAATTTAACATTTCCTATCTTCTTCTCAGTAAAGAAATAAGCTTACATTAATTTAGAATGTCTAAAATAATCAGCCACTAATTGACTACTCACTTACTAACGGGTTATTAGTATATTTCGCGGATTGAGTTCACTGATTAGCTCCATGGTAGCCCACGATTTAATCTGTGTGTTTATCGAAGGAACTATCCACTGGTTAATGAATAACTGGGACACTTCTAAAATGTCTAACTTAGTTGATTAAGTTAATTGTCGAGTATTAGCGCAACTAGGGAACAAATCAGTTCATGGATTGGGTGAATATCGCAAGTATTATGATTTTTGCTAATTTGGATCTCAATCGAGTTTGTATGCAAGTGAAGTGTTAGACCAGGCTTTTAAGCAAGAATAACAGTATTGGCAATTTTTACTCGAGTTCGGCATGAGGATCAGTACTTTGCCCTGATCAAGTTCGCTTGCACACCTACTAGTAGTCGAAGAGAGGACTTCTGAACTAAGGTTGCGATGATTGGATAATGGTTCTATACAGGAGTTTAGCAACTTCTACGATGTTTCGGTAGTGTGATCATTAGTTCAGTAGGGATGTTTTTAATTCAAAGTCCGAGACAAGAAAGAAATTAGGTTGAGCACGGATAAGCTCGGTATATACACCACGATTGGATCAGACTAATCACACAGTTGAGATTCGTATCGTTTTAACAATTCAATTACCGCTGTCAGGAACGGGACAAGGTACTTAGCACCTAGGGTTAAAATTTCAAATTTCGGGGCACGGAGAATCATAGATTGATGGGTTAGTTAATTAAATGGAGTCTTACAGGTGCCTAAATCGAATCCATTGGCTCGCAGCCCAGCTAATCAGGTTGAGCCATTTGCTAGTCAATCCTTAGGGTAATTAAACATAGATCAGCGACTAATTGAGGGCACCATTCGAAACAACCTAACTCACAAGCTGAGTACCATTAACTTCTCAATTACATTGGAAAGATTATCAATTTATCCTAACTACTCGTAGCTACCAGTGATGCCAACGTTAATTAGGTTGCCTTGAGCTATCAGTAGCTTCATCTACTTTAGCAGCCGGCCATCTCAACAATTTGTTATTTGCACTAGTAAAATACTAATTAACGGCGTTAAGCATCAACTAACTACAACATTATAAGTTGAACCTTTACAGCATATACACATGTTTAAGATTCTCTTTTAATTAGTTCACTAACTGGAGAACACCTTAACTAACATGGATTACCTAATCGGATCAACATTTAACACAACCAGTGCACTGATGAAGCTCGAATTCAACAATAGAGAAATGGGGAAAGGGGAAATAGCGCTTGCTTGCTGGACATCTCACCCGAGGATAGGCGGCAGCGGGACCAGCAGTCCCGCCGGAGGCAGCGGCGCCGTGGGCTTGGATCCGGGGCGGGGCTAAGGCAGCATGAGGGGGAGGCGCGGTAGCGGGGAGATGGGGCGCTGGGGCTGATGGGGAGATGCGGCGGATGGGGAGCTGGGCGGCGACTTAGCCGAGGGTGGTGGCAGGGCTCGGGCGCGGAGGTTGACGGCGCGGCACGGTCCCCGGAGCTCCGGCGCGGAGGTTGACGGTGCGGCACGGTCCCCGGAGCTCCGGCGCGGCAGGCGAGCCGAGGAGCGGTAGGGGGAAAAGAGGGGCGGGGCTGCCGCGGTGGCTCGCCGGGGTGGTGTTGAAGGGAATGGGGGTGGCAGGAGGAGGAAGATGGCCTGGAGTGATTTTTAATGTGCTGGGGTGAGCTGCTACGTAGAGAAATAGGAAACTGCAGCGTGGGTCCTGTACGCAGGTAAGGGAGGTAAGAGATCTTTTTATTTTGTTTCTCTTTTATTTTGGTTTTGCTTCCTTACTGATTTTATTTATCCTTATTTTGTTTAGGGCTAATTTTGGACAAAAGAGGTTCAAATTCTTGGTTAACGTCATGGGAAAAACTTAAATGTGGAATTTCATAGGAGATAGGAGGTTCATCTTGTTGGCGTATTCTTGTTTTATTCGGAGGAGAGGAGATTCGAAAAACACTTACGAAAATTGGTGAATCCGATTCGATTCACGGGAGACTTTGTATGTTATTTCTCAATGATATTTGGGACCTAAGAAGATAATTCAAAGAAGGTTTTAACACAATTACTTTCACATATTCTGTTGAAGTGGTTTTTATGCCGCAATACTAGGGTTTTCGATCTGAGCTAGATTCAAATGACCTAGATGAATGCATGTATGAGAAGAACTCCAAATTAGCCACGACGATCTTTTCTGATCGCGTGCCTTAAGATTTAGTGTCATTACAGTAGGAGACAGGAGTGAGTTGGAGCAATGGAAATGGGAGAGATGGGAGGGAGTTGGAGACAAGAGGCGGCGCAGGGGATGGAGGGAATGGATGGGCATTAGCTAGGGTTTTGCTATGTTTATATAAAAACCTTTTGCTGGGCCGATTTCATTAAAGCTGTCTTTTTTGCACACACGAAATGTCTTTGATATCTTACCTATTACGAAACAGTTTGTAGAAAAAAATGACCTGTGATCAAAATTTTGATAAAAATTATCTGTAAGAAGACTAATCACATCTGGTTTTGGTAAACTGGACATGTACAGTTTTGGTAGACCATATGTCATTAGACATCCAGGATTACTGTTTTCGTAGCAGTGACTGAATAAGAAATTGGAATGAGAAAACTTTGTACCATAGGTACACCAATTTTTACCAAATATTTTCTCTCAACGACTCCATCGATAAGCTATACAAGAGGCAGTACACATCCAACTGTTTGAAAATATTTTAGTAAAAAACAATTATCTGAGAAACGATCAGATTCGCCAATCCAACGGCAAAGTTTGGGCTTTCCCCTAGCAATAAGCATCAACTTGCTATGAAATCTATTTAGAGAAATAAAGTCAAACAACAGTGCGATATGTATAAAGTACATACCAGGATGGGAATAATGAACATAATTCCACTGAAATCCCCAGCCCAATGCCCATCATGTGCTTGAAGAGCAGAGTGTCGACTAAGGGCTCGCCTCAACGATGTTAATATTATCTCTTCTGTGACTTCTTCACTATCTACAAGCTTGATGGCTGGAAGATCAACCTGGAGACGATTTTGTTTTGCATACTGCAATAGATGATATAGGCCAATGTGAGAATTTTACGTTATATGCCTAATTATTTGAAGCCCAGATTTTTTCTGCGCAGATAATTAACAACAGAACTAAATATTCAAAGTTGCGTATATATAGAATTTTGAGCTAGACTCTGTACAGTTTCAATCGTTTTATATTTTTATACTGTTCGCTCACAAGGTTGGATGACAAGCTTTCCAGTATGTTGAATTGTCACAACTCATCGAATACTAGTTTTGGCCGTCCTGCCCGTTGCCTGTAATACCAATAAATGTTACCAATTAAACACTATACTAATCTCCAAGTGATGACACTTGCTATGGTCAAGATTGTGTCTCTAGCCTGAATTATCAAGAACATAAATGAATGGGAATAAAGAACAGCGTCCAAATTAGTGGCAAAACAAAAGGAACCACGTCCAAAGATGAAAGAGCGAAATGAGATGGAAAAAGCGGCCCAGCAAACTTATAGAGTCACTGCAACAGCTTGTGCAGCATGGCGCCTGCCTAAAAATGGCAATTCCACCTACGGGTTTAGATACCCGTAGGTAGCGGACTGTGTTGGGTGCGCATAGGTGGCTTTTCTCACTTATGGGCAAAACTTATGGGTACCTTTCAAGGTCATGGGTTGACATGGATGCCATATCACTCCTAGATTACTCACGGTTATCCGAATGAAATTTACAAGTTGATTAGAAGCATCCACCTATAAAGTCCTGCGCCAAAGCATCCGAACTTAAGCTTTAAGTTGAGCTCCCAATCATGGGTCAAAGTGGCAACAAACCCAAGCTGCGCAACTAGCACGGGTCAAGGCTGAGCAACAAATTCCCACCTGCCCCCAACCATCGGCCTAGGCTGCGTGCGCAGCGAGCTGTTTAGTATCACCTCGAATAGCAAACATGAACACCAAATGTGTGAGGCCATATAAGATTATGAGTACATGCTGATGGAGGCAGTGTGCTCTGAGACCAAATTTGTGAGAGGGAGATCACATTACTAACTCATCGTAACATAACCGTACACCAAGCCGTCGTAGGTGCAGTAGCACCGATGTTTTAGAAAGTGAAAGGGCCGTTCGACTCCTACAGTGTCGCCTAAATTCGTACATCAGGCCATGTTTGGTGGATGCGAAAATCCACCGAGTTTCAGCTTTTTTTCTATGCCTAAAAATCTAACTTGTCAATGTTTAGGTGTGTCCATGTGAGGGAACCCGATATTTTAGACCGATTCAAGGAATTCACAACAAGTGAAGACGGTGACCATAGCCGCTACCTGCGACGGACTATGGCCCACCCCCGCCCCGTGCGATATGCATACGACACAATGCGTATGACTCACCATGGCCTGATTGAGGGATCACGATTCCAAAAACATACGCCACAATGCGTATGACTCACTTTGGCAATGGACCGTTCCTTCACTTTGCACTTCACTTGAATCGAAATAAAATAACTGGTTCCTCCATATGCATCCAACCACACTCCCCATTCAACATACACGCATGATAGACGGGAGGTGGGGGCATATGTTGGACAGCAAGCATATCATCACACGAACTACTACAATAAGAAAATAATACTAGCTGTCCACCTTGGGAACAAAAGATTACATCACTCGGCTATAACCAAAAGTTTTAGTCGAATCCATAAAGTGAAACGAGTAGCAGCGGATGAAATAAACAAGACCCATAGCGGCGCATCAACCGCTGTCCAAAATATTCCCACAAGAACCCCATAAGTCGAACACTACCGAGAAAACCACAATTTCAAGCGTCGTCGAAAAAGTCCTCGACCACTGGCTCACCTGCAAGCTCTAGGGATAACCTAGGTGAGTACAAGAGTACTCGTAAGACTTATTCGTGCTTGATTAAATGTCCTACGCATGAATTTACTACAGCAGGAATAAACATGATGCTTCTCAGAGTAACAAGATACAGAATTAAGAACATAGCATAAACAGTGTGAAGGGAGGACAAGGTAGGCAACATGCTAATCAGGTTACGTACATATCAATGTCAAATCACCACAAGATCCATTTAACCAATTCCAAATCAATTGGGACAGCCCATATTTCCAATCCAAATTGATCCATCATATACATATTATTATTTAATCTCTCGGATCGATACTGGCAACTCGACCACTGCAGGTATAGTGAGTGCATAACCGCTTGGAGGTAGCGAGCCTCCAAGGGGCATGGAGACTTACCTCAACTATGCCTCAGTGGTGGTTCCCGCTAACGTTCCCGCGGTGATCAGGGAAGTGACACGCTGAAATAAGGTTGGTGTGACGACAAAACTCTACTTACTCCTGGGTCGCCTTCAAACTTCAATTAACACCAACCATACCCATTGTGTACGCCCTCGGCTCTCCCAACTCACTTAAACAATTTGGTTGAAGGGCAATAAGATGTTATCAACGTAAGGTACATCCTACACATGCTAGTGTGCTCAACTTCGCATATGATATTCAAGTAAACATCCACACATAAACACACATGAACAGGGCATACACATGAGTACAGAAGGTAAAAATGCAACAAGCTCTGCTTGCCTTGCTCAAGTTGTTCCTGGTCTTGCGGTGAATCGTGAGCCTGGTGGTCTCCTTCTTCGAGCTCTAGTGCAAGCAATGCGAATACCGGAAACAAAACGATAAACAAAAGTAATGAGTCCAGCATGTATGCATGATGAATAATGCAAGGAATGGATCTCTAAAACAACCTACTGCTGTTACGAGTCCATGCTAGCGAGGGTTTCCCGAATTGAGCTCGTGAAAGTTAAGTTGTTATTCTAACATACATGCATGTCAGGTTTTATCCGATTGCAAGCTAGGGTTTGAAAATTACTACTCACAGTGGATGGTCATGACCTAGAATATCTATAGTGTGAAAGAGTTCTGAAATACGAAACTAACACAATTGGATTCGTTCAATTCGGAGCTATATTCATCAAGTTACGCATTTTGGAAAAATCATCATCTGAAAGTGAGGAACTAATTCAAACTCAATGGGGCTCAGGTTTACATTTCAAATTTTGAAGTTTTGTTCCAGCAAAGTTGTACGAAATTGCATAAGCTTTCCAATGATATAAATTTTGCAAAAATCCGAGCTACGAATCAACAGTTATTGCCGTTTCAAATTTATACAAAACCCTAACCCTAATTTCTGTTTTCGGCCAGATCTGGAAATGCTATGTGCACCCGGGATTCTACCCCATTTTCTTAATCTTAAACCCCTCTGGCTGACCAATGGGTCCCGGGTGGCAGTGCTGACTGGGCATGGTCGGCACAGTCAGCAGCTGACTGGGCAAGCCCAGCCAATCGGAGCCTGCCACCTCGCCCTTCTCCCTCTCTCTCTCTCTCTCACCCGAACTCCCTCTCTCTCTCTGGTCCGGTCGGGATCCTCGCCGGAGCTTCACCGGAGAAGCTCCGGGTGATGCCTAGGGCTCGGCTAGGTTTGGGAAGGGCGGCGGAGCAACCTGAGTCCACTCCGGATGAAGACGGATGAGGTCGGGGAGGTTGAGGAGCCGGGGACGGGGCTAGCGGCGGTCGTCGGCGGCGAGGAGTGTCGGGCGTCGTCAGTGAGGTAGCCCCGAGCGTAGATCTGTGAAGAGAAGGAATCAGGGAGGTTAGGGATACGCCGGGGGTGCTCGGGGAAGGAAGAATGGAGCTCGGGGAGGGCCGGAGCGTGCTTTGCGAGCTCGCCGGAGTGTTGGCCAGAGGCGAGGAAGGAAGCGGCGGTGGAGAGGTTCCCGGTGCGGACCTGGAGAATAGAGGAGAGGGGGAGGTAAGGAAGGGGATGGGGAGCTCGGAAAAAGGGAAATGGAGGGGAGGAGCTCACCGGAGCGACGGGAATTCTTCACCGGAGAAGGTGACCGGAGGTGGGGCAGAACACGGCGGAGAGGCTCGGGAGATGGGGAAAACGGAGAGGGCGCTAGGGTTGCGGGGAGGAGGGCAGAGCTGTCGGGACGGTGGGTTAAATAGGGCGGCGGTGTGGCTTCGGACAGCTGGTGGCAGGGGGCACCGCCCCTCTCGGCCTCCCGTCGGCGACGACGTGGAGCCGGAGGCCTGGCAGGTGGGCCCCGGCCAAAGGGAGAGAGGAGGAGCGGGCGCGAGAGAGGCTGACGGGTGGGGCCCCGGCGACAGGGGAGGGAGGCGGGATAACGGGCCGGCCGAGCGTGGCCCAACAGGCCTCGGCCTGATTTGCCCTTTTTCTATTTCTTTCCTTTTTCTTTTTTTCTGGCAACATCACAGCTATTTAGATGAATTGAGCACGCAAACGAGCTCCAAAATATTTGAAATTTTTACTGGACTTTCAAAAGATCATATAGGAGCTACTGTAAAATTTTGAGGCCATTTGTACACTGTTTGACCTAGTTTTTAATTTAAATTCAAATTAGGGCTCAAAATGGATTTGAACTACAACTAGGTCTTAAACTTCTCCAAAAATTTTTGAAATTTGGCATGGAGCTAAGATTTCTGTATTCATGGCCATTCCCCAAAGTTTAGCAAATTTTTATGCACATTAGCTTGCCTATCCACTCAACCCTAATTTTCTATCTCGTTAGGGTTTGAAATCGGAGTCCCGAGTGAGCTATCATTTCATGCAACTTTTGGATCAATCTTGGGAATGAAATGTTGGGGAATGGTTCCCACCAAGAAGCTCTAATCCTTACTCACCTAACATTGCGAAAACCCTGGTTTGATAACCCAAATAAGTTGATTGGTGTTTGCAACATTAACCACCGAGGATGAGATATGTACGTATTCTATAAAATACAATCATATCATATTTAAGTTTGAATAAGGTGTGGGTGGGGATGATGGCATGTATGCATGAATGCAAGGCAAAGACCTAATTATCGAATTTGGGTATTACAGTCCATCCATCGTATGTGCTCCCACCTCTCTCACTTATTTAAATATTAAAATTGATTAGATCATCAGGTTCATCTTCGTCATGCTCATGAGAAACAAAGTCAAGCATTCACGATACTATCTACTATCGATCAATTTAAGATAAAAACTTCAAGAAAAACTCATTTAAGAGAAAAATAGTACAACATTGAGTCAATTAATCTACTATCGATCAATTATGCATGATGTTTCTTGTAATGCGCCAAAATACTATGTGTCATTCTAGCTATCTTCCAATTCAGGGACTTGCTCCCCCTGAACACTACACATATATAGCCTTAGACTAACTTCTGCAAGATTGATGTTTCAATCCACATTCTTTCAAATGCAGGAATGGAAAGGCAAAACACTACAATCATCAACATTTGAATCTTCAGTGTGAATCAATTCTATGAACTTGCATAGTTTAAGTGTGATAATTAATATCCTTATGTATTTGCTCCTTTTCAAGATAGCCTTTATTATAACTTTCATTGTCTAACAATTTCATATTTCCAAAGGAAATATTTGGGCAATATTGTGTCGACAACATTCTGGTTAAAAAAATTAACTTCTTTAGTGCCCTTTACAATTATTCCTAGAAACTGTGATGAGCTGTTCCGATATATCCATCTTAGTTCATTAAATTTATTCAGGAATAACTTGTGTGGTATATCATGGAGCAACATACATCATCAATGTGCAATTGTAACCATACTCATTTGTGCAACATGAGCTTCATTATTTGCTTGGATAAATTTAGGGGTTAAGGTAGATGAGTGCATCGTAAGCTTCATGCTCTTGCCTAGGCCAATCAACTAGCCATGAACCATAGATTTTCTGAATGGTTCAATATGATTTGAGGTGCACTCCCGCCAATCATTTAGACACTAATTTTGTATCTCCATATGATATACGTCTTAATAACTGAAGTTTCATGGCTTGTATTTGGTTTTCTAAGCATAAAGCTTGGTCATGATGCTTCGTAGTGTATTTCTACAAAACTTGTGATTTGGTGCATTTCTACAAAACTTGCGATTTGTTCATGGGATATGCTATTACCACAGAGAATTTCCCACCAACGAATTCCGTTTGACTTTTCTTGCTTCAGTTTATTGGAAGTGTCAAATTAGGTACATAAAAATATAATGATAGATGTTGGGTCCATGTCCACTTCTGAGACTATGTATCCATCAGGTCCATATAAATTATTGGATCTTTACTTACGCTCTAGATACAAGCAGATCATCCATATGCAATTTTGATTTCTCTATACTCCTACGATTAATCCTCTAACTATATCTCTGAAACCAAAAGGTACTTCATTCCGAGAAAAGGACTAGTGATTGCATTATCCTTGTACTGCACTCCTAGTGCCGCATCTCCAAGTACGTGGATAATCCATCCCTGTGATATGCCTCACTACTAGTGTAGGGATGTTTCTCTATAATGTAGCTGCATGTGTTGCCAAGCTTACTTCTGTATAGAAGATAGCTCTGGAATGCTTGCAACTTATAAGAGGCTTCATGAAGTTCTCCCCTTGTTTTTTCAATGCTTCAAGGTACCTCGCATCCAATGACTTGCATCCAAGAATAGAGTCACAACATTTCATTTCTTATTTTCATTTGCTTACAAGCACTGTTTCTCTAGAATTAGGGATAGGTGTCTTTTTACAATAGCATTATGCTACTTTTAGCTGCTTCTCCCATAACTTCATATTTATACTTCTCATGTAGGTATCGAGTGCTAATGCTCATATTGCCTTTGAATATGACCCAACTAGATAATTCAGTATCTGGCAATAGGCAAAATGCTATAGTTGACTTAGTAGACTTATGACCTTTTCTTTATAGTGATGCATATATTTTCTCCACTCTTTTCCTATTTCCCACTCAAAGATAAGTAGAGTTTTGTAGTGCCTTAATCGAATGAGTTCTGTTGTGTACCATTTCTTTGGTTTAGGATATGATTCAAAGCATTCCAATTTCTGACGGGATTTTTTAATTGGAGATAGGCGAAGTTTTTTTTTCTCACATTGCTTTTCCATAGGCTTCTCCAAGTAGTAGGCAATTAGAGTATCTTTGAGTATGATGCGGACATCTCCTGCACCAAGGGTGAAGATACCACGGCTCATTCCAATCCACCAAGTCCACCTCCAAACTCTCGTGGTCCAATGACAAGAGCTCGAGCTAAGGCTATCCAACACGAGGTGTTTCTATTCCTTGACTCCTTCCCACTTGATCTGAGGTCGAATGGTATACTACCTGATGCTTCAACTCTTTGCTTGCTTAGATGTGAAGGAACAACCAAGTGGAGCGATGCCAAGGGGAGGAAGGGCTTGGGATGCTGCCTGGAAAGCATGTCCGGACATTCCGGACAAGGATACCCAGATACTCCGGATGACTCAATCCCGGAGACACCGAGATCCCACAACACACCCGAACATTCCGGGCGAGCCCGGAGTCTCTGGACGTCCCCCGCCAGGAATGTGCTCCTCTCGGGATGGTGCCCGGATACTCCGGCACCAAGCCCAGACACTCCAGGAGGGTGGCCGAGAACAACGCCCTCCAACTCCACGCCCGGACACTCCGGACCCCAGACCCGGAGACTCCGGATGACCCCTGCCCAGAGCGCCGACTCTGACCCTCCGGACATCCACTGAATAAGACGTCTGGACATTCCGGAAAACTTACCCTGGTACGGCCGGACATTCCGGACAAGTTACCCCGGAATGTCTGGGCGTACTATCTGCGCACAGTAACAGGCCGAGGCCCATGTAAGGACTTGGCTTAGCCCTCAAGGGTTACGGGGTTAGGGCTATAAATACCCGTACCCAAACCCTAATCAAGATTAGACTTGATATTAAGAACTTAGGAGAGCTTTGCTCCTCATCTAGGGTTAATCCCTCTAGATTAGGAGTTCCATCTTAGGCCTTGTAATCTCTTTGGATTGTAAGGACCGGCGTGTGCCGCCGGATGGTAATCGAGGCATTCATTGAGAGGAGGAGTTGATTTGAGTCCTAGTTCCAAAGGCTTGCCCGTTGGGGTTTTGTTGTTGGTTTGGGATTTCATCTAGGCCCTTCTAGTTATCCCCTTGTCCAAATCGTGAAGATCGGGAGCCCTCCGTATCAACTTGGTATTAGAGCTCAAGGTTTCCACGATTTGGATTTGTATCTCTTCTTCTACCCCCAATTTCTAGCCTTCTTTTGGTTTTTCTTACCTATTTCGAAAACCCTCACAAAAAGAGCCCGTTTTGAAATCTTGATGCGATTCGGAGTTTTGGGTGAGTTTTGGTTGGTTTTGATCCACTAGATCTTTGCTATATTTGTTGATCTAACCTTCATTTGCGTTGCCTTGGCCTATTCCTCGTTTTTCCCCTCCGTTTCGTGGTTTTTGGGGCCGCCCCTGTTTCAGATCTGAAAACCCCCAGCACACCCGGAGTATCCGGCCTACCCCCGGAGTCTCCGGCCTGCAGCAGCCGAAAGTCACTTCTCTCGGGACGTGCCCCGGAGTATCCGGGAAATCTACCCCGGAATCTCCGAGCCCAGCCGGAGTGTCCGGGTAATCTACCCCGGAATCTCCGGACAGAGCAATTGCAGACTGCATCAAGCGAGGTATAACCGTCTATCTTGCTCTCTTCCTTTGTGAACCAACATTCCCTCTTTTGCGACGACTTTGGTCCTATCAAGACTAGCTCTTCGATGATTGCTAGGGTTTTGTGCACTTGTTCTATCTAGTTTAGCTCTTCCCAAGCAATCAACAACGATAGTCTTGTAAGATCGTGGCATACAAAAAAAAGAGAGAAACAAAAAAAAAGAGAAAGAAAACAAGTCAATGCCAATGATCCTTTGTAGGGAAATGCAAGCTTGAAGGAAAATCCGATTAGGAAGGGTAGTCAAGTGTGCAAATCTTTAACCCTACCTTTTGCAATCGAGCTAGCGTCTTTCCTTGTATTTGTGCAACGCGAGCTTATAGTCTTCGCTAGGAACATTTTGTACTAGCTCACTTCTTTGGTTGCACAAATCCCATTATCTTTGCGCGTGAGTTGTCTTGTGCTTCGCTTATATCCTTGAGATCAACTCTTATTGCATTGTTTCCTTGTGGATTACTACTAATCATTGCAAATCTCATTGTTCCACTTTGTTTAATATTTTGTGCTAATCCTTCCGAGATCCACTAAAAGCTTTGTTGAGTTAGTGCTTTGGGACTTGGGACTTTTTCAACCCACTCTTGAGGAACACTTTTACCCTCTGAGGGCCTCCGAACCTTCAATCCAAGGAGGCAAGGACTTCGGTGGTAAGCGAGGTGAGAGATTTCCAAATTTTCACATAATTCACTAGCTTGTTGCATTGCTAACCATGTCTAGGGAAGGATCACACGGAGCGAGTGGCAATGAAGACTGTGTGACTCGAGGGCAACATTTGGCCCTCCAACGGAGCCTTCATGACACTGTGGATAATTTGAGACATGATATGACCCGACAGATGGAATCAATGAAGACAAGCATTGTGCAAGAAGTTGTTCAAGCTCTTCGAGGCCGCGTTCCTAAAGCAGAGATTGAAGAGGAAGAGCCTCTTGATGAGACCGATGCCGAGATGGCGGCACGACGTGCCCAAGCTCGAAGAACAGCTAGACACCGAGCATCCCTTCCTCCATCAGGGATCCGAGGCCCAACCTATGGCCCACACAGTCATGATCAGGCAAGGAGCCGTCAAGGGCGTGATGGGCATGAGGGAAGTGCTTCAGAAGGAGGATCAAGCTTTCATCAACCTAATAATCGAAGACATCAAAGATACCCGGATAAAGACCCAGGGTTCAGAAGGCGGAATCATCATGATGAGGATACAGAACACCGGCAGAGGGGTCTACCAAGAGATGGGGAAGAAAAGTTTGGCAAGCTTAAGTTCACAATGCCCAAGTTCTCCGGTGATGCAATGGATCCCGAAGAGTACCTCACATGGGAGCTCAAGGTGAACAAGGTCTTCCGGATGCACAATTACTCCAAAGAGAAGAAAGTTGCTATGGCCTCACTTGAGTTCGATGGATATGCACTTATTTGGTGGGAACAAGTGCAAAATCAGCGAGGCGAACATGGAGAGCAGCCTGTCATGTCTTGGACAGAGATGAAGAGAGAGATGCGGGCCCGCTTTGTGCCCAAGTACTACAAGCGAGATCTCTTCAAGAAGCTCCAAGATCTCAAGCAAGGCAGTCGGTCAGTTGAAGAATACTTCAAGGAAATGGAAACCGCCTTGATCCGAGCTAATGTCCAAGAGACCGAAGAGCAGACTATGGCCCGTTTCTTGGCCGGGTTGAACCATCCAATCAAGCGCATCGCTGACTACCAACCCTACAACACCGTTGTGGAGTTAGTGCATCAAGCCATCAAGGCCGAGCGCCAAGTGCAAGAAGATGCTCGCTACTCCAAGTCTTCAACATATATCGCACGTTCCACTCCGTACACCTCACGTGCCACGGCAGTTGCTCCTCGCCCCACTCCGAGTGCTAAGTTTGCTCCAAGACCAACCTCAACTAAGTCAGAAGGTCACACGGGAGGTGGAAGTACAAGCGTGCGCCAATGGTCAAACACAAGTCGCCCTACCACCTCATCTTCAAAGGATGCCCCAGCTCGAAGCAATGTTTCCTCAATGGCTTCAACGGGCAAGACCCGTGACATTGTATGCTTCAAGTGTCAAGGACGTGGCCATATGCAAAGAGAGTGCCCCAATGCACGTGTTATGTTGATCACTGAAGAGGGCGAATATGAGTCGGCAAGGGAAGGCGAAATTGATGCTATCCATGAGGTAGCAACGCTTGAGCAAGAGGGAGAGGATGAAGATGGACAAGAGCGAATCTATTGCGAGACCGAGTTGGGACCATCACTCGTCGTCACCAAGAATATCCTCACCGTCCAACTTCAAGATGAACCCAAGCAACGATGCAATCTCTTCCAAACCAAGGCTGCAATTGACGGCAAAACCATCAAAGTGATAATCGATGGCGGGAGTTGTCACAACTTGGCGAGTCAAGAATTATGCTCCAAGCTCAATTTGAAGTACAAGAAGCACCCTCATCCTTACCATGTGCAGTGGTTGAGCGATAGTGGCACCGTCAAGATACAACACATGGTGCAAGTTGCCTTCAAGATTGGAGCCTACCAAGACACCGTGGAGTGTGATGTGGTGCCAATGACGGTATGCCATCTCCTCTTGGGCCGCCCATGGCAATATGATCGGTCGGCGCGCCACGATGGGCACACCAATGAGTATATCTTCCGGTGGCAACACAAGGAGTTCGTGCTGCGACCTATGACACCAAGCCAAATCATCGCCGATAATGCTCAGAAGTTGGCAAGGCTTCAAGAAGAGAAGAAAAGGAGTGAGCGAGAGAGCACTACCTTGAGTGACTTCCACCATTCGGTGAGTGAGAGCCACAAGCCCAAAATGAGAGAAAAGAGCAAGGAAGAGAGTAGAGGCTTAGTGATGCTAGCCACCAAATCCGAGATGAGAGGAGTGAGAAATGACCCACCTACGCTACACTTTGTACTTGTGTACAAAGATGTAGTTGCTTTGACTAACGACTCACCTCCACTTCCTCTAGCTATGTCTCGTGTTTTGCAGGAATTCGAGGATGTCTTCCCTGATGAGATCCCGACGGGCCTTCCACCCATCCGAGGCATCGAGCACCGCATCGACCTCATTCCGGGAGCGCCTCTTCCCAACCGGCCGCCTTACCGCGCCAACCCCGAGGAGACTAAGGAAATACAATGTCAAGTACAGGAGCTACTTGACAAGGGGTATGTTCGTGAAAGCTTGAGTCCTTGCGCCGTTCCTGTCATTCTTGTCCCCAAAAAGGACAGATCTTGGCGCATGTGTGTAGATTGCCGAGCCATCAATAATATCACTGTGCGTTACCGCCATCCTATTCCTCGTTTAGACGATATGCTTGATGAGCTTAGTGGCGCAACCATTTTCTCTAAAATTGATTTGAAGAGTGGCTATCACCAAATAAGAATGAATGAAGGAGATGAATGGAAAACTGCTTTTAAAACCAAATTTGGCTTATATGAGTGGTTTGTCATGCCTTTTGGTTTATCCAATGCTCCTAGCACTTTTATGCGCCTAATGAATCATGTCTTGCGCCAATTCATCGGAAAATTTGTGGTAGTCTACTTTGATGACATTCTCATATATAGTAGAACGTTGCATGATCATGTTGCTCACATTAAGCAAGTTCTACTAGTGCTTAGGAATGAACGTTTATTTGCTAATCTTGAGAAGTGCACCTTTTGTACGGAGAAGCTTGTGTTCTTAGGCTTTGTTGTCTCTACTCATGGCATAGAGATAGATGAATCTAAAATTGAAGCAATTAAAAATTGGCCTACCCCTATCAACGTGAGTCAAGTGCGTAGCTTTCATGGCCTAGCAAGTTTCTACCGTCACTTTGTCAAAGATTTTAGTGCTATTGCTTCCCCTTTGAATGAATTAACTAGAAAGAATGTTCCTTTTGTGTGGGGGCAATCTCAAGAGAATGCTTTTCAAGAGTTGAAGAAACGCTTAACCGAGGCACCCTTGCTTGCTTTACCGGATTTCACTAAAACCTTTGAAGTGGAATGTGATGCTAGTGGGATCGATATAGGGGGTGTACTCATGCAAGAAGGCAAACCGGTCGCTTACTTTAGTGAGAAATTGAATGGAGCTTAATTTAATTACCCGGTTTATGACAAAGAATTGTATGCTTTGGTTCGTGTTCTTGAAGTATGGCAACATTACCTTTGGCCAAAAGAATTTGTTATTCATTCTGATCATGAGTCATTAAAATATCTTAAGGGCCAAGCTAAATTGAACCGTAGGCATGCAAAATGGGTCGAATTCATTGAAACATTCCCTTATGTAGTCAAATACAAAAAGGGTAAAGAGAATGTAGTGGCGGATGCTCTTTCCCGTAAAATGACCCTTGTGAATCAACTTGAAGTTAAGGTTTTGGGTTTAGAGTGCTTGAAGGATTTGTATGCTAATGACCCTGCGTTTGCTTCCCCTTTTGCTAATTGTAGAGAAGGAAAGGGTTGGGACAAATATCATGTTCATGAGGGTTTCCTTTTTCGAGCTAACAAACTATGCATCCCCGAGTCGTCCGTGCGTTTGCTACTGTTGCAGGAATCATATGGCGGCGGCTTGATGGGACACTTTGGGAGGGATAAGACCTACATGATGCTGTCCAACCACTACTATTGGGCGAAAATGCGACGAGATGTGGAGAGATTCATCCAACGATGCATTACATGCCACAAAGCTAAGTCAAAACTGAACCCTCACGGCCTTTATACTCCACTCCCTGTTCCTAGTGCACCTTGGGAGGATATTAGCATGGACTTTGTGTTAGGATTGCCTAGGACCAAAACGGGGAGGGATTCCGTATTTGTGGTTGTGGATAGGTTCTCAAAAATGGCACATTTTGTTCCTTGCCACAAGACCGACGATGCTTCACATGTTGCCAATTTGTTTTTCAAGGGACATTGTGAGGCTTCACGGTGTGCCCAAGACCATCGTCTCCGATCGCGACGTCAAGTTCCTCAGCTATTTTTGGAAGACATTGTGGGCCAAGTTGGGAGTCAAGCTTCTCTTCTCCACAACTTGCCAAGCCCAAACCGATGGGCAAACCGAGGTCGTCAACCGCACCTTGTCAACTCTCCTCCGCACCATGATCAAGAAGAACTTGAAGGAGTGGGAAGAGTGTATTCCCCATGTGGAGTTCGCCTACAACCGCGCGGTGCATTCTACCACAAGCTTGAGTCCCTTCGAAGTGGTGTATGGCTTCAACCCCTCTACACCACTCGATCTTCTTCCACTACCACTACATGAGCGAGTCAACATGGATGCCTCCAAGCGAGCGGCGTTCATCAAGCGGCTCCATGAGACGACAAGGGCCACCATCGAGCAACAAGTGCTTCGTCACGCCAATAAAGTCAACCAAAGCAAGAAAAGATGGTGTTTGATCCTGGTGATCTTGTGTGGATTCACCTCCGCAAGGAGCGATTTCCGGAAGAATGTAACTCCAAGCTCAAGCCTCGCGGAGAGGGTCCCTTCCAAGTGCTTCAACGCATCGGCGACAACGCCTACAAGATTGATCTTCCACCGGACAAGTACTCGGTGAGCAACACCTTCAACGTCGCGGACCTTTCACCCTTCCATGGCTACAATGACTTGGAGTCGAGGTCGACTCCTTTTCAAGAAGGGGGGAATGATGCGGACATCTCCTGCACCAAGGGTGAAGATACCACGGCTCATTCCAATCCACCAAGTCCACCTCCAAACTCTCGTGGTCCAATGACAATAGCTCGAGCTAAGGCTATCCAACACGAGGTGTTTCTATTCCTTGACTCCTTCCCACTTGATCTGAGGTCGAATGGTATACTACCCGATGCTTCAACTCTTTGCTTGCTTAGATGTGAAGGAACGACCAAGTGGAGCGATGCCAAGGGGAGGAAGGGCTTGGGATGCTGCTTGGAAAGCATGTCCGGACATTCCGGACAAGGATACCCGGATACTCCGGATGACTCAATCCCGGAGACACCGAGATCCCACAACACACCCGGACATTCCGAGCGAGCCCGGAGTCTCCGGACGTCCCCCGCCAGGAATGTGCTCCTCTCGGGATGGTGCCCGGATACTCCGGCACCAAGCCCAGACACTCCGGGAGGGTGGCCGAGAACAACGCCCTCCAACTCCATGCCCGGACACTCCGGACCCCAAACCCGGAGACTCCGGATGACCCCTGCCCGGAGCGCCGACTCCGACCCTCCGAACGTCCACTGAATAAGACATCCGGACATTCCGGAAAACTTACCCCGGAATGTCCGGGCGTACTGTCTGTGCACAGTAACGGGCCGAGGTCCCATGTAAGGACTTGGCTTAGCCCTCAAGGGTTACGGGGTTAGGGCTATAAATACCCGTACCCAAACCCTAATCAAGATTAGACTTGATATTAAGAACTTAAGAGAGCTTTGCTCCTCATCTAGGGTTAATCCCTCTAGATTAGGAGTTCCATCTTAGGCCTTGTAATCTCTTTGGATTGTAAGGACCGGCGTGTGCCCCTGGATGGTAATCGAGGCATTCATTGAGAGGAGGAGTTGATTTGAGTCCTAGTTCCAAAGGCTTGCCCGTTGGGGTTTTGTTGTTGGTTTGGGATTTCATCTAGGCCCTTCTAGTTATCCCCTTGTCCAAATCGTGAAGCTCGGGAGCCCTCCGTATCAGAGTATGTGGCAAGAATTTCAGAGCATTGCAGTGCATAATTTGAATATCTTTGCTATGCTTCATGTTTGGTAGTATGTGCTCGGTCTTCAAATGTTGATTGAGCATAGGTATTTAGTTTGCATGAACCAATACAGTTAATCGAGCATCTATATTAAGTTTGCATGAACCAACACAGTTTTCTCATGGTTGATTGGCTTTCATTGGTACTCATATTTCACGCTATTATACTGACCAACATCCTTTCACCACATGTGTACAATCTTCAACTAATGTTGTTAGTTATATACCCGCACGAAAGGGGTATTTGCATACAAAGCTTCTTGGCCCGAGTTATATATAGAGCAATATAACTTTGTAGTTTGCTGTTACTACATACGTTGTCGTGGAATTTAGTGATTCTGTAGTCTAAGGGGCTATGTTAATATAGTTATGAAAATTTCATGAATAAGGTTAGATATGAAATGTTATGAATTGCATATTCAAATTATGAAAATAGTCTATTCAGGTTTACACACGCTATTCCTAATAGCAGAGAATGCTAGCAAGCTGATGGTGTATCTCCCCCTTTCGGGTGCCTGCTTTCCCTCTTACGACTTTCATGCCTGGAGTGCTGGTGGATGTGCATTAGGTTGGTCTATAGATGAGCTGCAGACTTCATCTGTTGTAATTCGCTATAACCAGAACTTTTCAAAGTGTGATATATGTTATATCATATACAACTCATGGATACACTATCTTCATTCACTCTGTGAATTTGCATCTTATTTAAATTGTAGGATTTATGTCAATGGGAGAGAGGAAAAATCACTACACAAGTTGCGAAGGAATCTATACATGTAATAGATCTTGTTTTCCACATTTCATACCTTTCTTTCTATAATCCTCCCCCTTGCCGTACCATTTTCAAAATTCTGTTTGCTTCTCGAGCAAGTTTTTCTATCATATGCTGCTAGCATACAAATTCGTTTGGCGTGTAAAGCTATGCTTAGTAAATTTTTACTTGGAGAAATACTTGTGTATTGGGTGTAATATCGAAGGTAATTGCCTAGGCTATCTTTTTCAAGGATCATCGTGCTCAATTCTAGGCTTTAGTGAATATCAAGAGCATGTAGGCAAGGATTCTACTTCAGGCAAGAGTTGTTTGCGGGCAACAAATTCTATCATTACTTATCATGTTTTTCTTATTCAGCAAGAGGGAAGATAGGAAAGATGCGACTTTAGATAGAACAATTCATAACTTGTTACTAAAATAAACACTGCATAAGATTCATAATTCTGTAGGACATTCATCAACATAAGAATTTAATGTTCTCTCATGGAGCTTACAACCATCATTCAGATCATGAATGCACATTGGTAATTAAGTGGATGCCTTCCCTGATGTCCATGAAGAGAGCTTCCTTCTCACCTGGGTTCTTGCCATAGATTTGGTAGATGTCTATGAGATATTGGGAGGTCCTACGGTACCTAGACCTGCATCCCCACACACCATATTTGTTGTAATTTTGTTGTTGATTCCCGTAGGTTGTGATAGTCCTAATTTTCCTCTCAATATCATGATTTCTACGCTCAACATTCTCCTTGAGAGAATTGGGCATTTGTATCTCTGAGTACAGCTCTTTGGGGAGCTAGATGAATATTTTGTTTGCATGACCAATTTCTTCGTATCTTCTTTTAGAAGTAGAGAATGCACCAAGTCAACAAATGTTATATACCTTTTGGCACGTAAGTTTCTTGCTATTTTAATATTTTGCACATACAGAGTGGAAGTGGTCTTTCCAAGCATCTCTTTATTTGTGACTTTATAGCCATGTTCTTTCAAGTTTGAGATGAGACCATCCATGACAAGATTATATTCAACAACTGATATAGAGTCCTGGAATCGAAGGTTGTTCCACTATTCAGTAATATCTCTATGGGCCACACCAATTCAGGTTGGTTGTAACGCATTCTAAGAGTATCCTATAGAACCTTGGGGTCTCTTTCCATCATGTGTTCATTCTTTAGGACCTGGAAAATGTTTTTCCTCGAGATTGCCAGCACTGTAAGTTTGTCCTTCTTGACAACTACATTTTCACCTTGAGGAGCTGGCACATTAGAACATGAGAGAGAGTCCCTTGCTTCCTAGCACTTCTTTCACGGTGGGGGCCTAAATTTCATAAGCGTCCCCTCAGGTAACGAGTGCCCCCAACATCTTATCTAGCATAACTAGACATCCTACAATATTCATACGTTAATTTTAGAAGTTTACTACAGGTAAACGTGCATGAATATATTGTAATTAATGGTATAAAAGGTCTTATGATGATTTTAGTATTTTTATATGCATTATTATGATTTATTGTTAATTTCAATTATTACAAGAAATTTACATAATTACAATCAGTAAAAGTAGTAAACATCATATTCAAAAGCATAGAATATAAAATAACAAAGTCATGCATACTTCAAACACAAAAATTGATCAAACATTTAGAATCCCAAGATCCTTTCTGCTGGAATATTAGTTTTCAGCCAATTATGGCAAATACTGGGGTTTTATGTAATTGTTCAGTTCTAAGAAAATATCTGTGTAAGTAGCAAAATGAGAGGGGCCTATTCGCAATTTTCTCAAGACCGGACCAATTTGGTTTGGCCCAATTCGGCCGTCGTGCAAGCGTTAATAGGTCGGCGGCCCATTTCGCCACCTTTTCATATGTTTTCCTTGGCCTAATCTGTTTATCAAGTGGGTTGCGTGGCCCATCAGACCTGCCCGTCAAGGCCCACCATGCACGGCGAGGAGCACCGTGGCGGCGCGACGTGAGCCGCGTAAGCGCGTGGGGAAAGCACACCCTGATGACACGACGCGGGCAGCTACCTTGTGCGGGAGGCGGCATACCAGCACACCGGACTTGTGTGCGTGGGCAGCAGTAGGAAACCTCGTTCCAAAAACACGTGGAGGTCGTGTCAGATACCACTACGGATCAGACTGATTCAAAACGAATGTGATCGAGATTTCAGAGCAAATTTGGGAAAATTTTGCTACAGCACTGACTAGATAGCTAATTGTAATTGGCATCAATCGCGTTAACGAGTAGTTCACACCAGCGAGGTATATAGTCAATTACAAATGACGTCACCGCGGTAAAGGAACTCATAACATAATAGGTTTTAACGGTTTACATAAGCGACCACAACTGGATTATCTACAGTTAAAACAGAGTTGTATCTCAACTGTTGATGTAGCGGTGACTTAACGTTATCATCTGGACCGTCCGATTCTTCATCACTTACATGACGTCAACCTATGAGCGTGACAATTTCCCCTTCTTGAAATTATCCTTGTCCTCAAGGATACGTGTCAGGAAACCATTCCTTGAGAGTATTGCGGTAGAAGGTTGGAAATGTTGCTTCAATGACATCCGCGACTTCCCAACTGAGTTTTCAGGAGGTAAACTAAGCCATTGAGTAATAAGCTGCTGATTTCTTGGTAATGCACGAGTATCCAACATAGCTAGTGCTTCGTTTTAATGTTGCCATTGGAATCCACCAAAGGAAGGTCAGGCCTAGGAATTGCGTGAGGACCAAGGTGTTTCTTCAATTGATTTACATGTAAGACAGGGTATATGCCAACTCCAGCAGTAATTGCAACATATAACCAACATGAGGACACAAAAGGGACCATAGTACTTACTAGACAAATTGATGGAATTCCTAAGAACAAAAGCAGCCCTGCGATAAGGTTGCATTTTAATATAAACCATATCACCTACTAGAATGATCTTTCCATTCTCTTCTTATCAGCAAACCTTTTCAGGCGAGACTGATCGTGTGCTAAATTATCCTTGAGTTGCTGTAGCATATCTTGCTTCTCAGAAAGGAAAGATCATCAGCATTCACAGGGCCAGGAATCGCGACCTCACTGATCAATGGAGGTGGAAAGCCATAAAGAGCTTGAAATGGTGTCAAGTTGAGAGATGTGCGATAAGAAGTATTATGCCACCATTCAGCTAGAGGTAACCAAGAGCACCATTTGTGGAGATGATTGAATACCATGCATCTAAGGTAGGACTCCAGGCATTGGTCTAAACGTTCAGATTGGCCATCAGATTGTGGGTGATAAGCACTAGAAAACCTCAAGTTGACCTGGCAGGATTGAAACAGTTCTTGCCACATACTATTAGAATTTGCTCCAAATTCCTGTCACCTCTTTGCACAAGACGTTTTGCGTTATCGGTGTCAGCCAGCTGTGTCAACCAGTTGTGTCACAGGTGATGTCTATCACCGGCGACATAGGTAAGCTGACACAGATAGGGTTAGATCACCTGGGTCAGGTGTTAGCATGTTAAGTCACTACCTGTGTCAGTCAGCTGTGTCACAGGCAGTAGACTTAGATACCCCTTCACCCACCTATAACTATATATATATACCCGACCTTTGTAGACGTTATGGGATAAGCCAAGCATTGTAAATCCCTAATGGGTTAGGACTTCATTCATCATAGTGAAGTTGACGTCTTCATGCGTCCGTGGTTTTCACCCTTTCTAGAGTTTCCACGTAAAACTCTTGTGTCTTGGATTGTGTGTGTGTGTGTTTGTTTTGCATCCTGCGCTCCTTGATCATTGCCACGTTTCTTCCGCTACTCTGTTTTCTCTCTTCCTCTAGATAGCCTCTCTCCTCTCACTCTAACAAGTGGTATCAGAGTTTTGGTTGCTCGTTCTTGAGATGGCGTCCATGAAGTTTGATCTTCCGCTTCTTGATCGAGACACTCGTTTCTCATTGTGGCAAGTCAAGATGCGTGCTTTATTGGCCCAGGCCGATTATGAGGATGCTTTGGACTCTTTTGGCGGGAAGGCTGTTGCTTCTTGGTCTGATAATGAGAAGAAGAAGGACCGCAAGGCCGTTTCCCATTAACTCCATCTGCACAACAACATCTTGCAGGAGGTTCTCCAGGAGACACATGCTGCTTCGCTATGGCTGAAGCTTGAAGCAATCTGCATGACCAAGGATCTGACCAGCAAGATACACCTCAAACAAAAGTTGTTCCTACACAAGATGCAGGAAGGAGGTAATCTGCTTGATCACATCTCTAACTTCAAGGAGATCGTTGCTGATTTAGCATCATTAGATGTTAGTTATGATGAAGAAGATTTGGGTTTGATTCTCTTGTGTTCGCTGCCTAGTTCATATTTTAGCTTTAGAGACACCATGTTATACAGCAGAGATACCCTCACACTCCATGAGGTGTATGAGGCCTTATATTCCAAGGAGAAGATGAGACAGATGGTGTCAGATGATTCAAGTGGCTCACATGCTGAGGGCTTGTCTATTCGAGGCAGATCTGAGAAGAAGAACCCCAATCATGGATCTCGTGGAAGAAGCTCTGCCTGTGCCACAGGTCAGAGAGGCAGATCAAAGTCCAGAGGAAAGGGCAAGTTTTACAGATACTGCAAACGTGATGGACATGACATTTCTGAGTGTTACAAGTTGAAGAACAAGGAGAACAGGAAAGGCACAAAGCCGAAGGATAAGGTTGATGCTGCTGCCAACTGTTCTGCTAACTCAGATATCGAGTCTTTGGTTGTCATTGCTGGAAGTTCTGCCACTGGTCTTAGCTGTGTCACCCCTAGCTGTGACACAGGTCATCATCACAGCTGTGCCAGCCCTAGCTGTGACACAGATCATGAAGCCACTTGTGACACAGATGCTAACACAGGTGTTAGACTTTTGAATGCTGTTTCCAGTTCTACTAGACAGAGAGCTGCCACCAATGAGTGGGTTCTTGACACTGCTTGCACATATCACATGTGCTCTCACAGATATTAGTTCAGTTCCTTTGAGCCGTTAAGCAATGGTGGATCAGTTCTTGGCTATGATGACTCACCTTGCAAGATAGAGGGTATTGGCTCAGTTCAGATCAAAATATATAATGGCATGATCAGAACACTGACAGATGTCAGATACATTCCAGAGATGAAGAGAAATCTTATCTAATTGAGTTACTTTGATGGTAAGGGGTATCATTATTCAGGTGGAGATAGCTGTTTGAAGATCACCAAAGGATCTCTTGTGGTGATGAAGGCAGGCCTGAAGAAGTCCAGTGGACTATACTATCTCCGTGGCAGTACAATCTCAGGCAATTCCGCCCCTGTAATTCCTCAAAACAGTTATTGTTGTGATGCTTCAAATCTTTGGCATATGCGTCTCGGGCATATGAGCAAGCCTGGTCTGGAAGAGCTGAGCAAGCGTGGATTACTTGAAGGATATAGTGGAAGCCTGAAGTTCTGTGAGCATTGTATTTTCGGCAAGCACAAGAGGGTGAAGTTCATCACCTCAACTCACACAACTGAAGGAATTCTTGATTATGTTCATTCTGATTTGTGGGGGCCATCTAGAAAGCGATCCCTTGGTGGATCACGTTACATGATGACTATTATTGATGATTACTCAAGAAAGGTCTGGCCCTATTTTCTCAAACACAAGTTAAAAGCATTCTCTGCCTTCAAAGAGTGGAAGACAATGGTTGAAAATCAAACTAAAAAGAAAATCAAGAAGCTTCGAACTGATAATGGTATGGAATTCTGCTCCAAACAGTTCAACTCATACTGCAAGTCTCATGGCATTGTGAGACACTGCACTATCCCTGGCACTCCTCAATAGAATGGTGCAGCTGAGCGTATGAATAGGACCATTATCTCCAAGGCCCGTTGCATGTTGTCCAATACAGGTCTGAACATACATTTCTGGGCTGATGCTGTCTCCACTGCATGTCATCTTATCAATAGGTCACCTTCCACAGCCATTGATAAGAAAATACCCATTGAGGTTTGGTCTGGTTCTCCTGCAGACTACTCTAGTCTAAGAGTGTTTGGGTGCCCTGCTTATGCTCATGTTGATAATGGGAAACTTGAACCCAGGACAGTTAAATGCATATTTGTTGGCCATAAGCCTGGTGTGAAAGGTTTTAAACTATGGAATCCTGAAACCAAGAAGATGATAGTCAGCCAAAGTGTTGTCTTCAATGAGGTTGCTATGCTGCACAGCAATGATGTTCCACTTGAACAGCCCAGAGATTCTGAAGACTGTGAACAAAAGTCTAACTCTGAGGTGGAGCATTCGGTTAAGTTTAGCGATTCTCATGCATCTGTCCCACAGGTGATTGCACCTGTGCCAGAGGTGACAGCTGTGCCACAGCCAGCTCTAGGTCAGCCAGCTGTGCCACAGGCAACTCATGACCTGCCAGCTGTGCCACAGGCAGGTGACGCACGTGGTCATATACCTGCTGCTGTGAACACTTCACAGCATTCTATTGCAGTTGATAGGCCCAGAAGGGATCCTAAACCTATCAGGAGGTTGATTGAAGAAGCAAATATGATTGCTTATGCTTTCAGTGTCGCAGAGGAAATTGAAGGATCTGCCGAACCTTCTTCTTATTCAGAAGCCATTATCTTTGCTGATGCAAGCAAATGGATGACTGCAATGCATGATAAAATTGAGTCCCTTGACAAGAATGGCACATGGGATTTAGTTAAACTGCCCAGTGACAAGAGACCGATAAGCTATAAATAGGCCTTCAAGTGCAAGGAGGGTATTACTCCAATTGATGGGGCAAGATACAAGGCAAGGTTAGTTGCTAAAGGCTACAGTCAGATTCCAGGTATTGATTTCAATGGAGTGTTCTCCCCTGTTGCGAAGCATAGCTCTATTCGTATACTTCTTAGCATTGTTGCAATGCATGACTATGAGTTACAGCAATTAGATGTCAAAACTGCATTTCTTCATAGGGAGTTGGATGAAGACATCTATATGAATCAACCTGAAGGCTTTACTGTTCCTGGTAAAGAAAGCTTGTCTGCAAATTGAAGAAGTCATTGTATGGATTGAAGCAATCTCCTAGGCAGTGGTACAAGAGGTTTAACACTTTCATGATTTCTCAAGGTTTTCAAAGATCTTATTATGATAGCTATGTCTACTTGAGATCTGCTAATGGCTCTGTCATTTATTTGCTATTGTATGTCGATGACATGCTGATTGCTGCTAAGGATAAAGCAGATCTTGACAAATTGAAGGAACAATTGAGTTCTGAATTTGACATGAAGGATCTGGTGCTGCAAAGAAGATTCTTAGCATGGAGATTACCAGAGACAGATCAGCTAGAAAATTGTACCTCAGTCAAGGAGGGTACATTAACAAGGTGCTTCACCGATTCAATTTTCAAGATGCCAAGCCGGTTTCCACACCGTTAGCTGCACACTTTAGATTATCATCAAGCTGTTGTCCAAAGTCAGAAGAAGATGATGAGTACATGTCTAGAGTTCCCTATTCGAGTGCTGTTGGCTCTCTCATGTATGCCATGGTCTGCTCCCGTCCTGATTTAGCTCATGCCTTGAGCGTTGTGAGCAGATTCATGGCTAATCCTGGAAAGGAGCATTGGAAAGCAGTCCAATGGATATTTAGGTACCTTCGGGGTACATCTAATGCTTGTTTGCATTTTGGGAAATCTAGAGATGGAATTGTTGGATATGTTGATTCCGACTTTGCTGGCGATTTGGACAAGAGAATATCCCTCACAGGCTATGTGTTCACCATTGGTGGCTGTGCTGTGAGTTAGAAGGCAACCTTGCAGTATACTGTTGCATTGTCTACCACTAACGCCGAATATATGGCCGTTGCTGAGGCATGCAAGGAGGCTACATGGTTGAGAGGACTATATTCTGAGCTTTGTGGAGATTCATCCTACACAACCATCTTCTATGACAGTCAAAGTGCAATCTGCCTTACAAAGGATTCCATGTTCCATGAGAGAACTAAGCACATTGATGTCAGATTTCATTTCATCAGAGATGTGGTTGCTAAGGGTGATGTCAAAGTGACCAAGATCAGCACACATGATAATGCTGCTGATATGATGACAAAGCCAGTTCCTTCAGCTAAGTTTGAGCTTTGCTCAAGCTTGGCCGGTGCTAAAAAATAGTCCCAAGTGACTATTGGTGCATGGCGCGTGATGAACTGTTCAATCAGTTGAATTTGTTATCCCTAGCGCTACAAGGAAGGAAGGAATTTGTCTCAAAGTGGAGTTTGTTGGAGTTTGCTCCAAATTCCTGTCACCTCTTTGCAGAAGACGTTCTGCGTTATCGGTGTCGGCAACAGTGTTTGCTAGCTGTGTCAGCCAGCGGTGTCTGCTAGCTGTGTCAGTCAGCTGTGTCAATCAGCTGTGTCACAGGTGATGTCTATCACCGGCGACACAGGTAAGCTGACACAGATAGGGTTAGCTCACATGGGTCAGGTGCTAGCATGTTAAGTCATTGCCTGTGTCAATCAGCTGTGTCACAGGCAGTAGACTCAGATACCCCTTCACCCACCTGTAACTATATATATACCCGACCTTTGTAGACGTTATGGGATAAGCCAAGCATTGTAAATCCCTAACGGGTTAGGACTTCATTCATCATAGTGAAGTTGACGTCTTCGTGCGTCTATGATTTTCACCCTTTCTAGGGTTTCCACGTAAAACTCTTTTGTCTTGGATTGTGTGTGTGTGTTTGTTTTGCATCCTACGCTCCTTGATCATTGCCACGTTTCTTCCGCTACTCTGTTTTCTCTCTTCCTCTGGATAGCCTCTCTCCTCTCACTCTAACACATACAACTTGTAAAGTTACGGTCCGATCAGAGACAATTACCATAGGCATACCATGCAACTTAAAAATATGGTCAATGAAAGCTTGAGCAACCGAATGGACTGTATAGGGGTGAGCAAGAGGAATGAAGTGAGAATATTTTGTAAACCTGTCCACCAGAACAAGAATAACCTCCTTGCCAGCTGACTTTGGTAAACCCTCAACGAAATCCCTTGTAATGTGAGTCCATGCCATGTTAGGAAAGGTAAGGGGTCCAAACGGCCAGGATACAAACAATGTTTACAATTGGATCTTTGACATATGGGCATTGTTGCACAAACAATTGAACTTCTTTCTTAAGGTCAGGCCAATAGAAGAGCCTTTTAATTCTCTGATAAGTGGCTCTCATGCCAGAGTGACCACCCACAGTAGAAGCATGAAGACAACTGATTATTTTCTAGCTCAGTTTTATTGCCCACATACAATCTGCCTTTGTACCTGAGCATGCCTGCGGTTAAAGTATAAGCACTGGAAGTAGTAGAAGAGAGAGAAAATTGTGTTAAGGGTTCCTACAATGGTTATCATCCAAATATCTATATCTACTTCCTCAATCCATGCTGCTACAGCCATAGAGAGAGCTAAATTGTGTCTCTTCTTGAAAGAGCATCAGCTCAGCCTTTCTTGTACTCAATTATAAAGTCAAATTCCAGTAATTTGAGCATTAGCTTATGTTGTATCCCTTCAAAAAAAAATTATGTTCAACAATATATTTGAGGCTTTTCTGATCTATTCTAATGATTAATGGGGTTCCACAAAAGTAATGTCTCCATCTCTTTAAAGACTCTAAGATAGCCATAGCCTTCTTATCATAAGTGAATAAGGCAGCTGATTTAGGACAAAGCACTTTACTGTAAAATGCAATAGGTCTGGAGTTTTGCATCAAGACAGCTCCCAAACCATGACCTGGCGCATCAATTTCCAGGATAAAGGAGTCTGAAAATTTTGGTAATGCAAGGACGGGCAGAAATCATGCTTTGTTTGAGCGTAGTAAAAGCTACATTCTGTGCTTCACCCCAATGAAATCCATCCTTCCTTAACATATCATGCAATGGCCTGCAAATGGTGTCATAACCCTTAAAGAATCTCCTATATCATGCCAAGAAAACTTCTTAGTTGTGTCACAAATGTGGGAATAGGCCATTCCTTGATAGCAACAATATTGTAACATCAGTGGAAATGCCCATCCCAGATATTACATGGCCCAAGTACCCCACTTGTGAAACTCTAAAAGAGCACTTACTTTCTTTGGCTAGCAAGTGATGTTATCTCAAAAGTTGAAGCACAATATGTAAGTGGTGGACATGTTCTTGAAGTGATAGACTGTAGATGAGAATATCATCAAAGAAAACTGAAACAATCTTCCTCAAATATGGAAAGAAAATCTTACTCATCAATGCTTGAAATGTGGCTGGAGCATTAGTAAGACCAAAGGGCATGATAAGATATTCGTAATGGCCAAAATATGTTCTAGAATCAGTTTTAGAAATATCTTATGATTTCATCCTAATTTGATGGTACCAAGACCTGAAGTCAAACTTGCTGAAAATATTTGCTCCATGTAATTCATCCAGTAAATCCTCAATGACAGGAATTGGAAATTTATTTTTGATTGTTTGTGTATTCAATTTCCTATAATCAACACAAAGTCTCCATGAACCATCTTCTTTTATTTACAAGGACGGCAGGAGAAGCATAAGGACTTTCACAATGTTGACTAACTCTAGAAGCAAGCAATTGCTGAATCTGAGATTCCATTTCAAATTTCTGCTTATGAGGTACTCTAAGGCCTAATATTCGGGGTTCACAAATTTCCTTCAATGTGATGGCAAGATCAAAGTCTCCCTCAGGTGGAAGGGCAGTGGGTTCCCCAAAAATATCCTGGAATTGATTGAGGAGTGCTATCAATTCAGGAGGTCTTGTAGTAGCATCAGGAGGAGAGTGTAATACCCAAAGTCGATAGATAGGTTTTTGATTTGCATCCATGCATACATGTCATCATCATCACCCCCACCTCAATTAAACTTAGATGTAATATGAAATATACTTTATAGAATATGTTAATATCTCATCCTCGGTGGATAATTGTTGCAAACACCAATCAATTTATTTGAAGTAACTCAATTAACAATATCGTCGATAAGGGTGGTTGAAGTCATCGAACCTTCCGGTGAATCCTCGTACCCTAACACCAAACCCTAAATATGCTAGAATTAGAGTTTCGACGAATGAAGCAAACTCTAGTAGAAGAAATGTTCTAAGACTCCATGAATAGCCTAAAAGGGGATACCCCTAGCCCCTGACCAATTCCTAGAAATTGTGGACATGTCTAGGACTCAATTCTAGCTCGAATCCGAATCCAAACCCTAAATCGAAATTTGAATAGGAACCTAGGTCAAATCAGTCCCAAAATGATTCAAACTCCTACAGTAGCTCAAGAATAATATTATGAACCTCCTGTAAAAATTTCATAAAATTTGGAGCAAGATTCGCACATAAAATAACAAAGGGGGTGATTCTGTAGAATAGAAAATCAAAAATAAAATAAAGAACCCTAATCTACTCGGGCTGGCGGCCACTCGGCCGGCCCAGTCGGCCGGCCCACTCTCCCTCCAGCGCGCCCGCGCCCCCCCCTCTCTCTCGCTGACGCGCGGACCCCACACGTCAGCCTCCCCTTCTCTCCTCCTCCGCGCCAGGGACCGGCCCGCCACGTCTCCGACGCCGGCTGGTCGGTGAGGGCGGCGGATCCACCCCTGTCCGAGCGCGCCGCCCTTTAAAACCCCGCTCCCGACAGCTCCCCCTCCTTGCCACCCCTCTGTCCGAGAACCCTAACCACCCCGCTGCCCTAGCTCCCCTCTTCCCCGTCTTCCTCATCTCCGGTCCCGACTCCGGTGAGGCATTCCCGTCGCTCCGGTGAGCTCCCTCCCTCCATTTTCTTGTCTCCGAGTTCCCCTCTTCCTCCCTCACCTTTTCCCCTCTCCCATTTTCCAGATCCACCCCAGGAAGCTCCCCGACGCCGTTGTCTTCCCCGCCTCCGGCCTCCCTCTCCGACGAGCTCGGTTTGCTAGCTCCGGTTTCCCCCTCCTTCCATTTCCAAGCTTCCGAGCTCCTCCTATTCTCCCTCTAACTTCCCATTCCCTCCTCTTCGCAGATCTGGCACCGGAGGCCCTCGACGCCGTCGCCCCGAAGCCACTCGCCGCCGGTCCTCGTCGTCCGCCCTTCTCCGACCTCCTCGTCCCTCACGAGCAACCGAAACGTGCTCGGGGTGAGCTCCCGCACCTCCTGCCCCTTTTCCCCGAGCAGATAGATCACCGGAGCTAACTCCGGTGAGCTCTCCGGCAAGCCTCCGCCGCCTGGACCTCACCGCCGGCCGGTTCCAGAAGAGAGAGAGAAGAGAGAGTGCGGGTGAGAGAGTGAGAAAGGAGAGAGAGAGAGAGAAGAGACCGCGTGGCCCCTCCTGATTGGGCCACGGGTGCTCGGGCGGTCCCGCATGTCATCGGGATGGGTTTATGAGTGGAAGAATTGAGGTGCACTGAGGCCGGGTGAGCGTAGAAATTGGGTTTAGCACTGGGTAAGGTTCGGGTAGGTTTAGCAATTAGGGTTAGGGTTTGTTTGGGGGCAGATTTTGAATGAAATTTCAAACATGCATAACTTTCAAACCACTCATCCAAATTTGATAAATTTTATATGTCTGGAAAGCTTATGAAATTCTCTACAATATGGTTGAATCAAAAATTAATTTTGAGCACATGCACACACTGATATCTAGGGTAGATGTTTAGTTATCGTCGAGGGTCGATAATCCCTAGTTTTTCAACCCTAGCTCCTATTTCGACGAAATTTATACTTCTGGAATCCTCGCGAGATATCCTACGACATGGGACCACTGAAACTCCAGTAAGGCTACATGCACGATAGACTTCGAGTTGATTAGCCTTTTATCGTCGTACCACGTAAACCCTAACTCGACAATTATAACCATAATTGCATTGAACCCATGACTTGTATTACAGGTGTTATACTAACCTAACCAGCACATTGCCATGCCTTGTCATCAATACTATTAACCCTAATTCATCGAGACCCCTTAACCTGTCGTGCATGCATGCGCAAAGCATTAGGGTAACATCAACTGCTCTAGTTGTATATTCCTTGTCGTAACGGAACCCTAGTCATCCTAGCATCTTCATGGCATGCACATCCCGCATAAGTATCATGCATACATGCTGGACCTTATGGATTCTTTTATCGTTTCTTTTCCGGTCTTCGCGTTAATTGCAACAGAGCCCGAAGACGAAGGTGACCACCAGGCTTACAGCTCCCCGCAAGACCAGGAACAACCAGATCAAGGCAAGCAGAGCTTGTTGCATTTTACCTTCCGTACTCTTGTGTAGGCCCTCTTTTATGTGTGCTTATATGTGTATGTCTCCGTTGTACGTCATAAGGGTATGTTTAGTTTGGATGTCATTAGGAGATGTTAAGCACATTAATACGAGCAGGATGGGTCTCACGTCGGGAACATCTGCTGGCTCTTCAACCCAAATCCTTAAGTGAGTTGTGAGAGCCGAGGGCGTGCACAATGGGTACGGTTGGTGCTAATTGCAGCATGAAGGTGACCCCAGGAGCTCGAAGTTTTGTCACCGTACCAACCATATCTTCAGCGTGTCACCATCCCTTATCACACGGGAGCGCTATCGAGAGCCAACACTGAGGTATAGTGGGACAAGCCTCCACGCCCCTTGGAGGTTCGCTACCTCCTTGCGGTTATGCACTCATTATATCGGCCAGGGGTTGAGTCCGTCGGTAGCGGTCCGAGAGAATTAAATCATAATGAGATTGGTGGATCAATTCGGATTTGATATCATGTCTTAAATGGATTACTTTGGAGTTTGATAATGTGTCGTTGTTGGATCAATTCGGAATTGGATACAGGGGCTGCCCCTTGGATTGAATCGTTAAATGGATCGGATTGGATTGGATGTATGGGCTGCCCCTTGGATTTGAACTTGAGGAATCGGATTTGTGATGATTTGTTCATGTCCTGTTATTGTCTGATTTAGCTGGTTGATTTACTTGTCTCTATCTACCCTGATGATGCTATGTTGTTACTTTACATATTGTTACTCTGAGAAGCATCATGTTTACTTGTTGCTAAACTAGCATGTGTAGGACATCTAATCAAGCACGATTAAGCCTTGCGAGTACTTTGTACTCACCTAGGTTAATCCTAGAGCTTGCAGGTGAGCCGGTGGTCGGAGATTACTTTGACGATGCTTGAACTTGGTTTTCCTCGGTAGTGTTCGATCTGTGGGATAGGTGTAGCTTTTGGTCAGCGGACATGTTGCCGCTGTGGGTCTTACTCCTTTTGTTTCCGCTGTTGTTAAACTTCTCCGTACTCGGATATGTGTTCGGATATACCGACTGATGTAATATGTTGTCCCATCGTGGACTGTTATTAGTAATATCGTATTGTAGTGCTTTGTGACGATATCCGAGTTGTTATTCCAGGCTGCCCCTGCACAATGCGTGAATGATATGAAGTGTATGGGTATGCCGTGAAGGACCGAGGCCGTACCATTTTCTACTAAGTCGAGCAGGTGTTGGTTGAGTGACCCGCTGGCTGAGATGCAGTGCCGGCCAGGCAGGGTGTGGGCGTTCTACCGGGCTTTCGAGTGACCCACTAGCTTCCGAGCTAGGTTAGGGTGTGGGTAGAACCGCCGGGCTCCTCCGACCTTGCTAGGCGTAGTAGGATTCGGGAACGACTCTGACTCTTCACCGGATTACGGAATCGTATGTGGTTTTGGAAAGATTGGTCGCTTCCGGCCGGCTCGCACGTAGCGGGTGTCGGATCGTTCTACCTTGGTGCGTACGGCGCAGGTACCGTGCCACCGGGCTGACGAGTCCTTCGGTCCTTGGCGACTTCGCGTTTCCCTAATCATATGCAATTCCGGGTCCGTGACAGCTTGGTATCAGAGCCGAGCTGACCGTAGGAAGCCAGTTGCAGGTGGTCGTTAGATAGGGCTTCCGCTGCGCCTCGCTGATAGGCCAGCAAACTATTTAAAAATTAAACCCTATGTTGAAAATTAATAAGTAGATTGCTTTTATTCCTTACCCTCACCGCTCTTAGTTCTGAAATCCTCCTCTATTGCATTTGTTTTCTTTGTGTGGCTAACTTTATCCTCTCTAACTCTAAACTTGTATAGGATGGTGTATAACATTGTGACCGACCCACATCAACTAGGAGGATGGGCTACCCTGTTATGGAGAATGTTGGAATACCTTGGCGTGCCCCAGGAAGACCTCCCTGCTTTCCATGCCAAGACCTACAAAGTTCACGGGAAGACTCATTTTTGGATGGGATGGGTCACAGTGAGAGTTTCGGATCTGGATCAGACCTTTACAGCACCCAGACCAAGTGATGCGGATGCCCGACTGGAGGCCTCAAGAAAAGCAGTTCTCCACCTACGACATCACTTCGATGAGATCTTCCTATTTTCCCCCTTCCGTCTTATTCCCCAGGTTACTGATGGAGGCGCCAGCATTTCGGTACCAGCACCAAGTGACGACGAAGAAGAGGATGAGACTGAGATGGAGACGGCCAATCACATTGTCTCTGCGGAAGTAATGCACGATAGATTGTATCGGGACTATGGAAATGCTACTCAAGAGGTGGAACGACTAACAAGAGTTAACCGCAAGCTTCGCTATGAGTTGCGTCGAAGGTATCATGTAGCAAATGAAGATGAGTCTTGCGGCGAGAGCCCCTTTGTTCCAGTACAAGAGCCGACCCCAACTCCACCTGGTGAGGCAACTCAACCTCAGAGTTCTGGAGTCAAGCCACGTAAAAGGATGACCTCCCGACAGTACCTTCGGCTCTTCACTCCAAGGCCCTCACAAGAAGATGCCTCCACACCAGCCGCTTCAGTTCCCACCAATGAAGCTGCTGCAAGAGAAGAAGAGGAAGAGGACCCTGAGGAGCGTGTTTGGTACACCACCAGCAACCCGCCAACTGACGAAGAGTAGGCTGAGTGGGTTGAAGGTTAGGATTCGAAGTACTAGTCGTAGAAGTTAGTCGTCGTAGTGCCGATTGGATTCGAGTGGCAAGTTGTTAAAGGCCTTCTTATGGATTGTAAACTGAACCAAACCCTAGGTCTAAGTTATCTTTTGAGAGGCATGTAATTGGGTACTTGTGGCTGCAATTTTGGTATTTTGTATACGTTTATTTCACCATAAGGGTGATTTAAACCGCAGCCCCATGTATGAACTCCGGCGATTATATTAATGAATTCGAGTGTTAACCCTAACTTCCCTTGCCCTTGTTGGTGCCCTTGTCTTGAGGAAGTATGTCTGAAGTTATGTGCCATGTTCTTGGATGCCTTGTTATACCCTTATGGATAGACCCTTGAGTTTCCAACTTTCTAGCTTCCTTCATCTCATCCGGTGTCTTCTGATTTCAGCAGCATGGCTACCGGAACCCGTGGAGCTGCACGTGGACGCCGTGACCGTGAGGAAGAAGAAGTACCACCCCCTCCCCAGCAGCCAAGCATAGCAGATCTGCTGATGACCCAGAACGAATCCTTGAACAGCTGGCGCGCAATCAAGGCGCCGGTGGTGGACAGGCTCGAGGTGGCCTAGCTGAGTTCCAGCGAACACAGCCACCCACCTTCAATCGATCCGACGACCCTATGGACGCGGATGACTGGATCTGCACGATTGAAAGAAAACTCCAACTGGCACAGTGCGCCGAAGCAGATAAGGTTAACTTCGCCACCCACTACCTGGAAGGCGCTGCAGCAAACTGGTGGCAGAACTTCTTGGCCATCCAAGCTCCTGGTCATGTAGTCACGTGGGCCGAGTTCCGAACCGGCTTTCGTGCTTCCCATATCCCCAAGGGCGTCATGAATTTAAAGAAGGAAGAGTTCTACAATCTCCGACAGGGCAGAAAGTCAGTGTTAGAGTTCCTCCACGAATTCAACCACCTATCCCGTTATGTGCCGCGAGAAGTCTCCACCGATGAGGACAGGGTGGAGAAATTCAAGCGCAAGCTGAACAATGAATTGCAGGCCAAGCTAGCTATCGCCGAGGTGCAGAATTTCCAGCATTTGGTAGATAAGGCCATCGAGATTGAAGCGAAGGAGTCTGTCCTTCAGCAGGACCGCAAGCGAGAGAGAGAGGCGCAGCGGTCTGTTGCTAGCAGCTCCCAAAAGCCGCGGGTGTGGCAGCCCCAACCACCTCGTCCTGCGGGGCCATATCCGCCAAGACCTCAAGTCTACACTCCCCGTCCTCAGCAGCAGAATTATCAACCCCGTCCTCAGGGAGTGCAGCAGCGACCTCTACCGGACATGAGCAAGGTCCAGTGCTACAACTGCGGAGCCATGGGGCACTACGCCAACCATTGCGCTCACCCACGCACGGGGCACACATTTGCCCCCAGACCGCAGCAAGGACAGACAAGAGGTGGAGTCCAAGGCAGAGGACCAGCCCCCACCAAGCAGCAAGCTCCCGGCCGTGGTCGAGTAAACCACGTCACGGCAGAAGAAGCACAGGAGGCGCCAGAAGTGGTGTTGGGTACGCTCTCCGTTCACTCAACTCCCGCAACTGTTTTGTTTGATTCCGGAGCATCCCATTCATTCATCTCCAGCAAGTTCGTGCATGAAAACCATGTTCCATCATCAACATTGCATCATCCTCTTATTATTGCAACCCCCGGCTCGGAGATGAAAACCGAGCTGGTATGTGAGGGTGTCCAAGTAGAAATTGGCGGAGAAATGTTTCTGGCAACCATGGTAGTTTTGGGGTCCGTCGGGCTAGATGTTATTCTGGGTATGAATTGGTTAATCCAGCATAAAGCCCAGATAGATTGTGCCAAGAGATCAGTATCACTTACCTCGGACTCCGGTAAGGAAGTGATATTTGTGTCCTCGTCCCCCTCAGGGTGTCTTTTTGCTCTGAATAGTACCCAGGACCAAGGAATCGAGCTCGTTCCAGTGGTGTGTGAATACCCGGACGTCTTCCCCGAAGAGTTGCCGGGCATGCCCCCTGATCGTGCCGTGGAGTTCGTTATCGATCTTCCACCTGGAACCGCTCCTGTGTCAAGGCGACCCTATCGGATATCCCCGAAGGAATTATTGGAAATGAAGAAGCAGCTCCAGGAGCTAGAAGAAAAGGGTTTCATCCGACCTAGCTCATCACCATGGGGATGCCCCGCCATGTTCGTGAAGAAGAAAGATTCAAGCTTAAGGATGGTCGTAGACTATCGTCCACTAAATGAGCTTACGGTGAAGAACAAATGTCCCCTTCCTAGGATTGATGATCTCTTTGATCAGCTAACCGGAGCCCGTGTCTTCTCCAAAATTGATCTCAGATTGGGCTATCACCAGATAAAGATCAGATCCGAAGACATCCCGAAGACAGCCTTCACTACTCGTTACGGGTCATACGAGTATACAGTTATGTCCTTCGGTTTAACCAATGCCCCTTCCACCTTCACACAACTCATGAACGCAGTCTTCATGGAGTATCTGGATCAATTTGTTGTCGTCTTCATCGATGACATCCTCATCTATTCCAAGTCCCAATCTGAGCATGAGGATCACTTGAGGAAGGTGCTCGACAAGCTTCGTGAGCATCGTCTGTACGCCAAGTTCTCCAAGTGTGAGTTTTGGAAACACCAAGTGGAGTTCTTGGGCCACGTAATATCAGCTGCCGGTGTCGCGGTGGACCCGAGCAAAGTGCAAGCGGTACAAGAGTGGAAGCAACCCAAATCGGTTACCCAAATCCGAAGCTTCCTTGGACTAGCAGGATATTACCGCCGATTCATTGAAGGATTCTCGTCCATAGCCAAGCCGATGACAGAATTGCTGAAGAAAGAAGTCAAGTTTATATGGTCAGACAAGTGTGAAAAGAGTTTTCAAGAACTTAAAGAAAGGTTGACTTCAGCCCCAGTGCTCATTCTCCCAGATGTTAATAAGGATTTCGAGGTTTACTGTGATGCTTCCCGAAATGGATTGGGCTGTGTTCTTATGCAAGAAGGCCGCGTGGTGGCTTATGCCTCGCGACAGTTGAGACCTCATGAAGCCAACTACCCCACCCATGATCTGGAATTAGCTGCCGTGGTGCATGCCCTGAAGATCTGGCGGCACTATCTCATCGGCACCCGTTGTGAGATCTTCTCGGACCATAAAAGCTTGAAGTATCTATTTACCCAACCAGATCTAAACCTTCGCCAGAGAAGATGGCTCGAACTCATTAAGGATTATGATCTGGGCTTGAATTATACCCCTGGCAAAGCTAACGTTGTTGCCGATGCCCTTAGTCGAAAGGCTTACTGCAACAACATCATGATCAAGGAGCAACAACCACCCCTTCACGAAGAATTTCAGCGGCTGAACTTGGAGATGGTCGAACAAGGTACTCTTACCACTCTTGAGGTGAAGCCATCACTAGAAGATCAAGTCAAGGCTGCTCAAGCTCAGAATGTCGGGATGCAGAAAATTAGAGAGAAGATGAAGGCTGGTACCGCAACTTGTTTCACTGAAGATAAGGATGGAGTATTATGGTTTGGAAAACGATTGGTTGTGCCCAAGGACAAGCAACTAAAAGACCTGATCCTTCATGAAGCACACAACTCCCCATTGGCCATTCATCCAGGCAGTACCAAGATGTACCAAGATCTCCGTCGCCAATTCTGGTGGACCCGAATGAAGCGTGAAATTGCTCAATATGTTGCTGAGTGTGATGTCTGTCGCCGTGTGAAGGCCGAACACCAGAGACCAGCAGGCCTACTTCAGCCACTCCCTATTCCCGAGTGGAAATGGGAAGAGATTGGTATGGATTTTGTAGTAGGTCTGCCGAGATCCCCGAAGGGCAACGATGCAATATGGGTAATCGTAGACCGTCTATCCAAAGTCGCCCACTTCATCCCTGTGAAGACAACGCATAAAGTGAGTCAGCTAGCGAGATTGTACATCTCTCGGATTGTTTGTCTCCATGGTGTTCCCAAGAGAATCATTTCAGATCGAGGCACTCAATTCACTAGCAGATTTTGGAAATGCTTACACGAGTCTATGGGAACTTCCCTTTCCTTTAGCACCGCTTTTCACCCACAAACCAGTGGTCAAGTTGAACGGACAAATCAGATCCTCGAAGACATGTTAAGATCTTGTGCACTCACATTGGGATCCAATTGGGAAGATTGCTTGCCATATGCAGAGTTTGCCTACAACAATAGTTATCAGACTAGTCTCGGTATGGCACCCTTTGAAGTACTTTACGGAAGAAAGTGTAGGACTCCCTTGAACTGGTCCGAGACCGGCGAGAGACAGTTCTTTGGACCTAACCCGATTGAGGAAGCAGAAGACTTAGTCCAACTCATCAGAGAACGTCTTCGTGAAGCCCAGTCCAGGCAGAAGAGCTATGCAGATCCTCAGCGCCGTGAAGTTACCTTCCAGGTTGGAGATAGTGTGTATCTCAAGGTCACCCCATTCAAAGGTGTTCGCCGTTTTGCAATGAAAGGAAAGCTGGCTCCTCGTTATATCGGTCCTTATCAAATCCTAGCCAAAACGAGGAACAGTGGCATACCAACTGGAATTGCCTCCTGGATTGTCGCGGATGCACGATGTCTTCCATGTTTCCCAGTTAAAAGCCTGCCATCGAGTCCCTGAAAAGAAGACCAATCCTGAAATCGAAGTGCTGCATGAAGACCTCTCTTACCGAGAACATCCGGTATGCATCCTCGACGAAGCTGAACGCAAGACTCGGCATCGTACCATCAAGTTCCTCAAGGTTCAGTGGAGCAACCACACCGAAGATGAAGCCACCTGGGAACGTGAAGAATGGCTCAAGACCGAGTTTCCAACCTTGTTTGCCGACCGTTAAAGATCTCGGGTCGAGATCTTTTTAAGGGGGGTAGGTTTTGTAATACCCAAAGTCGATAGATAGGTTTTTGATTTGCATCCATGCATACATGTCATCATCATCACCCCCACCTCAATTAAACTTAGATGTAATATGAATATACTTTATAGAATATGTTAATATCTCATCCTCGGTGGATAATTGTTGCAAACACCAATCAATTTATTTGAAGTAACTCAATTAACAATATCGTCGATAAGGGTGGTTGAAGTCATCGAACCTTCCGGTGAATCCTCGTCCCTAACACCAAACCCTAAATATGCTAGAATTAGAGTTTCGACGAATGAAGCAAACTCTAGTAGAAGAAATGTTCTAAGACTCCATGAATAGCCTAAAAGGGGATACCCCTAGCCCCTGACCAATTCCTAGAAATTGTGGGCATGTCTAGGACTCAATTCTAGCTCGAATCCGAATCCAAACCCTAAATCGAATTTGAATAGGAACCTAGGTCAAATCAGTCCCAAAATGATTCAAACTCCTACAGTAGCTCAAGAATAATATTATGAACCTCCTGTAAAAATTTCATAAAATTTGGAGCAAGATTCGCACATAAAATAACAAAGGGGGTGATTCTGTAGAATAGAAAATCAAAAATAAAATAAAGAACCCTAATCTACTCGGGCTGGCGGCCACTCGGCCGGCCCAGTCGGCCGGCCCACTCTCCCTCCAGCGCGCCCGCGCCCCCCCCTCTCTCTCGCTGACGCGCGGACCCCACACGTCAGCCTCCCCTTCTCTCCTCCTCCGCGCCAGGGACCGGCCGCCACGTCTCCGACGCCGGCTGGTCGGTGAGGGCGGCGGATCCACCCCTGTCCGAGCGCGCCGCCCTTTAAAACCCCGCTCCCGACAGCTCCCCCTCCTTGCCACCCCTCTGTCCGAGAACCCTAACCACCCCGCTGCCCTAGCTCCCCTCTTCCCCGTCTTCCTCATCTCCGGTCCCGACTCCGGTGAGGCATTCCCGTCGCTCCGGTGAGCTCCCTCCCTCCATTTTCTTGTCTCCGAGTTCCCCTCTTCCTCCCTCACCTTTTCCCCTCTCCCATTTTCCAGATCCACCCCAGGAAGCTCCCCGACGCCGTTGTCTTCCCCGCCTCCGGCCTCCTCTCCGACGAGCTCGGTTTGCTAGCTCCGGTTTCCCCCTCCTTCCATTTCCAAGCTTCCGAGCTCCTCCTATTCTCCCTCTAACTTCCCATTCCCTCCTCTTCGCAGATCTGGCACCGGAGGCCCTCGACGCCGTCGCCCCGAAGCCACTCGCCGCCGGTCCTCGTCGTCCGCCCTTCTCCGACCTCCTCGTCCCTCACGAGCAACCGAAACGTGCTCGGGGTGAGCTCCCGCACCTCCTGCCCCTTTTCCCCGAGCAGATAGATCACCGGAGCTAACTCCGGTGAGCTCTCCGGCAAGCCTCCGCCGCCTGGACCTCACCGCCGGCCGGTTCCAGAAGAGAGAGAGAAGAGAGAGTGCGGGTGAGAGAGTGAGAAAGGAGAGAGAGAGAGAGAAGAGACCGCGTGGCCCCTCCTGATTGGGCCACGGGTGCTCGGGCGGTCCCGCATGTCATCGGGATGGGTTTATGAGTGGAAGAATTGAGGTGCACTGAGGCCGGGTGAGCGTAGAAATTGGGTTTAGCACTGGGTAAGGTTCGGGTAGGTTTAGCAATTAGGGTTAGGGTTTGTTTGGGGGCAGATTTTGAATGAAATTTCAAACATGCATAACTTTCAAACCACTCATCCAAATTTGATAAATTTTATATGTCTGGAAAGCTTATGAAATTCTCTACAATATGGTTGAATCAAAAATTAATTTTGAGCACATGCACACACTGATATCTAGGGTAGATGTTTAGTTATCGTCGAGGGTCGATAATCCCTAGTTTTTCAACCCTAGCTCCTATTTCGACGAAATTTATACTTCTGGAATCCTCGCGAGATATCCTACGACATGGGACCACTGAAACTCCAGTAAGGCTACATGCACGATAGACTTCGAGTTGATTAGCTTTTATCGTCGTACCACGTAAACCCTAACTCGACAATTATAACCATAATTGCATTGAACCCATGACTTGTATTACAGGTGTTATACTAACCTAACCAGCACATTGCCATGCCTTGTCATCAATACTATTAACCCTAATTCATCGAGACCCCTTAACCTGTCGTGCATGCATGCGCAAAGCATTAGGGTAACATCAACTGCTCTAGTTGTATATTCCTTGTCGTAACGGAACCCTAGTCATCCTAGCATCTTCATGGCATGCACATCCCGCATAAGTATCATGCATACATGCTGGACCTTATGGATTCTTTTATCGTTTCTTTTCCGGTCTTCGCGTTAATTGCAACAGAGCCCGAAGACGAAGGTGACCACCAGGCTTACAGCTCCCCGCAAGACCAGGAACAACCAGATCAAGGCAAGCAGAGCTTGTTGCATTTTACCTTCCGTACTCTTGTGTAGGCCCTCTTTTATGTGTGCTTATATGTGTATGTCTCCGTTGTACGTCATAAGGGTATGTTTAGTTTGGATGTCATTAGGAGATGTTAAGCACATTAATACGAGCAGGATGGGTCTCACGTCGGGAACATCTGCTGGCTCTTCAACCCAAATCCTTAAGTGAGTTGTGAGAGCCGAGGGCGTGCACAATGGGTACGGTTGGTGCTAATTGCAGCATGAAGGTGACCCAGGAGCTCGAAGTTTTGTCACCGTACCAACCATATCTTCAGCGTGTCACCATCCCTTATCACACGGGATCGTTAGCGAGAACCAACACTGAGGAGTAATGGGACAAGCCTCCACGCCCCTTGGAGGTTCGCTACCCCCTTGCGGTTATGCACTCATTATGTCGCCCAGGGGTTGGGTTTGTCGGTAGCGGTCTGAGAGGTTAAATCATAATGAGATTGGTGGATCAATTCGGATTTGATATCATGTCTTAAATGGATTACTTTGGAGTTTGATAATGTGTCGTTGTTGGATCAATTCGGAATTGGATACAGGGCTGCCCCTTGGATTGAATCGTTGGATGGATCGGATTGGATTGGATGTATGGGCTGCCCCTTGGATTTGAACTTGAGGAATCGGATTTGTGATGATTTGTTCATGTCCTGTTATTGTCTGATTTAGCTGGTTGATTTACTTGTCTCTATCTACCCTGATGATGCTATGTTGTTACTTTACATATTGTTACTCTGAGAAGCATCATGTTTACTTGTTACTAAACTAGCATGTGTAGGACATCTAATCAAGCACGATTAAGCCTTGCGAGTACTTTGTACTCACCTAGGTTAATCCTAGAGCTTGCAGGTGAGCCGGTGGTCGGAGATTACTTTGACGATGCTTGAACTTGGTTTTCCTCGGTAGTGTTCGATCTGTGGGATAGGTGTAGCTTTTGGTCAGCGGACATGTTGCCGCTGTGGGTCTTACTCCTTTTGTTTCCGCTGTTGTTAAACTTCTCCGTACTCGGATATGTGTTCGGATATACCGACTGATGTAATAGGTTGTCCCATCGTGGACTGTTATTAGTAATATCGTATTGTAGTGCTTTGTGACGATATCCGAGTTGTTATTCCAGGCTGCCCCTGCACAATGCGTGAATGATATGAAGTGTATGGGTATGCCGTGAAGGACCGAGGCCGTACCACTTTCTACTAAGTCGAGCAGGTGTTGGTTGAGTGACCCGCTGGCTGAGATGCAGTGCCGGCCAGGCAGGGTGTGGGCGTTCTACCGGGCTTTCGAGTGACCCACTAGCTTCGAGCTAGGTTAGGGTGTGGGTAGAACCGCCGGGCTCCTCCGACCTTGCTAGGCGTAGTAGGATTCGGGAACGACTCTGACTCTTCACCGGATTACGGAATCGCATGTGGTTTTGGAAAGATTGGTCGCTTCCGGCCGGCTCGCACGTAGCGGGTGTCGGATCGTTCTACCTTGGTGCGTACGGCGCAGGTACCGTGCCACCGGGCGGACGAGTCCTTCGGTCCTTGGCGACTTCGCGTTTCCCTAATCATATGAAATTCCGGGTCCGTGACAGAGAGTCAGATTGAATGTGATGCAATTGAAGTACAAATCCCATGAGGCCTTTACTAAACATCTTCTGAAGTTTAGTAGACTTAATCAGAGTAGGAGCTGAAGGTGAAGTACAGATAGGAAGGACAACATGCTGACCATCTACAGTGGCAGTGGCAGTAACTGTTCTTGCCTTGAGATCAATAGTGAGTGGACTTGCATGATAAATCCAATCACAGCCAAGAATCACATTATAACCTTTAAGGTCCAGTAACCAAAGAGTTTCAGAGAAGACAATACCATGTATTTTGAAGTCTGACTGATGAATGTAAGCTCCACTCTGTAATGTTCCTCCCCCAGCAACAGTAACAGATTTTAAGGGAATGGAAATAATAGTGCAAGAGGTTTTAGAGCCAAACATATAATCAGTGAATGTGTTTGTACTGCCACTGTCCAATAAGGCTACCCCCTTTTTGCCTCCAATCAATATAGGTAAAGATATTATTGCGGCAGAGTTCACTTCCTGAACAGCAGTAAGAAAGATGTGCATGAGTTGCTCTTCATCATGATCAGGAGTTGGTTCTTCTCCAGTTGTCTCAGGAATAACTTCTGGATCGAAGTGTCAGTGATTGCATAATGATTACCACTCTCAGAAACCAAAACATTAAGCACTGGAGCTTTCTTGCATTTATGGCCAGGCATCCATTTTTCCCCACATTTCCAACATTTACTAGGTTCTCAAACTATGGCCGAAGGAACTGCATCCTTGACATTGGCAAGAGCATGTGCAGATGTATCTTGGGCAGCCAGGAATTTTTGATATGGCTCGAATTGTTGTGGTGCTTGTGTATTACATTTCTGAAAGCCTCCTTGATAAACTGAATAGGATTTCTTCAGATAAGCAGGAGCACCAGCCTCTAGATCCCTAGCCTTCCAATAAGAATCACAAAGAGATGTAGGCCTCATTGGCCTTAAGATATGCTTCACATAATCTTTGAGGCCATTAACAAAATGAACAACAAAATAATCCTCTGTGAATCCAGGATTGTCGGATCTGATCACTAACACAAGTTCTTCAATTTTATCAATATAGGAATCAACTGTGGTAAGGTGTTTTGTAACATTCTTGATTTTTTAGGGCTTAACTTTTTTTAAGAGAAGAGGATGTGCAACTACTTAATCTATTTTGTAAAATATTTTAATTGGTTTTTATTCCAAATTAATTCAAACCTTTGAATTGATTTGAGAACTATAAAGTGGAGTTTTGATTTTTCATTTGACATCCTTTTTGAAATTCTCTTTGAAAATATTTTTATTGTATTTCCCATATTTAAATTGATTTACTAAAAAAAATTCATAATTTTTGGAGCATGTTTAAGGTTGTTTTGATTTATTTTGCTTTCCTGCAATTATTTTAATCCGAAAATAAACTTTCTTTTTGTCCTGATGCTAATTGGGCCAGGTCCAATTGTGTTGGTCGTGTGCTGCTGCTGGCCAAGCTGCACGCTCGGTGCAGCAAGCGCAACAGCTGAGCGGCCGCAGCGGCGAAGCTGCGTAACGCGCGTTCGCGTACGCGCGTTGCCGCCAGTGAACTGCTTTTTTTTTCCTCTTCCTCTTAAATTTTAGTGGAACTTCTCACCTTCATTTCTTTGCTGCTTTGCCTATAAAAAGCCTCCTCCCCCTTCTGATCTCTCCTCTGCTGTTTTCAACTCCTCCACCATATCCTTTTCTTTCACAACTCTAACGACCACTCCGACGAGGAATTCCGGCGATACCGGTGCATCTCCATCCGATTCATTGCTGCTGAAGCTTCCTCACACCGACGCGCACCTCCTTCCACAAGCAATCGTAAGCTTCGTCCACTACATCAACCGTACCGCGACTTCTTCCTCAACTCCGGTGAACTCCTATCCCACGCGATTCCTTCGCACTTGATGAGTCTCTCTGCAATCCCTCTCTGGAGTAGACTCCTACCAACCCATGAGACAATTCCCCTCAACCAATTTCACCCACTGTTCACCTCCAAGTGCACATCCATTTTGATCCATCTATTTCCTAACTACTCCATGTAGTGTACTTTTGTTCTTTTTCCCAATATATCTAAACCATGCCATATTCTTGATCTTAGTGTTAAAATGGATCGTTTAGGACCCCAATTAATCTACTAGTGCTGTCGGATTTCAAATCCGCATGGTAATTTTTGTACTATATGAATTTAGCCCAAATTTGAACATAATTTGACCAAATTTGGAATAGTTTGATCTGTGATGATTATTTTGAAAGTAATTTATTTTTCATAAAATATTAGTTTCATAATTTTCGGAGCTGTGTAGAATTTCCTAGAATTAAAATGAGCTATGTTTTAATTATTTAAAATAAGAAAGTTTTTTTAATATTTAATTTTTCTATAAGGTAGACACACTCCAGTACTTTTTTAGAGTGGTATTTACAATCTTTCAGGACATGTGTTTTAGTGTAGCATAGATCATATGTTGTTCTAGGCCTATTTCAATATATATTGTTTATTGTTTTCAAATATGATTTATTCTCTGTGTATATCTTGCTGTAATTAAATTCTAGAGACTAGTTTACACTTATTTGACCTTTGTGATTAGGTTAATTTAATTTAATTAGCATGCATAGGTGGTACATATGTTTACTATAGTTCTCTTACGATTTTTTTTTGAACCATATAATAACAGTAACCAGCCAATGTTAATCTCTGAAATGCTAATCACTTGATCACTAGTCATCTTAGGTTATGCCATGCTCATGTTAATTAAGTATGTCTCATGATCTAGTTGTTATGTGTGGTTGTATTTTCATATATATTAATATGCTAGGCTTTATGTTATATCTAGCATGTTAAGTATTTAAAGTATCATGTTAAGAATACACTAGCTATGTTTGTAATCCGAATATTATGTTATATATATATATATATATGGTTATGACCTTGTCTTAGAAGACCTATACTAAGGATTCTTTAGCAATAGACCTTATTCCGATCTTTGTCGTGATGACGCCTTCACGCCATCGTTTCATTCCACCCACATCTTACCTTCGTCGTGCTTCTCTCTCTCATGTTACTTTTTAGAATGTTTTTATTAGAGTGGTATTTATTTGCTTCGCTCTTGTTACGTTACGATGATAGGGAATGAAGAGACCGACCTAGTGACCGATGCAATAAAGGAAGAAGAATATTACCATAAAGGCATGCCCCCTCTTTCTTTATCATATTTGATCCTATATTTCTGATAGTCATTATATTTTGTAGAGTACAAACATGCATGCGGTTTTATTCCAGTAGCTAGCGTGTCGATTAACACACCTTTACATTTCCGCTTGTCGCCCTGTTTACTTGATACCTTGAGTAGATTAATAAGTTTTTATTCTGAATAGAGTATATAAATGCTTAGCCATGCTTAAATATATCCTTAGGATATTTTGATTTGCCTCTTTGGAGGAATGATCTTCGGACCGATGATTCTTGATATTGACACTTGTCGTTGAACTCATGAGCTAGGGCCAAATGCCCGTTGTTTCCCTCTCTCTATTCTTCCTATTTTACTCTGAGTGAAACTTTCCATCTAAAAGGTGCGGGCAATAGCTGAATCATGAGTTGAAGGAGTAATGGTCGTTCTTCGTAAGATGAAGAAGTCATTACTCGTCCGTATCGAATAAGGCCGAAGTCTTGAACGTGATAATTGTGAAAACAGTACAACCATATGCTATATAAGCACTAGCTTGGTTGAGTAGGTTAGTTGAGTCTTGGTGTCGACATTGCCATACCACAGAAGAGTAGACGTAGCTACGAGGACCTCGGCACAAAAGGGGGCCACGCAGGGTAAGCAGGTGTATGCTCCTCTGTGTCAAAACCTAATGGGCATGTCACATCGAGATAAAACTAGCTAAAAGACCTCGTCACAATCTCCCTACCGGTACACCGATGGATGTGTACTACGCTAGCGACAGCCAGTGGCAATAAGACGAGATTGTGTCATGTGGGTAAAGTGTACAAACCCTGCGGAGTGTCAAACTAATTGATTAGCTATGTCCACGGTTATGGATGGCATATGACTCATTCTTGATGAAAATGACATGTCCCTCCCCCCTTGCTATTTCCCTCTATCTCTTTGCTGATGAAACCTATGGACGAGCTAAGGCAGGAGTTCTTGCTCGTATGTGTTGGTCGTGGTCCACACATGTTGGAAAATATCCTCTAATCTTAGAACTGATTTATATCAAAATAATGTCTTCGAATCTACTCTAATATTTTAACTAAAACTGCTTTTACGCAAAAGGAGCCATAAAGCCTTCCTTTGAAGCCTCATGTACACTAGTTTAGTTGTTTCCCTATGAGGGGGCACGCTGAGAATGCGAAGTACTCATCGAGCATGTCTTTGTTGTGATGGTGTGTAGAGGAATATGCTGAAGAAGGTGCTGATAAAGATTTCTTCTATGATGATCCTGAATAATAGATCACGTCGCCTCCGTCAACTGTCTGTGGCACAGATGGAGTCGTTTCGCTCTTATTTCCGCTATTTCCTCTGATGTAATAATGTCGTTAAGACATGACACTATGTAAGCCGTGTGATATATCGTACTCAAATTATGTTCTAACTTCGAATACATACAATGTTATTCATTTCGCTTGTGTACCGTCAGCGTGATTCTGGACTAACGAGGATGTACACAGGGGGTCTAGTAATTGAAACTAGACTCTCAAATGTTTCAGAGAGTTAAATGTGTCCATAACATGGAAAATACTGTCCTTAAGAAAACCTGTTACACCTGCCCGACAAAAAAGAGTTCAAGGAGGTGGGATATCCACAAATTTGGTACCTCTCAACCAGTTATCTGCCCTGCCCATAATACACATATGAGATAGCAGAAACTTGTACTCCTCGGGCACTCTAGCCATTTCAAAATATTTATCAGCCTATCTAATCCAATCCAAGGGATTTGAATCAAATATTGGGAAATCCAATTTAGCGCCCTTAGCTAGAGATTTTAGAAACTGAGTTCCTTGCTGATCAGCAAGGTCCGTTGCTAGGTCATTAAGTTATGTGGATGAACAGCTATTGCAGTTGTAACATTAGGGGTAACAGGCATGGACACATGTTCTGAAGGGTTACCATTGGGCTTTTCAAACATGGTTGTAAACACATGGGCAGGTGGAACATTAGATGGCAAGATGAGCTGAATATTACCAGTAGGATGCACTCTAGATTAATCAACATGAGAAGTATCATGTACTTTCTTAGCCAAAGCTCTAATTCCTTTCTGTGAAGTTTTATTTCTTGCAATTTCAAAGGATCTTCAGCAGAATGCACAATTGATGGATCGTCAAATGTACCAATAGTAGTACTAGTTGATGGCTGAGAAGGGTTCATACCAAGGTGAGAAGTCATAGATTGCATCATGTACTGGAGATCGTCGTTCTTCTCCACCTTAGCTTGGAGGGAGTAAACCGTGGTCTGCATCTGCTCAACACTCACTTGCATTGCAAAAAGGCCAGAGGATAGAGAGGTAAGATGTCGAGTGTTGTCATCAACCTTATGGGTTGCAATCGTCGCCACCGTCACAGCCTCCGTAACCGCTGCGATTGCTCCACTATCATGGCTTGACGAGTGGAAGTCATCTCCAACGCCACCGTCAGACCAAGGTCTACTGCCACTGGTGAATCAGGTGAGACCGGAAGGATTTTACGAGAGACCCCAACTTCTGTAAGATCAGATTCACAGACGCCACCGAGAATCAAGGAAGAGACTAATCCAGGAAGAGAGTACCTCACCAAAGAAATCGCCACTCCGAACAACTAGCGCCGCCGCCATTGGAATGCGATCGGGATTTTAGAGCAAATTTGGAAAATGTTAGCTACAGTACTCTAGAAATAGATATCTAATTGTAGTTGGCATCAATCGGGTTAACAAGTACTTCGCACCGGCGAATTATATAATCGATTACAAATGAGGTCACTGCGGTAAAGGAACTCAGAACATAACAGGTTTTTTAACGGTTTGCATCAGCGGCAACAACTGGATTAACTACAGTAAAAACAGAGTTGTATCTTGAGCGTTGATGTAGCGGTGACTTAACGCTATCATCTGGACCGTCCGATTCGTCATCACTTACATGGCCTCAACCTACGAGCGTGGCAGGCCGTTAGCGACGCATGCGGGAGAGCCGAAGGCGCGGATGTCCGTGCGGGACGCGACGGGGGCGGTGCTCCAGCACAGGCAGCACGCGCTGAGGTGCGGGGCCGGGGCTGAGGCCATGGCCGTTCAGCAGCACGTGCGGGGGCGGACGGGCACGACCCGCGCTGTGGAGCGACGGGTTCGACGGCACGGGCTGGTGCTCATGCGGTTGAGGCCAGCGGCACGCGGCGCCGGGAGTGCGAAGGCCCGGCACGGCGGAGGCCAAGGCCGCAGCGGTGCGGACGTGCCAGCGCTGGCGCTGGTCGCGGCCATCCTGCGCCGGTGTGGTGCCTGCCGGCGGCGTGCGGCGCGGTTGTCGCGCACGGCCGTTGCGCTCCATCCCAGGCGGCGTGGCCGTTACGGCACCGTGTGTGACGGAGCTGGCGCGGTGCGCTTCGAGGGTACGCGCGCGGAGTCTTGGGCGCCGTGGTCGTGCTGGACGACGCGCGATTGCGCCGTTGCACTGTTGCAGCCGGTTCAACCGTGCGCGGGGACATGCCGTGGGCCGCTCGCGGGCGGCTACGTAGATGGCGACGCCGTGCGCATGTGCGGATGCGCACCGAGGTGCCGTGGCCCTCGCGGTTTGCGCATGCGAGCGCGTGTGGCGCGTTGCAGCAGTGCGGGGCGGCGCTGTACGCGTGCACCGCGGCGTGCGGCGTGCGAGCCGCGAGAGCTTGGCGTGGTCAGTTTGCCTCTGAATTGATCGATCGATGAATACAAGAACCGATCAATCAATGCATACGCATGTCACGTGAGCAAAACAAATCTATATTAAGTAGGTTGTGCATGATTTTGATTGGACGCAAACCGATCTTGATTGCATAGCCGTGACCGACACGTGTGCATGCGGGCACGCACGTCTATCTCGTAACGCGATCTATAATTTCCCATTGCAACTAGGCCATGTCATGTCATTTATATTGGTCGACCAGTACTAGTCGACGCGGTGATGTAAGGTGAGTTTCGCTTCGTAAAATTCTCTATCTAAATCAACAAACGAATATGATCTATTTTCGATATTACCTTCTCGAACCGCTAGATCGAGGTGCATATAGCTTCATGTTAATAACATGTCTCGTAATCTATGCTAACAAGTCTAGTCTAAGAATTATAAGACGTAATCACAGATGAGAAAGAAAAAAGTAGTCAAAACAGATCATAGAATAATATACGCACACACCTACAATAAGTAAATGTGACACGAAGATATAGGGTGGAGCTTCTCTTTCTTGTTCCTCTTCTTAACAATCTATTCTATACCACTTTATAATACGGGAGTTGGTGAGTGGTGTCAGACTTTCACTTCCTATTTTAACCCTCTCCTTCACTAACCACATTCCTATAAAATCTCTAACAAAAACCAACAAACAAACTAATTTAGATATACTAAAAACCTAAAAAATCATCTCTAACAAAAACTAACAAACAAACTACCTTAGATGTAATAAGGACTCCTCTCAATTGACCTCGAGACCGGCCATCTCCATGCCGTGCACTCCATCACCGCCCAATCCCCGTCGCTCCCCTTCATTCTGCGTTGCCTCCGGCGGTCGCCACCCCCCGGCCGAGCCGCCTCCCCTCATAGCCAGGCTGCCTAGCCACCGGCCAAGGGAAGGAAAATGAGCTCGATTGGGGGAAGGAGAAGAGAAGAGAAGGGATGGAACGGAAGGAAGAGGAGAAGAATAGGAAGGAGAAGAAAGAAGGGGGCAAGAAGAAGAAAAAGAAGAAGAAGAAGAAGGAGAATTTCAAGATTCTAGTCAAATTCAATGATTTTGTGTCAAATTTAAGGTTCATGCTACAATTTTAGTCTCTAATTCATCCTTATATGAGAATTGATGGATGAATTTTAAGAAATCATGCCCGGTATTTGATCTAAGGTTTTGAGATTCAAAATAACGAGCTTAATTATCAAACTACGACTAAACTATGTCGAATTTTGAATTGACACAATTGAGAAAGTTGTAAGTTTCATCATAAGCTTTTGAATGACACAAAGTATGTCTAAATCAGAGTTGTGGTTCAAAAGTTACGGCCAAAAATCTATTACTGTTATGCTATTTTTCTAGGGACGAGATTTGTCAAGTTTGATTAAATGATCTTAATAGTATAATTAAAATTTGGGTTCAACATAAAAGTTGTTGAAAATTTTCTAGAGATACTCCTAGGGTATTCATTTACTTGATTTAGATATACGGAATTAAAGATACAAAAATAGCAGCGAGAGATTAAAAAAAGTAAGTGACCAAGAATTTATCAAGAAGCTCGATTTAGGATTTTGTTGAAAGGCCAAGTATATCTATAGCTCTACCAGTGGAAACGCGAAAAGGGGTGGCGACGGTTTGGAGGGAGGATGAGATGAGAGGAGAGAGAGCAAAGTTTGTGGTGGAAATATCTCTATCGATTCATTTGGACTCCCATTTAAACAAACATATAGTCTATCTCGATTGATTCGATGAGACGAATACAATCACAGTCTCAAATTTTCCATTCAACGCATGATTTAAAAAGTCAAATTTATCTCTTCGCCTTGAGTTTTCGGTCAACATTGGTTGTTAATAACTCCAACATTTATTTAATTAATTCTGTAGTGTTACAACTAAAGACGATGGAAAACGTGGTGGAGATATATCGAAGTTAGAGAAGTCACACACATAATGATGGAGCAATCGAGATTGGATCAAGATGACGACTGATTGAATAAACGATAGTCAAGGGCAAAACTGAGAGGATGACAAAGAGAAAGGAAAAAGAAACATAGATGATTGCCGGAGAGGGAAGAAGTGAGAGAAAGACACCAACGATGGTTGTGAAAAACTACACATGCGTCACTTTTAACACATCTGTTCACTAAATAGAGCGACCCTTATTAATATTTCTACACATCTCTTTTATCCTGTTGTAACACACGGGTACTTTACTAGTACACTATAATGAACGAGTTTATCTCTATTTATAGGTAAAAGTGATCTCCTTAGTCAAAGAGATAAATGTCCAATAAATAAAGTTGAATGTGCCTACATTGATCCATTCAATGGTTTCTTAACGAAAATATCGGAGTGGAGTTACGCCTCCGCTCCAAGTTAAATAGTGCAAATCGGTGGAGCGCAAACTAAGCATTTCACCCATTCTACCCGCACCAGCGCCCCTCTGATTTCAAAGGAGCCCCCCCTAAAATTGAAGGAAATTACACCGAATACGCCGTCTCTGCACCCCGACTCCCCAATCCTCTCCTCTCCTGAGTAGTGGCGTAGAAAACATAGGCAGCGATGCTTCCTCTCAGACAACGGCGTGTTGAGTCCCCGAAGACTACCAAACCTCCTCGTCTCTGTCGGATACGACCGCCTCGTCTCCTCTACAGACCTCGGCATCAGTGATCCGACCGCCTCCCTCCTCTATAGACCTCGACATTGTTGCATCCTCCTCCTGTGTAGCTGCGGCAGTGGCTCACCAACGTATCCTCCTCTTCCACAAGCATGAATAGAGACCCCAAGGTCACGACCACGAGCTTGCCTTGCCATTGTCCACGAAATCACTGGCCGTGGCATCGAGGACTCGGACTCCCGAGCTCGGGGACAATCACAGCAAGTCAGTGAGCTTGCCCTTCTCTTCGGCTGCCACGACCAGATCTACCGCCGGCCATCCAGGTCCAGCACCATCCGCGCTCCAGTGTCTTCAAACTTGCCCGATCTGCTTGATCCATCTTTGTGCCTAGCATGTGATTCCTCTATGGTCATTGCTCCATCTTGATAAATGACTGAATGAATGAATGATGTGCTATTTCTTCAGAGTTCAGGTTGCAAGAATTGCATCTCTGTATTTCTCTTCAGAGTTCAGGCTGCACGAATTGCTTCTCTGTATTTTTCTTCAGAGTTCAGGCTGCACGAATTAATTCTCTGTATGCACGAATATCTTCGGAGTTCTGGCATAAACTGTTACACCTTGATCAGTGTGTCAGATCAATTAGCAAAATTGGATAGCATGGTGCTTTGATTGATGACGTAATTGGTGAACTCAAGACCATCCTAGTGCTTGTTTAGAAGGTCCGGTAGTTTCGTGTGTAGTGTGCAGTACCAAATCGATCCATTGCTACATGATGAACTATGAATAATTGATGTGTGAAAACTGAACACAATATAGAGGGCCTCTGAGTTGTGCTGGTTTCATCGAATATCGTTGCTTGCCATTCTTGTTGACAGTTTTGTTAATTGCGGGATGATTCAATCAACTGATGCATATACACCCACTACTGCAGAAACAGCTATAGAAGGCATATTAGCAGTGACGAGCACCAAAAAAACTCGTCACTGGTAAACCGAAAAGTTAATTGTCACGTGTCACTGGTAAATAATTACCAGTGACGAGCACACATTACTGCCCGTCACTGGTAACGTTTCAATTACTAGTGGCGGGTCCACAGAGCAGCTCGTCACTGATATATTACAAACCAGTGACGTGCACACCAACGTGCCCGTCACTGATAACATTTCCCGCCAAACTTGATCCTGGCCTTCATACCAGTGGCGGGCTCACGTTCGGCTCGTCACTGGTATGTTCTTTACCAGTGGCGGACGTATATATGTACCCGTCACTAGTAACCTGCCCTATAAAAAGGATCAGCGAGCTCGCTGCTGGCCAGTCGTACCTCCACTGGCCAGCAGCGAGCTCGCCGATCGCCTTGACTTCTGCCGCCGCCGTACCCGCCCTAGGAGAAATCCTAGCCCTCCAAAATCTTCTCCCACCTCCCCTAGCTCCCTTGCCATCTCTCTCTCCCTTCTAATCTAGCTAGATCATCACCTCTAGCTAGCTTGCTCTCCCCAAATTAATTTGCTTTACGAGGTGAGTTTCTCTATATGTATTATTTGAATGATCTAGTTACCAAAGGTTGATTATGACTATCAGTGGTTGCTAAGTTGCTGCATATCGAATGCATGTAAATCATTACAAAAGAAATTGAACACATAGAAGTTATAGTTTCAACAGTAAAGCTCACATACATGCTTCCTCATTGGAGAGGCCTAAATTTGTTAAATTCTGAGTAGATGCACTTTTGATATCTTTTAACTTCTCAACACGCCATGATTCCAGAGCTTATGTCATATGTTTGGGAAACAACACATAAGTACGTACTTTAATATGATCCTTCAAAATTTGGAAGACAAGCAAATGATATTTCAAAATTCGGAAGACAAGCAAATGATACTTTGATTCGGTGGATCTGTGGTGATGTGAGATGTGCCTGAAATGTATTTCATATATGTGAATGTGAGATATGCTTGTGGTACCGGCCGTCGAGCCGAGGCAACATTCGTTGCTTTGTTTATTTTTTCAGGGAAACTGAGTTGAACGTTTTGGCGAAATGTTGCTTCGTCAACATTTTGTCAACGTTCGATACTCAATTTTGCATAATTTTAGCAAAGGTCATGCCGAAATTTTGAATTTTCAACAATTTATTTCAATAACCTGCCAAATCTTGAAATGTTTTAAGTAATATTTCAAAATCTCAATTGCAAAGAAAACTTTTATTATTTTTTTTAGCCTGTCATGAAAGGTTGGTACTAATTAATTTTCGTATATCTTAGGGATCGAACGACCGATGGATCGAAGTTGGATGTATGACGGCGATCGGAACACACAAAGTTTCTATACATCTTTGAATGAGTTCTTTGATTTCGCCGAGCGAGATATGGTGCGAAAGGGTGGCACGAAGATATGCTGTCCGTGTCGTGATTGCAAAAACTTGAAGATGTACGAAAGGAAATCTGGTTTTTTGCACATGCACCTGGTGCGATGGGGTTTCATGGCAGGTTATACACGGTGGACAAGTCACGGTGAGGAGGATGAGGTTGTTGCCGACGACGAAGGGTTAGATGAAGAAGCAGGACATGGGGAGCCGGAAGCAGAACGGTTGGATTATAAAGATGCCGGAGGACATGAAGAGCCCGAAGCGGATACGCGAAGCACGGGGGACAATTTGGCCGGAATGGTCCAGGACCGTCATGTGCAAGAGCAGGTTGTGAAAGAGACGAATAACGAAAGTGCGACTCATAGAGAGGCTGCCAAGTTGGAGACACTGCTGAAAGACTCGAAAACTCCCTTGTATCCCGGTTGCAATCCCGAGCACACCCGCCTCTCAGTCACGCTCGAACTTCTAAGACTCAAGGCACTCCACAACAGCATGGACACAAGCCTCGATGAGACATTGGAGTATCTCGCAAAAGTTCTGCCGGAGGGGAACGTGTTGCCTCGTGGTTGCGATGAGGCCAAGAAGGTCGTGTGCCCTCTTGAATTGGAGGTGACGAGATACCACGCGTGTCCGAATGACTGCATCATATATTGGAACCAGTACATGAAGCTAACCAAGTGTCCCGAGTGCAAAGCATCCCGATTCAAGCGGGGAAAGAACTACCAACCAGATGGTGAGAACGGAGTGAAGAGCGGTGCTCCTGCAAAGGTTGTATGGTACCTTGCACTCATTCCCCGTTTGAAGCGTCTATTCGCAAACAAGAAGGAGGCAAAGCTCATGCTTTGGCACGACGAGAGGCCAATGAAAGATGACGCCGTGCTGAGACACCCTGCGGATGGTTGCCAGTGGAAAGCAATCGACGACCAATACCCCGAATTCGGAGGAGAGCCGAGGAATATCAGAATTGGAATGAGTACGGACGGACTCAATCCTTTTGGAAAGATGAGCAGCAGGCACAGCACCTGGCCCGTGGTCGTATGGATGTACAACCTCTCTCCGTGGCTCTGTTTTAAGCGGAAGTACCTACACCTGTCTATGCTAATTCAAGGGCCACAGCAACCAGGGAACGATCTGAACGTGTATCACCAACTACTGAAGGAGGAGCTAGATACACTGTGGGCTGAACCAGGGGTCCAGGTCTGGGACGCTCACGAAGGAGACTACTTCAATATGAGAGCTATGATGATCACAACGGTGCAAGACTATCCCGCTTATGGATATCAATCCGGCCAGGTTTGCCACGGATACCAAGGATGTGTTAAGTGCATGGAAGATACAACAAGTCGTCAACTACCGGGCTCTCACAAAATCGTGTACATGGGCCACCGAAGATGGCTTCAACAGGACGACCCGTGGAGACAAGAGAAAGAAAAGTTCGACAATACGACTGAGACCCGAGGACCACCACGTAAGAGGAGTGGGGAAGAAATATACGAGATATTGAACTCTTGGGGTGAGTGCCCTAGGGCGGGAAAGAAGCAGAAGAAGGTAAAGCCGCTGGGAGGCGTGTGGAAAACGAAATCTGTATTCTGGGACTTGCCTTACTGGCCTTTTCTCGAGACGCGCCACTGCATAGATGTCATGCATATTGAGAAAAATGTCTGTGAGAGTGTGCTCGGTCTCTTGCTCCACATGGCAGACAAGACAAAGGATGGGCCGAAGGCACGAGCTGACTACGAGGAACTGGGGATAAGACGAGAGCTGTGGGCCAAGGAGGAGAAGACCAAGTTGGGCAGGAATGTTACAAAAATCAAGACGGACTGTCCCGCCGCTTGCTACACTCTAAGTACAGACGAGCTGGATAAAATCTTTAAATGCCTCAAAGGTGTCAAAGTAACTTCCGGCTACTCAGCAAACATAGAGAGATTTCTAGACATGCAGAACCACAAACTAATCGGTATGAAGTCTCATGACTACCACGTAATGATCACGCAAATACTTCCGGTTGCAATTAGAGGGCTAACGGAGCCATGGATCCGCGAGACATTGCTTGACCTCTGTAACTTTTTTAACGCTATCTCTCAGAAGTCCATCACTAAGAAGCGTTGCCGGCGACTGCAGGCGGAGATCATTGTCATACTATGCGAGCTCGAGATATACTTTCCGCCCACATTCTTCGACGTCATGGTTCATCTCATGATCCATATCGTCCCGGAGATCATCGACCTAGGTCCCGTATTCCTACACAACATGTACCCATTGGAAAGGTTCAATGGGGTCGTCAAGCAATACGTTCGGAACAGGTCTCATCCGGACGGGAGCATCGTCCAGGGCTTTCTCACGGAGGAGAGCGTCGAGTTCTGCACGGATTACATGAAAGTCGACAAACCTATAGGCGTGCCTGTTAATCGGCACATTGGCAGGCTCGATGGCGTAGGTCACCGACGCGGAAAGAAGGATTTACATGTGCACAGTGACGTACCGAACCGATCAGACGATTATGTCAGAGCGCACACGGTAGTGTTACAGCACCTCTCAGTGGTCCGGCCTTATGTTATTCAGCACATGGCAATGTTAAAAACAAAGCACGGCACAAGAAAGACCGAGGCGGCTCTCATGAAAGAGCACAACGCTACGTTCGCCAGGTGGCTAAAAAACTACTTCGACGAACATAGCTTCTCAAAAGATGATGACGTAGCACGGACGGTGTTCCATGTGGCACAGGGACCCCTGATGAATGTCGGGACATACCAAGCATACGACATCAAAGGATACACATTCTATACAGAGGCACAAGACCAGAAGAGTGTGTACCAGAACTCTGGGGTGACGATGGAGGCCCTGACCGGTAAGAAAAAGGACAGATACTACGGTAGGCTGGAAGAGATTTGGGAACTTGACTACACCGTAACCAAGATCCCCATGTTCCGGGTAAGATGGGCGAAGAATATCGAAATGGAAGACTATTTCACTACCATGGTCATACCGAAAGCAGTTCCTATTGAGACAGTAAATGTGAAAGCGATCAGTGCAAAAAATGAGCCGTGGGTATTAGCTAAACAAGTGGCCCAATGCTTCTACATAGCCGACCCGACTAGGCCAAGCCGTCATGTCATGAGGAGGGGCAAAAGGAGTATCGTTGGAATCGATAGTGTCGTTGACGAAGACGACTATGACCAATTTGACGACCCGGATACGGAGGAAGACAATGACGATGCTAACAATCAGCCACGGCCCAGCAGAAGGAGAAATACTACATGTCCCGCCGTGCGTCCCTTCAAAAGACGAAGTCACTCCGAGGGGCTAACCTATACCAGAAAGAAGACCAAGACTACCGTTGAGAAGACTGTCCAAGAGTGAGAAGATTGTCGAAGAATGTCGTAATTTAATTAAGTTAATTAATGATGTATAGCTCACTTTTGTGAAATTTATGTATATAACAATAATGGTATTTATGTTAATTCTATTTATACGCATGAAGTAATCATTGCGCGCGCAGATAATAAACAAACGGTCTCGTAAATAATTCTTTAAGAAAGTTATATCGATATACTAACCCTAACTAACTAACCCTAAGTACAAACCCTAAGTACAAACCCTAAGTACTAACCCTAAGTACTAACCCTAACTACAAACCCTAACTAACTAACCCTAACTAACCCTAACGACAAACCCTAACTACAAACCCTAACTAACAAACCCTAACAAACCCTAACAAACCCTAACTAACGCTAACTAACCCTAATTACTAACCCTAATTACTAACCCTAACTAACCCTAATTACTAACCCTAACTAACCCTAAATAACAATAATGGCGAAAACCCTAGATTAGTTATCTGTGACGAGCGCCAAGGGGAGAGCGTCACTGGTAAATTACTTATCAGTGACGAGCTCCGAAGGGAGCACGTCACTGGTAAAGTACTTATCAGTGACGAGCTCATAGGGTAGTACGTCACTGGTATAAGTTATCAGTGACGAGCGGCGTGTATAGCCCGTCACTGGTAACCCGTCCATATAAACCATTCGCGCGGGACTTGGGGAAATATTCCCCAAATCCCGCCTAGCCCTAGAATTCGCAAATATCGCCGCCGCCGCCGCCGCTGCTCGCCTCCCCGCCGCTACTCGTCTCCTGGCCGCCGGACGCGTCCGCTCGCCAGCCTCCGTCGCCTCCCCACCTCGCGGGCCGCCGGACGCCTCCCCCTCGCCGGCCGGCATTCCTCCCCGCGCGCCGGTGCTCGCCTCCCCGCCGGTGCTCGCCTTCCCGCCGACGAGTTCGACCCCGTCGACACCGGCAGTGACCTCGAGACCGACGGTCAGCCTCCCATCTCCTCCCCCTCCCATCTCATCATTTCAATCAAATCACACGATGTTTCATCACCTTAATTCAAAGAATCTTGGGCACATTTTCACTGCAAATCTATCTCGCCTAACTATTAATTTCTGCCGTACGTACGTTAGACATGAAAACACATGCAACTAGTAGCTAAGCTGTGATTAGTGGCGCGACGCGTTCCAAGAGTTCACCACGGCTCTGTTTGCAGTCTCTGAAAGAGAGAGAAGAGGAGATCTCGAAGAGAGAGGCTAACGTAACCACTTGCTTAGCTAGGTGATTAAAATTGATGGTGATGTGATCTCGCATATCATCACTACATGTCCATTGTCATTAGTACACTTCTTTTTGAAGGAAATGACATTAGTACACTGGAGGAGGTTGTGATCGATTGATCTCCATGCACTTGTTCTATGATTACAATTTATGGAAAAATTGTTAAAGCGTTGCTTTTGTCGTTTTGGATTTCACGATGATGTGCCTATATATGGGTATTAGAAGCTCAACTAAATTTTGAATAGCTCATTAGAATTAGAGCTTTTGTTTTGAATATTTGATGTATGCCGAAATGAATCATTATATGCTTGTGGTACCGGCCGTCGAGCCGAGGCAACATTCGTTGCTTTGTTTATTTTTCAGGGAAACTGAGTTCAACGTTTAGACGAAATGTTGCTTCGTCAACATTTTGTCAATGTTCGATACTCAATTTTGCATAATTTTAGCAAAGGTCATGCCGAAATTTTGAATTTTCAACAATTTATTTCAATAACCTACCGAAATTTGTTTCCGTTAACTTTTTAACAAGTTTAATTCCATTTAGTCCGAAAATGGCCGGAAGTTCTCCCTCTTCGTCGCGGACACCAACGGATGCCCGGACGTCGTCCAGAGATATCGAGGGCCGTGCGGAAGCTCCCCGGGACCTGGCCATCGTCGACGACCCTGCTGCCGGGGATAACAACGAGTACAAGTCGTCCCACGAAGAGTCCGGCGGTGCTGAAGACGCGACCGATCGTGACGAAGGGACCGGCCGTGAATACGAGACCGGTATAGAAGAAGAACAGGATGACGGGCCTCCACCAGCCAAGCGAAAAAGGCGGCTCGCGCCTAGGAGACCTAACAAGTTGAGCACGGACACCTTCGTGGTCACTCGAGTGGACGATCTAGGTAAACCAGCCAGTCCTGTAAAAGCTGCACAGGGGTACTCAAACGCCGTAGGCTGCATCCTGCGTGAAACCGTGAAGATCACAACCCCCGACATAAGGACGAGAGAAACCGAGCATCTTCGAACTCTCCTCCTGGACAGGCTATTCAGCAGGTACTCCATCCCGGAGGCCGACAAAAACAGAGTCGCGACGAAAGCCCTGAGCATGATGACCAAATCCTTGAATACCTGGCGATACCATGCCAATAAAATGAAGGATCAAGATTTTGAGACCGTGATAAAGCCGAAATGGCCTACGATAGATGAGGCGGACTGGACCGAGTTCATTCAAACTCGCTCCGGCGATGAATTCAGGAGGAAGAGTGATTGGGGGAAGGACATGCGGGGCAAGATCGTGGGTGACCACAGACTCGGCAGCCGTGGTTACCAAGGGAAGAGGCCTAAATGGGACAAGGAGGACGCAAGGTTGATTGCGGCCGGGAAAGAACCCCCTTTCTCAGACATCCAGGAAGGGCGCGGAAAGGATTTTGTGAGGGCCCGCGCAAAATTTGACCCGGCGACGGGGGAACCGATCTTCACGCACGAGAAAATGAAGGACGTGCACGAAGAACTGGTAACCTCTAAACCCATTTTACTTTATTTGTTCTACGTAGATTAATTTCCTAAAGATTACGTTTCTGAACGGTTCATGTTGCTTGCAGAGAAAGCTGAGCCAGCAACCTGAGAGCTCCCAGGACTCTGTCAGTACCGAGAGGTGGCAAGACCCTATCAACAAGGCTCTCGGGAAGCCGGAGACTCGTGGCCGCGTGATGGGCGTCGGGTATGGGGCTCTATGGGCTGATTACTGTCCCCAAACCCGCGAGGCTGCCCGCGAGAGGAGGAAAGCCAAGCAAGATGAAGAATTCGATGCGCGAGTGGAGGCGGCTGTGAAACGTCTGTTAGGGCCTCTATACGATCAACTACGACGCCCACCCATGCATCCTGATACGCAGCCGCCGTCCTATAATCTGGATACGCAGCCGCCGCCCTTCACTGCTACAAGGAGTAGTAGCCCCTCTGTCTCGGGCGTTGGCCCCGGGTCGCCAAATACAATCGACGGCCTAACGGTAAGCGTCGTCGGCTCAACAAATTGTAAGAGTGTCATACAGATTTCATTGTTTGGACTCTAACATCGATGACCCGTACGTATGTTCCGCAGGTGATAACTCCGTGCCATCTGCAGACCCAAGTACTCGGCTCGATGGTGACGGTCGTGTACGGTCAAGTCCACCCAATAACGTCGGAGAACAGGATGCACTGTGTGGATTTACCACCAAACATAGCGAGGGTGGAGTTGACTAAGGTGGTCGGCACCTTTGAGGACTTGGTTCTGAATGACCCCCCTGAAGAGGGATACGAGAAGCTAGGAGCCTGCAAGGGGTTTTTTCTTAGGTGGCCGAAGGACGCGATTAAGTTGATTGAGACCTCCAATCGTCCAGCACCTTCGCCGAGCCACACCCACAGTCCATCAGCAAGACCATCTCCTTTAGGTATTTTCGCACCTCTATCCTACAGGGATCTTGAGATGGAGGATGCCGAGGAGGCCGCGGAGCATGGCGGGGAGCATGGCATGCCTCGTGACGAAGAGGCACGAGAATTTGTAGATACGCCGCCACCCAAGCATGACGAGCAAGCCCACACGAAGTTGACTCTTAAAACACTCGTGGGCACAGCCAAAGAAGCGATGGCCGGTCAGAGGGCCGTATCCCTGGATACGCAGCGCACGAGCAAAAAAGGGGCGAAGAAGGCACATGCTAGCACCGGTACTTACGATAGACAGGGTGGGGCAAGGTTGAAGAAATCCTTAACGTACGCAGCATCTTCCCAATCAGGACAGCGAGCAACGGGTCGTCAATGGCGGCCCTATCACGTCCCGGGTCACTCGATGGTGCCAAAGGATGAGTTCGACGTCCTCCCGAACGAAATGAAGATTCTGCATGAGAACGTTCGAGACATTGAATTAGGACCCGATGAAACGAATGTCTCGTATTACACGGCGAAGGTGCCAGAGGGTTTCCATTTCGTCGAGCAGTATCCCGCGGACAAGTTCTATCTGGACTTTGCGGAGATCTTCGGCATGTTCAACCTTTATCGGCTCGAAGCATCCTTCGTCAGGCTATGGGCGCTTCACCTAACCAGAGAGATCAGACGCCTGAAGATTCTCGATGTTGCAATAGCAGATCCGTTTCACATGCACGAGAACAACGTTCGCTCCCAAGAAGGTAGAGAGATTATGAAAGAATACCTCGTGAGTGCGATGATAGCGCATAAGGGCAAGGACTACCTACTCGTGCCCTACAATCCCTTGTAAGTCATTCTCTACTTTGTGCTTTCGTAAATTTCTCTTTTGCTTGTGCACCTAGCCAACTTCGTGGGTTAATATTGGTTTGTTCACATGTCTGCGCAGCGACCACTGGATCCTCTTAGTGCTACTGCCGAAGGAAAGCAAGGTTGTTTACTTTGATTCCATGAAGAGGGTGAAGAAAGACTACACCCTGCTCAAGAAAGTTCTGGATGATTCTCTCTTCGACTTTGCACAGAAGGGAGGAGGAGCAACTATGGTAAAAAGAAGTGGCGCTCCACGCTTTAAACACGTGACCGAATGGTGTTGCAGACAGCAGCCGGAGGGTAGTGTGACGTGTGGCTACTACGTCTGCTGCCACATGGACGACTTTGTACGGGCGCGGAACACGTTTCGCAAACATGACGACTTACGCAAATGGAGTAATAACCTCGAGCACAAGCCATATGACTGGAAGCAAGAGTTTGCACGCCTCCAGAATGCGTTCGCGAATATCATCAACAAGGACGTCGTCTCCGATACGGGGCTTTTCTACGCCGGCACTGACCCAAGGGAGGAACACGCCGCTCGCACAGAGCAGCGAGTTCGCCAAATCCCGACCGAAGACCCATTCACGCCCCAACATGCAGCTAGGCCCTAGAGGAGGGAAAAAAGCGTCAAGATAGGCCCTTCGAAACGGAAAAACATTGCATATGTATTGTGTTTGTGGTCGTGTATTCCCGAACTGGTCTACTTTGTACGTTTCTGGACATATTTACGTATTGGCACTTGTTACTTTCGTAGTCGGTTTGACATATGTACTTATCATGTGCGACATACGAGAGCGCGAACGAGGTGGCCTTCGAAGCATACCGGGCACGTAGCATGCCGACGCAACGAGGCAATGCCGCAAGCGCTATTAGGCCACAACGGCACGCCCTAGGAGAACGCCGACCGAAGGGGTACACCCCCCTCCAGGACCCTTGTAGTACACAGGGGCCGGAGAGCGCCACAGTTCACGCGATCCTGCCGCGGCAGCGAAAATGGCTGCGGGGGCAGCGAAAATGGCTGCTTTTGCTGCCGCGGCAGCAACGTGCTTGGCCCTCTCATAACAGCAGTGACGTGCGGACTGGAGAGCCCGTCACTGCTGTATATCTTACCAATGACGGGCATAAAATGCAGCACGTCACTGGTAATTATCTTACCAGTGACGAGCTGTCATGCTCGCCCGTCACTGGTAACATAATTACCAGTGATGAGCGGATAGCCCGTCACTGGTAACCACTTACCAGTGGCGGATTACCAGTGGGCCTGCCCGCTCGTCACTAATGGGCATTTTAGGCCCGTCACTGGTGTCCCTTTCTGCAGTAGTGACCTACGAATGTGTCCCGGACAACAATGCGTGCGATTTGTTTTTCACATGCTTTGTTTCTTAAAGAACAGAGAACACTAATAGCGAAGAGCAAAAGTAAAAAAAGAAACTAGGATATTTTGGTATATTCACGGACAGTCCTCTCTTTAATCTGAATCTAGACTTAAGTCTTTCCCAAATAGTTTCTTATAGCTCTAGAGCTTAAAAATAGAGTGAAGTCTAAAAGTGGAGTAGAGTAAGATTATGTTTAAGAGAGCTCGACTTCATAGATCCATCAGTGGATCAGATGAAGCTGTTCTAAACACCCAAACTCCACCAGATTGGTAGAGTGGAGTTGAGGCACTTCTAATTTATTTCGGTGGAGCTGAAAAAGATTGCTCCACCGAGTCCATCTCTCACCCGCGCCCCCTTGACCCCCAAATACCCTAGAGTTTGGCTGATTTTACCCGTAAATGCCACCCCGTATACCCCCAACCCGAACAGCCACCCTCCTCTCCACCCGTTCGTGCAGTCGTCGTCCTCCCAATCCCCTCCCCATCAACACGCCGCCGCCTCTGGAAACCAACATGACGCCCACCTGCTGCAGCCTCTCCGATGCTGCTCATCTCCTACAGCCTCTCCGATGACGCCCACATCTCCATCCTCTTCCCACGTTTCCGTTCCCTTGTGCGTTAGGGTTTCGTCCAATCGTCCCCTTGTGAGCGGCGCTACGTCTCGATCTCCGTGACGACCACTTCCCCGGCGAGTCAAATCTTCACCTGCAAGTGCCGTCCTGGCGGCGGTTGATCTAGTTTTGTTTTATGCCCAGATCTGCCGCTCCCTTTGTGTATACAGATCTGATCTGGTTTTGTCCCCACGGTTGTTCTTTTCTTTGATTTTTGTGCTATTTCTTCAGAGTTCAGGTTGCGTACATGTTCTGTTCATGAATTTTGTTGAGATGTCCAACGGATCTGGATGAATGAGTGACCGAATGACATGTTATTTCTTTCAGCTGCATGAGCTTCTCTGTATTTTTCTTGAAGAGTTCAGACTGCACGATTACTCCTCTGTATGTACTATTTCTTTAGAGTTTTGGCATGAATTGCTACACCGTGTTCAGTGTAGGCGAGGAAGATAGGTGTAACAGATCAATTAGCAAAATTAGATAACGATTTGTGCGTTTGGTGCTGTGATTGATGGAGTAATTGGTGAGCTCAAGGCCATCTTCAGAAGGTTCACCAGTGTGTAGTGTGTAGTACCAAATTATTCCAATGTTACATGATGAACCGTGAATAAAATTGATGTTTGAAACTGATAACAGTATACATGGCCTCTTATTGTGTTGGTTTCATCAAATGTCATTGCGTGCCATTCCTGTGGATAGTTCTTGCTAATTGCTAATTTTTGGCTGATTCCATGAAGTGATGAATACATACCTGCAGTGCGTGTGAATTTTTTCATATGCTCTGAAATTTGCTTGGGAAACAGTAGTAGCCAAGGGCAATCACCTGCGGAGTGAAAATAGAAACAAGGGTATTTCGGTCTTTTCACAAAATATCCTCTCTAATCTGGGAGTAATAAGTTACATAAAACCACAACAATTGAGACAAGTGTAAAATAGAACCATGATTTTTTTCACATAACCACATGTTTTGGGGCAATTCTTCACATGAAACCCAAACCAGCTCTTTTGTTGCACATAACAGGGAACTTACATGTGAGGCTCACGTGTAATGGCTCAGGTGGCGCATAGTGGCCACACAAGCGCGGCTGACGTGGATTGGTACCAACGGCGTATGCATAAGGTGGGTTGCTTTGAGCTTTTGCCCTTTATGTAGCGTGCGGGCAAGGAGGTGGGAGTGCAAAAAGATCGTCACCGCATAGGGCTGATCATTCAGTTAGTTTGGTTGGTTTTGACAAAAAATTAGGCTGAATTATATATTTGGCTTCATAGTTTTCAAAACCAAATTAACTAAAGTGAAATCAGGAACTGAACCTCAATGACCGAATAATATTTCGGTCGGTTCAGGTTGTTTATTCGGTTTGCTAGTGATAATATATAGCAAGATAAATAAAGCAATGTCAAAATATGTAGAACTGTATTTAATTCAATCATACAAGCACATAGATTGGTATTGCATCACCAAGTTGCCATCATTCCCGTGTTAAACGTCCGAACGCAAATGCAAGAACGTTCTCAAGCAATGTTTTTTCTGGGAGAGAGAAGGTGAGTTTATGTTAACATTTGGATCACAACAGAAAATCAAGATGGTAGGAGAAACACTCCTCTTGACACCACCTAAAAGTTTAAAAACACTAATTAGCAGTATTATACCTGAAAAATTCAGGCCAAACTAAAGGAACTTAGATAGCAATGGAAGATCGATCAGCAATAATTGTGGTGAAAATAGATAGCAGATTAATTACAATTTTCAAAACAATCTTCATCACACTTATATACAACAACAAAACTCACAGCGTAACGTGACCTCTGAATTTATAATGCACGGGAGACTAGCAAAGAGTTGTCAGGCGGGTGCATCATAGTAGCTGATGTCACGTATGTCACACGCGACGATCATCGGAGAAAAGGGCTTACAACATGTTGATTATATATGCCATGTGAGCAAGAAGCGGATGTTATGGTGTCGATCTTGGCCATACCATATACATCAGGAGGAGCCATATATACAATACAAGTTTTTTCTGGAAGGAGCTATGAAGCTATGCGTACATATGCATACATCGAGTTATTTGGTCAGTTCGGTCTTGAAGACTTCAAAACTGACCGAACAATGACCAACCAAACAACAGGCATCATAAGACCGAAACCGATTTCCTTGTCGACGTGACCGCCCGAACTAGCTTAGTTCGGTTTATATGGTTCAATTTTTCAGTTTTCAAAAAATCCTACTCACCCCTATCACTGCGGCCGGCTCTGACACTGTCACCCTCGTTGTCGCCATGTTGAGGAGTAGTCGAGGCAGTGGTGGGCATGCAAAGAGAGAACCGAGTAGATCCAGCACGGTGTAAACTAGGTGTGTATTGATTCGGGGATTACGGTTAGGTTTATGAAGGGGAAACATTCGAATTTTTTGCCAAATTTTGGTTTCTTCAATGATTGGGTGTGGTTTTTACTGGAGATTCGTGGCAGCCTTGCATTGAAAGTTCCTTTTTTCATTGAGGATTTGAAGTATTTTGGCGAGGAAGATGGGACGATGCTAAGATGCCGCCACGGTCTTGTGCCGATGCAGAGGGTGGCGTTCGAAGGTGTGGACATGGTAAGAAGGTTTCTCGGTTGCCCTTATGAGGTGAAATTTGTTTGCTAGTCTTTGGTTTGCCTGAAATTTGAACTTTTTAGTTTTTGAATTTTTTGGTACGCTGTAGGATGAAGTAAGTGTGATTTAGTCTGTCTTGTATGACTCTGAATGGCCGCCATCAATGCAGAATGCCCTGGAACAGTTGTGACTTAGAGAGGAATTGGGGAAGAAGAGTAGCGATGACCAAATTGCCAACTAGCTACGAACACTGAAGGAGAAGATTTAGTGATGACCAAATTGCCAAATTGCCTCGACACCACCCTTCTTTCCTCGCTCCTAAAGTGCTTGTGGAGAAGAAGAAGTGAACTTGTTGAACCAGTCCACTCCTACCGTCCCGTGCTGCATATATCCCACGCTGCTGGGACTGATCCACATCGGTCTACCTTGTGTGGCCACTCTATGCGCCACCTTAGCCTATACAGGTGAAATTTTTGGAGAGCTCTCCATATAAAAATATGGAGAGGAAAATTTAAAGAGACCCTTGGAGATGCTCTTATAAGTTATTTAATTGACATTGTTACGTTCTAGATAATTTAATGCAGCCGAGCAATAGACAATGTATCGATTGAGCATAATTACTGGTATCTGTTGGTTATTTAGAAGGCCATCTTGCTATAGTAATCTCGTAATTATAAGAACATCTTGATGATACTGCCATTGGTCCTTTCCTCGATTTCAATAACCAAAATTCAGATATTTGATTTTGGAATACAACCTGCATATTTACTATTGCAGGTGAATTGGAGCTTCCTTTACCTTCATGAATTTGAGGCACGAACATCAGTACCTACTTTAGAAGTAAGGTGTTAAATGATAGTAATTCTGGTGTCACGACTTGTTTAGAAAGAATTGAGTTGTGATGAATTTTATCCTACATTTTCACACTTTCTAGTGACTTGCTCTCTATCTTTTAGTAGCCAAGAGAGTTCTTAGCATATTATGACTTGTTTTATAAGCAGTTTTACATGTAGCATCCTGAAATTTAAATTGTGGATCACTGGATTTTGTAGAGTTCACAAGGAACGGGAGCATGGATTGAGACCTTTCCTTAAATTACTGAGTACTATGTTTGAATGGGTGCATGGATGAGCCTGTGAATGTTGGTTTTTCACTTTTGCCTGAGCATATGCGACTTTTATGTTAAGCAAATAATTAACTGATGTTATGTTGTATTAGGATTGATGAGAAATTTGGTAAATGACATGGATAATTAAGTCTGCAAAGTGCTGAGGAGAACAGTGCTACTTATCTTCGGACAATTTGCAAGTTTAAGTTTCCGAGTCTAAAAGTTTTCCACCATAAAAGCTACTAAAGTAGATGTTCAACCAATTTCCATGTTCTCCTTAGGTGTGTTACATTTGTAACTCATGCCTGTAATTTGTACTAACCGTCTTACATTTCTCACCTTAGCATATGCATCAGTAACAATTCATAGCAAGACATCATTTCTGGATTTTGTGTCTTGGGTTACAAGCTGCTCATTTAGTCACCTCTATAGACTTTTGTCAAGATTTCTTAATAGGCTAAATCATATTTTTTATTCACTCCGTTTCAAAATAGATGACGTTTTTGACTTTTCAAAATCTCCGACGAGCAAATTTGACTGATAATCTTTATATGCATATGTAATTAAAAAATTATATAAAATATATATTGTGAAACTATTTTACATGAAAAATCTAATGGTACAATTTTTACCTAACAAATCTAAATAATTTTTTAATGACTAGTGCTCGAAATTAGAGAAGTTTGGCTGCAGGGCTTTTCGGACGTCATGTATTTTAGAACGGAGGAGGTATTTCTAACAGCATCATAAAGTGGCGGTCGATAGAAACAGATTGCTTATCCGACAAGTTTTGAATTTGCTCTGTGTTTTGTCAACATGATCTGGAGTTGGGGAGAGATCAACCAGTGATCTGTGTACTGTAGTGGCATCCTTTCTTCCATGCAAATGGGCTTTGTCATCCATATATATGCTCTTGTTCCACGTGTGTATTTTGTAATAAATTGTTTATGCATGAATGGGAGTAATGGCTAATGCATGTGAATGTTGGAATTTCAGTTCTGCTTGAGCACATGGAATTGCTATGTTATGCAAAGCATTTTGTTCATATGTGTGTTTTTAGGTTTGTAGAATTTGGTATATGTTACATTAATTAATGCTACAAGATATCGATGTGTGGATGCATCCTAAATCTCTCCTTTGAACTACGTATGAATCGTTTGTGTTTTTTTCAAATTTTCTGATTATTTCTAATTTATACAAAATTATTTGATATTTTTCCATCTAATGGTTAACTTCTAAGGTTTCTGTCGCAGGGATTTCGCGGTAATATACATTTCTAGTAGGATTTGGGGGCGCAAGAGGATGATCCAGGAGCGGGTTCACACGAGAGATTTACCCTGGTTCAGGCCCTATATGGAAGAGGTAATACCCTACTCCTGCTGGATTGTTTAGCAAGCCTCGTGCGAGGAAAGATTTGAGTACAATGGATGACGTGTTCGTTCAAAGAAGAAGAAGATTCTCCCCTGCGCGGGGTCCTGGCCTTGCCTTATATAGACCCGGCAAGGCCTGGAGTTACAACTACCGAGTCGCAGTAACGGCACTCTTAATTGGTGCCTTAACTCTACTTAACTGGCGGGTTAACGTCTGTCTTCAAGCCTTGGTAACGTCCGGTCTTAATTGGCACTCGGCAGTTACTTCCGAGTGGATCTCGCAAGCCGCGTCTATCTGGGAGGGCCTCTTGTAGCAGCTTTCGGCCATCCTGAACTTTGTTGGGCCGATTCTCTGTCTTGGGCCTATCCCCTGTGGATCCCGTCGTCAGTAGCCTCCGAGTGCTTCAGGGTCTTGATACGGGCGCCGTCTGGTAGGCAAGCCGTATGCGCCTCCGAGTCGGCCGTAGAGAGACCTTGATAGACTCCTGAGATACCTGAAAAAGGTTAGGTTTGTGCTAAGTGGAGGGAGTTTCAGTGATACCCGTGCTTTCCTGCTGAGGAAGTCGGCTGGTGGCCTGCCGGGAGGCGTATCATAAATTTTGAGTGAACCCGAAATAGCGTCTGGGCTTGTCCAAGTGGATCGTTGCCAGCTTGTGCCTGCAGGAGGGACGCTTTCGACCTTCAGCTTCGAAACCGAGTCCTCGAACTCCGGCACTGGGCTCCGAACCAGAAACCATTTTGTGCCGCTGTGGCGTCGAGTTCTAAATCAGGGACCGCCTTGTGTCGCTGTGGATACCGGGTTCGTCCTTAGTTTGGGTGTTGCCGAGTGACCTGCGAAACCCTGTTGGATTGGTCATCGATACCCCTTTTTGCAGATCTGGTCTGCTTTCGAGTGGTGCAGTTGGTATGCCTCAAAATTGTTTGGTGGAGTCAGCACAGCCTGTGTCATGACTCAGTGAGCCGAGCCGACTTCAAGCTGACTCGGCGTCCGAGTGTGATTCAACCCGGTCGAAGCCAACTCGTGGTCACACGAAGTCGTCTCGACTGCACGCAACATCATTCCAACATTTATTGCACGCAGTTGGTTGGACAGAGCGCTTGCGGCGCTGCAGCACGATGATTTCGCCTCGAGTCCCGCGCGGGGCATGCGCGAGACATCCACTGCTGCTGCGGTGACTTAGTAGGACGTCCGAAACGACGGCTTGTTATGATTGCGCCTCGAATCACGCGGACGGTGCGCGCGGGATGGCTGCTGACGTAATGCTTGCCGGCTGGAATGCCTGGGACGACGGGTCATGGCGAAAAAGGCACCTCGAATCCCGTGAGATCACGCGCGCGGGACGATGGTTGCCATGGCGATTTGCTGCCACGTGTGGCGCACGACCGTCGGCGGTTCGCCTCCCTCTTCTATAAAAAACGGGTGTTGGGGTGAAGCAGTTCCCATCTGCCTTCGTCTTCCTCGCGCGCCTAAAACTCTTCGCCTCCAGAGCCCCGCCGCCGCGCACTGCTCCTTTCCTTCCCGAGAAAACGCTCAATCCGCCACCGCCTTCCGACCATGTCGCGCGCCTCCAAGGGAAAGAAGATTGACACCGGATCCTCCTCTACCGCCGCGCTCCCCCGATGACTGGGAGAAAGGCGACTGGGTCCCGTCGGTGGTGGCCGACGATATCCTCGTCGGCCTCTCTACTGAGGGAATGCTGCCTCCACGTGCGATCAGCAATTGGCGGGCGCCCTACTAGGAGCCGGGTCCTGCTCCGCACGATCACGAACGGGTGCTGCTCATCCTGTTCATCGAGCGGGGATTATCGCTGCCGCCCCATGACTTCGTGCGAGGGCTTCTTCACTTCTACGGCCTTCAACTCCACCACCTCAGCCCCAATGGCATTCTACACATCGCGTGTTTCATCACGCTGTGCGAATGCTTTTTGGGGACTCGGCCTCACTGGGGGGCTGTGGAAGAAAACCTTCGTGGTAAAGGCGCAGCCGGTCAAGGCCGGCGGGCGCCTCTCCATCTGTGGGGGAACCGGCATTCAAGTGAAGTCCGGCGTGAAGTACTTCAAGCTGCAGCTCCCGGACACCGTGCGGAAGTGGCAAGACGGGTGGTTTTACTGCCCGGACGAGCTCACTCCGACTGCCCAGGAGGGGTTGCCAAGTACGTCCCGGGTCCCCTGGTCTGGTAGAAGCGTTGGGGCGCCAAGCCTTCCAGCACAGAAATGCCGGAGGTTGAGCGGCTCACGAAGAGGATCCAACGGCTCCAGGACAAGGGGCTTACTGGAGTCGACCTCATCGTGACCTGGTTAAGTCGGTGAATCCAGCCGCTGCAAGCTAGGGCGCACCCGATGTGGGAGTACTCGGGTGCGTCCGACCCAACCAGGGTGTCGGCAGGGGAGCTCTCGGATTGGAACTTTATGGAGCTTCTCAAGAATTTGACCAAGGAGCGATCCGGTCTCTCCAGGGCGCTACACGTGGTGCCCTACTCTACCGCCAACCCCCCGCCGACTGTAAGTATTTCGTATTCCGAGTCGAAGCCTTTGCCTTTTTGCTCCTTCGTTTCTTTTTAAACCGCGTCTTTGACTTTGCAGACTTTGCTCAACTTGAACTCCATGCCGCCACTTCCCGAGCAAAATCCGGCTCTGGAGGCTTTGGACGACGTGGAGGTCGAGGAAGAAGCCCCTGAGGGCGGGGACCCGGAACGGAGGCGAGTTCCGGCCGACTCGGAAGACGAGTCGGAAGAGGCCCCTATGATTTTCTAACGGAGGCGTATGGACGACGCCTCTGGGTCCGGGGACTCACGAGCCCAGGCGGAGTCGGCTCAGATGGAATCGGCCGCCAAGCGGGCGCGAGCTGACACTGCCAGCCCTGCGTACAAGTTACCGCGCCTGTCGTCAAGCTGGCTGCACCCCAGCCGGCATCCGCCAGCTCCTTCGGGGGTCCGTCCGCCTCGGCGAAGCCGAAGAAGAAGATGGTCCCTACGACCACCAGGTACGCTTCTTTCGCTTTCTTTCCCATTTCAATTAAAAAGGGAAAGATGCTGAAGTCGGTTTGCGCTTTTGTCTTTTGCAGAGTCCAAAGGAAGCTCTCCGACAAAGGAGGCTTCCAACCCGGCTCGTCCACGGGGCCGACTCCAACCCCGCCATCAGGGTCGGCCTCTCCAGCTCCGACTGCGACTGCGCCCAGCGTGCAGACGCCCACCGCGCCCGTGGCGATGGCGTCGGAGTCGGGAGAGGCGACGGAGCCAGCCGTGCCCCCCGACTGCCGCTGCGCCCAGCGTGCCGCCGTCTGTTGCGCCCGTGGCGGAGACGCTGGAGTCGGGCGCGGGTACCGGACCAGCCACAGCACCGGCCAATGACCCACAACCTCCGTCGACTCCCGCCAGTGTGGTGACAACAGAACCGACGGTGGCGCCTAGCACCGACTCGGCGGAGCCGACGGACAGGGCCTAGGGCCATATCATCACCGAGTCTTCACCGGTGGTGGAGCGAAGCCTGGTGCTAGCTCCTGCGCCCGCGCCCAAAGAGACAGCACCCGGTTCACCAAGCAGCCTTGTGCCCGCGTTGCTGCTACCGAGCTGCAGCACGGAGGACCTGGCTGCGGCGCAAGGGGCCACTGACCGCGTCGCTGCCCTTAGCTCTAAGCTTAGGGAGTTTGCTGACGTGGCCAAGACCTTGGCGGACTCGGCCGAGGTTTTGGAATCTTCCGTTGGGGTAAGTCTTCATATTCGATCTTCGCTTGATCTTTAATACTGGGAGCACGATCAGTGCACCTAGTGGGTGTAGCCCCCCGAGTCTCGAGCTGACTGTTTGAGTCGGCTTGAGACTTATTAACTCAGGTCCTACTGACTCGAATTTCTCCCTTTGTCCAGGCTACGGTCCGACTCGGCGGAGGCAGCCAAGCGCTTTTAGAGAGGAACGCCTCCCTCGAGAAAGCGTTGGCTGACGAGAGGGCCAGGACCCGGCAACTCGAAGAAAAACTCGCCGCCGCGGGGAGTAAGCATCCGAATCATTGTAATCTTTTACCTCGAAATTTTCTTGACTTTAATCTTTTTGAGTCGGCAGATGTCGAGGCCAAGAATGCCCGCCTGCGCGGATAGTTGAAGGTCTCCGTCCCGCTGGAAAAGATGTCAGGGATGATCGACGCCAAGATGGCCGAGCTTGACAGCGAGCTGAGGCAGGCTCACGAGACCATGAAGACCGCCGCCCTACTGCAGTCGGAGCATGCTGGCCACTCAATTTGAACAACTAACGGCCAACAATCGCGAGCTGTAGGCGTAAGTCGATAGCTTCTACTCGAAGATGACCGAGTCACGGCAGCGGCATGCTGCGGCCATCGTCAAGTGGGAGAAGCGGGAGTCGGAGCTCATGGGACATCTCAAGAAAGCCAATGAGACCCTGCTCGGTGAGCTTCCGAGTCCCTCATCAACTTATTTTGTCCATGCCCCTGCTTAGTTCCTTGTAACAATTCTAAAGCAGATGCTTGCCCAGAACTGGAGGAGGACGCAAGGCATGCGGTGCTCCGACTCTGAGCACTGGAGCACCTGGCTGAATCAGCACTCGAGGCCTTCTGGACACCCGAGTTGATGTCCAGTTGTATCGTCACTGTGGAGGACTGACTCCTCCAAGTGAAGAGCCTCGTTCAACGCATGAAGTCGGCTGCGCAGAGCCTTTGCACCAAGCTCTGGCCCAACGATGAAGTGGGCTCCAGCATCTTCGCCCTCGCCAACAAGCTTTCAGAAGGCTCGGCGGAGGTGGAGAAGTGGAAGGAGTCGGCGGCCCGTTCGGGAGCCGGCATGGTGCTGGCGATGGTGCTGGCGCACCACCCTGACGCGGACGTCGACGAGATTTCAGCTGGAGCCCCACTCTACACAGAAGGCGAGGCGGTCGACCCGTTGAAGCTGCTCCCCTGAGTGCGCCGCGCCACGAGCCAAATTGTCGAGTTCACTGACCTGGAGGAGCGCGTAGAGGCGACTTCGGAAGAATAGATGTATTATTATTATTATTTTTTGTTTTTGTTTAGACTCGGTATACCGAGTGAAATTATGTAAAGACTACTAAGTTGAACAAGTAGATTTTTGCAATGAACTTCTTGTGTTATTTTGCACAAGTTGTTTTGCTCGTCTGAGTTAGTTTCTATGCTGAATCCTTTCGCATACAGGCCGACCTTTAGCTTTTCTCTTGCTAACCGGACAGCCGGGTTGCGACTGTAGTTGGGGATGAAGAGTGGGCCTTAGGTACTGTACATATTTACTTAGACGTTCGCGGAGAAAACAAAATTAGAGGAGTCAATACAACCTGAGCCGACTGGCAACACCCAGTGGGTCGAGGTAGCCCCCGGGGATTGCCCGGAAGAATCGAACCACTCGGATATTTGGTGTAGCCCCCGGGGGTTGCCCAAGGGAACAAACTAGTTTGAACAGTAAGGTCACAAATAAATAATTCCAACTGGAAAGTGTGGAAAAAATAGTTCCCCCCGAGTGCCGCTCGGGACAGGGAAATTTTATTCATGATCGAAAAACTGCTAAGTATTGCGAATACAAAGTGTTAAGTAAAAATGGGACGTAGCTGTGCAACGTTCCAAGTCCTCTCGGTGACTGCTCCTGATGCCGGGTCCTCCAGTCGGTAGGCGCCGTTATGCAGTACTTGGTTGATGATGAACGGCCCCTCCCAAGGCAGCGAAAGCTTGTGTATGCCAGCTTTATCTTGGATGAGTCGGAGGACCAAATCCCCTTTATTGAAGACTCGGTCCCGGACTTGGCGGCTGTGATAGCGGCGCAAGTTTTGCTGGTATATAGCCGAACGTGAAAGAGCAAGTTCTCGGGCTTCCTCTAAGAGATCAAGGTTATCCTGCCTTGCCGACTCGGCGTCCGCTTCCACATATGCTGCGACTCGCAGGGAGTCGTGGAGGATGGCACTCGGCAAGACAGCTTCAGCTCCATAGACCATGAAGAAAGGCGTGTAGCCAGTCGACCAGTTTGAAGTAGTCCTTAAGCTCCAGAGGACAGAAGGGAGCTCGTCGATCCAACAGCCGACAGTTCTTTGTAGAGGAACCAGTAGCCGGGGCTTGATGCCTTGGAGGATGAGCACATTGGAACGCTCAACTTGGCCATTGGACTGCAGATGAGCCACCGAAACATAGTCGACTCGGATGCTGTGGTCCTAGCAAAACTGGCGGAAGATTTCGGCGGTGAATATAGCCGTGGTCCTGGCAAAACTGGCGTAGTCGACAATGAAGTCGGCAAGAGCTTGGGACTTTATAGCCTTGCGAGGCTCGTAGTTGATGTCGTGAGCCATGAGCTCAATTGCCCACTTAGCGACTCGGCCCGTGGCATCCCTGTTACCAACGATGTCTGACAAAGGAGCATGGCTGACCACGGTAACCGAGTGGGCTTGGAAATAATGCACCAGCTTCCGCGCTGCCATGAATACGCCGTAGACGAGCTTCTGGTAGTGCGGGTAGCACTGGTTTGACTCAGAAAGGACCTCGCTGACATAGTAGATGGGTCGCTGCACTTTCTGCACCCGGTTTTCTTCTGCTCGCTCTACCACCAGAACCACGCGAACCAATTGATTGGTGGCTATAATGTAGAGCAGCAAGGGCTCCCCTTCCATCGATGCAGCGAGGACCGGAGGCCTGTTGAGCTTCGCTGGTCCATTCGAAGGAGTCGGATTTCTTCAGGAGTCAGTAGAAGGGCAGAGCCTTCTCGCCGAGTCAAGAGATAAACTGACTTAGTGCAGCCACGCATCCGGTCAGTCGCTGGACAGCCTTCAGATCCTTCAGTTTGCCCATCTTGAGGATGGCCTCAATCTTGTCCGGGTTCACCTCGATTCCTCGTTCGGAAACGATAAACCCAAGTAGCTTGCCTGAAGGAACTCCAAAGACACACTTCTCCGAGTTGAGCTTCATATCAAATCTTTTGAGATTGGCGAAGGTTTCGGACAAGACGGTCAAAGATCCACGCTCTTTTTTGTCTTCACTACGATGTCATCAACGTAGGCTTGGACATTTCTGCCTATCTGGCTGTGCAAACACTTCTGCATACATCCCTGATATGTGGCTCCAGCGTTTTTCAAACCAAAAGGCATAGTGATATAGCAGTAAGCCCCAAACGGGGTAATTAAAGAAATCTTTATTTGATCTGATTCTTTCATCTTAATCTGGTGGTAGCCTGAATAGGCATCTAGAAAACATAAACGCTCACACCCTGCCGTGGAGTCGATTACCTGATCGATACGAGGTAGTGCAAACGGGTCCTTGGGGCAAGTTTTGTTCAGCAAAGTGTAATCTACACAGATTCGCCAAGTCTTGTTCTTCTTAAGAACCAGGACTAGGTTTGCTAACCAGTCCGGGTGAAGAACTTCCTTGATGAACCTGGCCGCGAGGAGTCGGGCTATCTCTTCTCCAATGGCTTTGCGCCTGTCCTCGGCGAAACGGCGGAGGGATTGCTTGACTGGCTTCGTATCTTTGGAGACATTGAGGGAGTGCTTGGCGAACTTTCTTGGAACTCCGGGCATGTCAGCTGGCTTCCATGTGAAGATGTTCCAATTCTCACGAAGGAAGTCGACGAGCGCGCTTTCCTATTTGGCCTCCAGGTCGGACCCGATCTGGACCGTCTTAGACGGATCGTCGGGGTGGACCTGGACTTTCTTTGTGTCCTTGGCCGACTGGAAAGCAGACTCGGAAGCCGACTTCTTGCTAGGTGGAGCCTGTTCGAGGTCGACATTCTTCTTGACGGCCTCCAGCTCTTCCGCCGCGATCAGGGACTCGGCGATGTCTGCGCTAGCGATATCGCACTCGGTGGAGCGCTTGAAGCCACCAGCGATGGTGATGACCCCCTTAGGACCCGGCATCTTCAGCTTGAGATAGACATAGCACGGTCTAGCCATGAATTTGGCATAGGCCGGGCGTCCGAAGATGGCATGGTAAGCGCTTCGGAAGTGGACGACTTCGAAGGCCAAGGTCTCCACCCGGAAGTTGTCAGGACTGCCAAAAACAACCTCCAGGGAGACCTGCCCCAAGGGTTTGGCGCATTTTCCAGGCACTATCCCGTGGAAGGTAGTGCTACTGGGACGAAGTTGGGACTCCGAGATCTGCATCTTCTTCAGAGTCTCCATGAAGATGATGTTGATGCTGCTTCCGCCGTCCATAAGGACCTTGCGGAGTTTGAAGCCACCAACCTGCGGATCCACCACCAGGGGTGCTTGCCCGGGCGCGGGACGTGATCCGGGTGGTCAGAGCGGTCAAAACCGACTGGCATCTCCGACCAGTCCAGCCACTGTGGAACTGCCGAGACTGTCGTGTTTACCTTGCGGTATCGCAGCTTCCGATTCCTTTTGGACTCGAATCCCTGGAAGATCATGAGGACGCCCCTCTGCGGGGGATACTGCAGCGCGCTGCCACCCGGAGGGCCACCCTCGTCACCAGCATCAGGAGCGGGTTGTTTCTCTTCCCGGAGGCGCTTTAAGAAGCTGCACTCCCTGGTTGAGTGACCCGCCTGATACTCGGCAGTACTGTGAAAAGAGCAGGGTTTGTCGAGGATCTCCTCGAAGGTGAGTCTCGGCGCCTTGCGTTGCTGCCAGGGGCGCTCCTTCTTTCGACCGCCATCGCCGCGCTGGGGGCCGCGTTCAGCGGCCGCGACCAAGTCGGCGCCACTAACTCCAACCTTGGTGCCAGCTTTTCGCTTCTGGGGGGCGGTTGTCGCCACGCTTCCGACCCAAGTCGGCGTGGTCTTTGCGGCTTGAGGACTCGGCTTTTGACTTGCCCTTGTCCTCGTACCGCATTGCCTCCTCACCAGTCACATACTTGCTGGCAACTTCCATGAGTTAGCCCATGGTTTGAATATTAGACCTGGCCAACTTATGCTTCAGGAGCTCATACTTGACTCCCTGAGAGAAGGCCTGAATGGCTTGCGTCTCAGAGACGTCCTCGATGGAGTTGCGTAGCCGGGTCCAGCACTGAATATAGTCGTGGACCAATTCCCTTTTCTCCTGGACGCAGAGCCAAAGGTCTTGCGCTTTCCCGGGCCGCTTGTAGGTGCCCTCGAAGTTTTTGACGAAGGCCTCTTGGAGGTCTTTCCAATCGTAGATGCTGTCTTCGGGCAAGCTGTTAAGCCATGCCCGCGCGGAGCCTTCAAGCATCAAAGGAAGGCTGCGGAGGGCAATGCGTTCGTTGCCTCCGCCAATGTTGCAAGCGATGAGGTAGTTGGCAAGCCAAGTCTCCGGCTTGGCAGTGCCATCATACTTGTCGACACCACTGGCGATCTGGAACCGATCTGGGAATGGCTCGGAATGAATCCGCCTGCTAAAGCATAGCGGACCAGTGGAGGCCGAGCCGCCCGGCTGGTTAACCTCGTCACCACGACGCTCAGCCCGCATCCTGGCTGCCAGACGTCCCGAGCGTCACGGACATTGTTTGCCCGGGCTCGGGGAGAGTCGGCTCGACGACGCTCCGCCTGGAGTCGGTTGATCTCCTGGCGGGCATCAGGGCGCCGGTTCGTGGAGCGGCTCGGCTGCGACGAGCCCACGGTGATGGGGCGACTCGGAGCCGCTGAGGGCCGGCTCCGCGCGGACCTGGAGGCCAGCCAGTCGCTTACCGAAGCAGCCTCATTCTGCTGTTCCACCGCCGTCTTCATCAGGGTGACGACTCGGCGGTAGGTCTCTGCCGCAAGACCATCTACCGGTGGCAGAACCGATTCAGCCAGCGCGACAGCCGCAATGAGGTTCTGCGACGGGGTTTGATAGACCGGGACGCCATCCCGCTCTCGAGCCAAAAGGGAATTGTGGACGTCACGACCCCTCCGAGCGGCCAATGACGTTGTAGCAACCCTATTCTCAAAACACGAGGTCAGTGTGAATTATGGCGAACAAAAATGATTTCCTTCATTTACCTGCATGCATATAAATAGTTCCAAATGACCTTGATTAATAATTAAGAACCCTAACATGAGCCTTATGATCAAGACGGAGTAGAACGGTGAAACCAGGTTCCTAAAACTCATGATTCAAAAATTCGTATACATTTCAAACCCCTTCTCTATCCAAAAGTTTTTTTTTACAAGTCAATTGAATCTTGTCGCTGTCCATTTGAATTTCAAATAAATAAATAACTCTTAGATCAAGGAATAACAATAAATAGAAAAGAAATAAGACAAAAAGAAAATTCCTCACCTCTCTTACCTGCCGTGGGGCCCACCCGGCAGATTTCCTTTTTCCCTTCCCTTTTTCTTCTTCCGCTGGCAGCTCCCCTCCACCTGGCAAACATGCTACACCCCTGCAGTCCTTTTCTTCTCTACACACAACAGCAAGCTCCTTCTTCCCCAATTTCTTGCCCTCCCCGATTTCTCCAATGCCGCGCTCTCACTTCCCAGCTCCTCTCCAGTGCTGCGCCCCACCTCCCCTCGCCGCCTCGGCGAGCCGCCGTTGTCGCCGTCGTGTGCCTCAGCTGGTGGCCGACCACCGGCCTCCCCTACGCCGCAGCTCCTCACCGCCGCCCCTCCGCCACAGAGCTCACCGCCGTTCCCCTTGTCTCGCCGCCACACCCCCAACCGCGCCTCCTCCCCCGCGCTCAGCAGCTCCACCCGCAGGCCGCATCCCCTGGGGTCCGAGCCCACCGGCCGGCGAGCCAGCTCCAGCACCCCATCGAGCTCTGCTCCACGCCGCCCTCACCGGCCTCCTCCGTCGCCCTTGCTCCACCGGTGCCGAGCCTTCCTCGCGCACGCTCGCCCAGCCCTGGCCCTCTCCTCTTCGTCGTGCCGCGCCGCCACCACAACCGGGCCGCCCCGCCGCTGGATCTGCCGTGGCTGCCGCTGCCTCCCTAGGTCTCGCCGTCACCCTAGCCCTTCTCCGCCACGGCCGCTCTCGCCTCTCCCTTGCTCTGCTGCGCCGCCGGCCTCCCAAGACCCCGACACTCCTCCCGGCGGTCCCCTGTGGCCTCCGTCTGCCGTCCGCCTTAGCCCGAGCCCGAGCGGATGCCCCGCCTCGCCCAGGTCGTCGCCGGCACCCGCTCGCCTCCAGGGCCAACTCAGGCCGCGTCCGCGCGCTCCCCGCGCTGCGCCTCCCTGCCCTGCCGCTGGGCCTGCCGCGGCAGCAAAATGCCGCCAGCTGGCTGCCGCTCGTCGCTGGCCGAGCCCCGCCACTATTCGGTCGCCCTTCTCCGCGCTCGGTCCCAGGCTGCCGCTCGAGCTCCATCTCCACCGACGACGACCTCAGCGCCCACGCTGCCCTGGCCGCGCACTCCCTTCTCCTTTCCCCCTGCCAAGCAAGCCGCCTTCTCCAGTGAGCTCCTAATTTCCCCTTCTCTAATTCCAGATTCGGTTCTAATGCTTTGACTTGTGGAGATTTGAGCTCGTGCCTGCAAAACGTGTAAATGTTGATGTGCTCGGCTGTGAGTCTCTGCTCCTTGGTTGTTTATTCATACTCCTAATCGAGTACTAAGTTGACAAGTAATCGGTAAACTATTTAGAATCCATTCTCTAATCAACACGTATAGCATCTTGATTCCTCTTCTGCATGAGGTTCAAATTGAAGATTTTATACTCTGATGGTTGTGATATATGGATTTGTATATATGCGCTGATGGTCGGGTGATTTAATAAGAACAGATGCGGCATTAGGTCTTCAGCTCATGTTGAATGGATTATAACGTCCTGCTAAACGTAGAGCTAGGCGTTATTCAACCAACAAGTATCATTCGGTTAATGTACGGTTTGGTTAGTCCATTAGTAGCGCAAGAAATGCAATGACCAGTTAATTAAAAATTTACTTCGCCAATGTCAGGCAAGCTCAATGTCGGTCCTAATACTTACCGAACATGTTGCCACATGTATAGTCCTAACGAGTAATCAAAGTTCTGTAATAGTACGACTAATGCAATGAGTATATGCGGTTAAAACCTTCCTAACCATTTAGTTGAAATATCAAAGGCGCTGATGACTAGGGCTAATAGATTAGGATTAGAAAATCAACCAATACCGTTTTGTGCAGTTAGTCTAATTAAGACCAGTCAATAGGGTCTGATCTTTGCAACGTGCGAATGAAGAAATAATCGCTTAAGACAATCCTAGTGTCAATGTTTAAGCCGATCGATACTCTGTTGATGACCGATGGTTGATTTAACTAAGTTCTATCTGAATCTTAATTGTAGTAATTGATAATCAAAGAATTCGACACACTAATAACCATCAGTTGCACTCACTTAACTAGGAAATCTAATATCTGTAAAGATGACCAGATGAACCCACTTATTGTTCTTAGCTGATGAGATAATCTTGGAAATAAGATATGCAATACCTTGTTCTTTACTAAGAAGAAGACAGGAAATGCTAAAATCTAATTAGACTTGAAGCTTCGTAGGAAATGCATGCGCCTTCCGAGTAAAATGATTATTTCACCTAAGATTATCCTTGTACTTGTAGGCTTTCATAATGCCATTGCCATATGATGCTGTATTTAGAGATTTCAGAAATGACCGAATTGCACTGGTGCTTACTACTAAGTAGTAATACTAGAGAATCTAGCTTAACGGTAAAGATTAAAATGACTAACGTCATAACTCATCTAAGTACCGGCATATAATCGTGTTATCGTGTTATACATCCATCTTAGTTGCACATCTCAACAACCGAATGCATCCATATTAATCGCGACTCCATGTTCTCACCTACGACAACGAATCAATCGAATAAACCCTAACCCTAATTACAGATTTAAAGCCCTTCTCCTTAGTTGCATATCGTATCCCGTGCATGCATCCATGTTCTAAGTTCATCCATGATCAAAATTATAACACAGTTGAATCTAAACCAAAAATCAGGAATGAATACTAACCTGCTTTTGTACTTGCATGCTTTATCTTAAATCCACCGTAGTTGCATCCATATCACTAGCATTCAGGCATCTTCATTCTTTTTGAATTAGTTTCTTAGGGTTGCCTTTCTCTTTTTGGAGGTCACTCGCTTCTTACCGGTGTTTTGGGTATTCTAGAGTTCTTGCGCATGATCCCCATACTTCCCCAGGCAACTAGGCAAGCTCCATTGCTTGTTGATTAATCATTACATTGTGTGTTAATCTTGTTTGGCATACTTAATTGGATTGACTTGGTGCTTGCGTGAATGCTTACTTAATCTGTGCTTGATGTCGTACTAGTATGTGTAAGTCTAGTGTTATGCAGCAGCTATGGCTGAGAATAAACTTGGTTGCCTAATCACTTGAACTTACTTAAGTGAGATGTGAGAGCCGAGGGCGTGCACAATGGGTACGGTTGGTGTTAATTGCAGTGTAAAGGCGACCCAGGAGTAAGTAGAGTTTTGTCGTCACACCAACCTTATTTCAGCGTGTCACAATCCCTTATCACCGCGGGAACGTTAGCGGGAACCACCACTGAGGCATAGTTGAGGTAAGTCTCCATGCCCCTTGGAGGCTCGTTACCTCCAAGCGGTTATGCACTCACTATACCTGTAGTGGTCAAGTTGCCGGTAACGGTCCGAGAGAATTGATTGAATTTGTTATTGTGATGGACATGTGATTTAATTGGGGTGTGGGCTGCCCCCAGGCACAGTTGAGGTAAGCCTCCATGCCCCTTGGAGGCTCGCTACCTCCAAGCGGTTATGCACTCACTATACCTGCAGTGGTCTGGTGACATTCATATTACTGTGTTCGTGTGTGGGTGCTTGTAAGTTTGCTATTATTTTCCTGTTGTTATTAATTTGTTGCTAATGTTCGTTGAATCTGAAATAAAAATGAGGTAGCTCAGGTTCATTTTATCCCTTGTATGTAACTTGAACTTGATAAGTCAAACAGGGTTAATACCATGTCTTAATTAATTGATGAGCAATGTCTTGCGAGTACGGTGGTTGTACTCACCTAGGTTTATCCTAGGCAGGTTGGTGGAGCATCCCTGGAGTTGACGTTTCGCTGCTTTGGTTTACCACTTTCGGCTTCGACTTCCTTGGGATTGTTGTGGGCTGTTTGAGGTGGTCCCCCACCATCTCGGGTGTTCTACCTTATGTTTCCGCTGCTGCCATTGTGGCTCTTTTGATGTTTATCGACCTTAGGTCAAGTGGTATGTAAGATAAGTACTGCCCCGAGTATGGGACGTGTTATAATTATCTGGTAATCCCTCTCTTTAGTGCTTTACTGTGATATACAAGTTGTTATCGAGGCTGCCCATATGCAATGCGTGAATGATATGAAGTATATGGGTATGCCGTGAAGGGTTAAAGCCGTTCCTCTTTTTACTAAGTCGAGCAGGAATCAGTTGAGTGACCCACTGGCTGAGATGCTGTGCCGGCCAGGCAGGGTGTGGGTGTGTTCTACCGGGTTTTCGAGCGACCCACTAGCTTCCAAGCTAGGTTAGGGTGTGGGTAGAATCACCGGGCTCCTCCGATCTTGCTTTGCGTGGTAGACTTCGGGAACGACTCTAAACCTTCACCGGATCAGGGAATTGTAGGTGGTTCTGGGAAGTTTAGTCACTTCCGGCCGGCTTGCGTTGGTCAGGTGTCGGATCACTCCGCCTCGGTGAGTACGGCGCAGGTACCATGCCCCCAGGTCGACTGGTCCCTCGGCCCTTGGCGACCATCCGTTCCCCTAATCATATGTAATTCCCGGGTCCGTTACAAACGTGGCGCGGCGTGGGTGCTGGCGGGACCCACGAGCCGGGGCTCCGCCATATTCGTGTTCACGCGCCTCGAGAGCTACTTTCTCTTGGTCGACGTGATCCCGCTCCGCCAAGATGGCCTGACGAGAAGCTTCGATGGCCCTTTCCACATCCGACTGGCCAGTAATGGGCGTGTGTAAGAGCTCGTCCATCGCTCTGGCCGTCGCGCCTGACGTGCCTGCCACACCAGCTGTACCGGGTGCGACCATGTACACTTCGGCCGTGGAGGCACGGCTGTGCGAACTCTCGTACCCGTCGGATGCAGAATCCAGGACGGGCAGAAGTGAGTCGGAGCCGATCATGTCGACGAGCTGGGAAGACTCCTCGCCGTCACGTGAGGGCCCCAAGGTGTGTTTGGGTGCCAACTCCGCCGCCGGGCAAGGAACCGGATCCTGAAGGCGAAGCCGGCCGAAATCGTCGGCCAAGAAACGTAAGCTCCTGAAGGAGAGCGTCGCGCCTCTTGGAAATGCGGCGGAGGTAAGGTGTTGTACCGAGTGGTCGAACACGAGCCTGTCGCCGTTGACCGGAGAAGATCCCGCCTGGATCGCAACTCCAGCCTGTGCCTCCCCTACCTGGCTCGCCAACTGTCGCGGGGATTTTGCGGTAATATACATTTCTAGTAGGATTTGGGGGGTGCAAGAGGATGATCCAGGAGCGGGTTCACACGAGAGATTTACCTAGGTTCAGGCCCTCTATGGAAGAGGTAATACCCTACTCCTGCTGGATTGTTTAGCAAGCCTCATGTGAGGAAAGATTTGAGTACAATGGATGGCATGTTCATTCAAAGAAGAAGAAGATCCTCCCCTGTGCGGGGTCCTAGCCTTGTGAAAGAGCATCTAGGCCCCAAGTTGGTTTTGATGGTTAATGGCAACTCAAACTAGAATCTAACGTTTACAGTGAGTGTAAGCAGGTTTTTAGGTTCCAGAAAAAAGGGTCATCAAGGAAAGGAGGGTGGTTTCCAGGACTAAGAAATGGCGGTGCTAGGCAGTTGTGCCATAGTTGTGAAGAAGCCGGTGCTGTGCAAGGAGTTGCAAGCAAGGTGATGGTGGCTTGATGCGTCAAGGGCCGTGACTACAGTTGGTGGGCAGGTAAAGCTTAGATTTGCTAGTTCTTTTGAGTCCATAGGAAAAACCCGTACTATCAAGAGGGATGTAATCAGTATCAGTTGTCTAAGGGACTTTTGCTCAATGCTCAGAGGGTCAGTGTGTAAGCAGTAGAAAACCCCCAGGGGCTAGAGTCACCGGTGTGACACAGAAGTGTCACAGGTGGTCTAGTACTGTAAGACTCAGGTACTTCTCTGGACCAGGGGAGAGCTTGTAAATGCTAAGAAAATTGCACTGCGATAGCTGGTCTGCTGAGTTAGAGGGCTGTCGGAGGTTCTCTCCTTATAGGTTTCAGAGAGTGTTGTATGCTGAGGGCATGTCATGTGCCAAGACCGGGCTGAGTAGCTAGGCTGTGTCAGTTAAGGGTTCACTTGTGTGTGCCGCCGGTGACACAGGTGTCGGTCTGTCCGAGCCGTTATAGTTGGGCGGAGTGGTTGGCTGTGTCACCGGTGGTTGACACCGGTGGCTCACTAATCCTACGTGGCAACAGTGTAACGGTCGGGTGCCTGTGAACCCTATATATAGGGGACCAGGGGAGGACTTCATCCTCAACCTTGCTAAAACCTGTAAATCACATACGACCGTTGCAAAGCCTCCAACCACCGAACAAAAGCTAAAAGCATAAGTGATAATTCGAGTGAGTGTGTGAGCTTTGAGCAAAGAGCAAAGGTTCCTTCAAGAGATTGCTGCTGGTTCATCTGTTACTCTTGGAGTGTCTACTCCTAGACGGGTGTAGGAGTTGCTGGTACCACCCAAGCTTGTGTGGGCTGGACCAGTAAGTTTGTGAAGGTGATTGAAGTCTACCTGCTGCAAGCAAAAGGACTTCCACAAGCTAAGGAAGAGGCCTGAACGTCAGGTACTCGGAGAACAAGCACGTTTTAGTGCTGGCAATCTCTTCGGAGTAGCCTATCCAATGGAGACGTACCTTCTCTGAAAAGAGTAGGGAACTTCGGTGAAAAACCTCCTTGTCTCTGAGTGCTTTACCTGTTTACTCCTTGCAGTGCTATATGTTTCTGTATACTCATGTGATTCTTGCTATCTTTGTTTATCTGTAATAGATCACCTTTATACCTGCTTAGCTTAGCTGTGTCTCAGTTGCTAGAGATCTTATCTGTTACCTGTCATAGCTACCTGTGACACAGGCAATAGCTATCTTCATCTGTGCTAGGTTTTGATCTTACCTGTGTCAGACACTTGTGTGACAGCTGCATGCTATTTCTCATATCATATCATACTTGTGTCTATCACCTGTCACACAGCCTGTTAACACTTGCTTCTGCTCAAGTCTTAATCTGGTAATCTAAGCCAAAAGAAGTAATTTTTGTGTTAGCCTCCTATTCACCCCCCTCTAGTCGGCACTCCTGGTCCTTTCAATTGGTATCAGAGCAGGTTGCTCTTTGATTTGGCCTAACAGCCAGAGTTAAAGGATGTCGGGCTATGAGGGTAAAATACCTGTCTTTAATGGGACTAACTATGCTTTCTGGAAGAGAAAGATGCAAATACATCTTATTGCTATCGATCCAGATGTGTGGGATGTTGTTTATACAGGTTACGACTTGGAGAATCCCACAACACCTAGCATCGCTGATAAGAAGAACATTCAAAACAACGCTAGAGCTGCAACAACCATCTTCATGGGCTTACAAGAGCATGACTTCAACAGAGTTAGCACAATGGATTCTGCCAAGGAAATCTAGGATACTTTAGAGCAGATTTATGAGGGTAGTGATACTCTGAAGAAGTCCAAAAGAGGTCTGCTGGAATCAACCTTGGAGAGATTTGAGTATGAGCATGGTGAGGACATCAACTCATTATTCTCAAGACTCACCATCATCACCAACCAGCTGAAGGCCTTAGGCTCCACCAGAGTTGAAGATGAGGATGTGATTAAGAAGTTCCTCTCAGTGCTTCCAAAGGCCTACAAAACCCTTGTTCTCATGATGAAAGAAAAGGATGGGTTTGACAAGATGAAGCCTACTGAGGCGTTAGGAAGAATTCTAACACATGAGATGGAACTCAGGCAAGAGGGCAAGCAAAGCTCTTCTTCAGCACCTAAGAAGAATATTGCCCTGAAGACCACTGCTCCAACATCACTTCTTGAGAGTGATAGCAGTGAAGATCTTGATGAGGAGATGTCCAGTGGAGAAGAGAGTGAACTCATCCTCCTCACAAGGAACTTCAGAAAGTTTTACAAGAAGAAGAAGCAACTTGGATCAGGTGACAGATTCAGAGGGAAGAAGCTGTCCAAAGACAACAAGTGCTTCGAGTGTGGCAAGGAAGGCCACTTTGCTGCTGATTGTCCAAACAAGAAAAAGGACAGTAGCCACTACAAGAAGAAGAAGGACTTCAATGGGAAGAAGAAGACCTTCAACAGCAAGCACCTAACTTATTCCAAGAACAAGGCTACTACCAGAGCCTATGTTGGACAGGCTTGGGTGTCTGAGGATTCAGGCTCAGAAGAGGAGTCTGAAGAAGAAGATCAAGTTGCTGGGATCGCCATCAGTATGGCTGACACACCTAGCTGTGACACAGCTAGGTCACACAGCTCTGACTCAAGTGCTGAAGCTGACTATCTTCCATCCACTTCTGCCTCTTTGTGTCTCATGGCCAAAGGTTCTAAGGTACTTACTGAGGATGACTTCTCTGATTATGTTGAACTAATGGGGATCCTTGAAAGAACAGATAAGGCCTATGACAAGGAGAGGAAGGAGAACATATCCCTAAGGGATAAACTCAGGGAGCTGAGTGAATCTTATGATGAGGTTACTGATGACAGGGAAAACCTCAGGCTTGACCAGGAAAACCTAAAAATAGCTCATGAAAAGCTCAAGGCAGCTCATGAGCTTCTGATAAAGGAGCATGAGGAGCTCAAGGAAAAATATTCTCTGTGCATTGATATTTCTTCTACTATATGCACTGATGCTCCCTTGCCTGCTCCTACTGTTATTGAATCATGCTTGAACTATGCTAGCCGTATAAATGTTCTAACATCCACAGGTGGAGTCACTGATGATTCAAAAGAGGTATCAACCTCTACTGCTACTAACCTTGTGGATGCAGATGAGCACAACAAGCTCAAAGAAGAGCTTGAAGAGCTTAAAAAGCTCATGAGGAAAGGCCTATGCACTGCCAATATTGGCATGCAAAATTACCAGCTCATCAGAGCTGAAATGCTGAGAAAGAATGAAGGCCGAAAAGGCTTGGGTTACATTCCTTCTGCACATAAAGATAAATTGCCTGCTGTTACTAACTCTAATCTTGCAGAGAAATTTGTAAGACAGGCATGTACATATGACAACAAATTTGTTGGTCATGTGCAGAGAAAGAGGAATGCAGTAAACATTCCCTCTAACCCAGCCTATGTCCTGCAGAAAGACATGAAAGGGAAAATAGTGGCCAAGTACATTGGTCGCAGGCACTTAACAAAATGGTTGCCAGCTATTTGGGTGCCCAAGGCCACAGTTGCCTGTGTCACCGGTGGCTCACATAGCCATGTACCCACCAGTGTCACAGGTAGATCAAACAGGTCACTAACCCTTGTTGGAGGAGACTGTCAGCCCAAAAGGATTAAAATTATATCATCTGTGGCAGATGCTGCTAATCTTAAACACAAATATGCTATCTATACTTCTGCAACTACTGCTTATGGTAAAATTGCAAAGGGAACCAAAGGAGTTTGGGTCCCTAAACCCCATAACTAATCTTGTAGGATACTGTCTCCAGTGGAACTGAATGGGTTGTGGACAGTGGATGTACACAACATATGACTGGAGGCAGAGAGGAGTTTGTAGAGATCACACATGAAAATCTTCCAAGTAAACATGTGATCTATGCAGATAACTCCAAGGGAAAGGTAAATGGCATTGGTAAAGTCGCCATATCTGAACATCACTCTTTATCTAATGTAATGCTTGTAGATCAGATAGGCTATAGCCTCATGTCTGTGTCACAGCTGTGCGACACAGGTATGAAAGTCACGTTCTATCCTGATGAGGTTATAGCTTCCAAACTATCTGATGACTCAAGTATTCAGAGGATGCAGGTCTGGAAAGCTATACACAGTAAACTTCAAAGAACAGCCTGCAGCAGCTCCATGGTGCCTAATGGTCAAGACCAGTGTTGGCTGACTGTGGCATAGGCGGCTAGGTCATGAAGGGATGAAGCTTCTCAACAAACTGAGCAAACATGACTATGTCATAGGCCCTGAAAAGACATAGGTTTACAAGAAATTCAAGCACCTCATTGTCAGAGTACAAAATGAGTGGAAGGTAAACCTTGTCAAAGTCAGGAGTGACAATGGGACTGAGTTCAAAAACTCAAAGGTGGAAGCATTTCTGGACAAGCATGGGATTAAGCATGAGCTATCAAGTCCATATGCTCCACAGCAAAATGGAGTAGTGGAAAGGAAGAACAGAACCCTGATAGAGATGGCAAGGACACTGCTGGATGAGTACAAGACTTCACCAAGATTTTAGGCTGAAGCTGTCAACACTGCCTGCCACTCCATCAACAGGATATATCTACATCCACTACTCAAGAAGACTCCATACGAGCTGCTCACCAACACAAAGCCAAATGTCTCATACTTCAGAGTATTCGGTTGTAAGTGCTACATTCTTAGGAAGGGCAAACGCCTCACTAAGTTTGAAGCTAAATCTGATGTTGGTATATTCCTTGGTTATGCTACTAACTCCCATGCCTACAGAGTTTTTAACACCTCCTCAAAGGTTGTTGAAGAATCTATAGATGTGGACTTCGACGAGTCTTATGGCTCCCAAGGAGAGCAAGTTGCTAATGATGTAGAGAGCAAGGACATTCAAAGGAAGTCAACTGGTGAGATCAGACCTACTGTTAAGGAAGAACTTGTCTCACCAAGTGATCAAGAACTACCTTCTCCATCACTAAATGAAGACACTGGAGATGAAGATATCGAGCTCGAGTACAACCTAGCTAATGATCTCTTGGATGCAGAACACCTGTCTCAGCCAGCTATGTCGCAGGAAGAACTAGCTGTGTCACAGGCTTCACCATCAGCTGTGACACCGGTGGTTGACCCCGAACCCCTTGTGATCAGCAGGCTGCAGAAGGATCACCCTGTAGACAACATCATCGGTGCCATTAATAGGGGAGTGACTACTCGTTCTCGAATTACAAATTTCTGTGAACATTACTCTTTTGTTTCCAGTGTTGAACCCAGGAACATTAAGGAAGCTCTCATGGATGCTGATTGGATAAATACAATGCATGAAGAGCTCAATCAGTTCGAAAGAAACCAAGTTTGGTCCCTGGTGGAAAGACCCAATGATCACAATGTGATTGGAACAAAATGGGTCTTCAGGAACAAACAAGATACAAATAGACAAGTGGTAAGGAACAAAGCCAGACTTGTGGCTCAAGGGTTTACACAAGTGGAGGGTCTGGACTTTGGAGAAACCTTTGCTCCAGTAGCAAGACTTGAAGCCATCAGGATCCTCCTTGCTTATGCTGTACATCATAACATCAAGCTAAATCAGATGGATGTGAAGTCTGCTTTCTTGAATGGTAAACTCTCTGAACTTGTTTATGTTGAACAGCCACCTGGTTTTAAAGATGATAAGAAACCACGTCATGTCTATAAACTACACAAAGCACTCTATGGCTTAAAGCAAGCACCTAGAGCATGGTATGATACATTGAAAGAATTTCTGATAAAGAATGGATTTAAAATGGGCTTAGTAGACACAACTCTATTCACTAAGAAAAATGGAAAGGATTTATTTGTGTGCCAAATATATGTCGATGACATAATATTTGGCAGTACTAACCGCTCCATGAGTGATGAGTTTAGCCAGATGATGACCAAAAGGTTTGAGATGTCTTTGGATGGAGAACTCAAGTACTTCCTAGGACTTCAGATCAAACAACTCAAGGAAGGTACATTCATTTCACAAGAAAAGTTCACCAAAGACATCATCACTAAGTTTGGCATGAAGGATGCAAAGTCTATTCATACTCCCATGCAAACAAATGGTCATCTAGACCTAAACATCGAAGGTAAGTCTGCTGATCAGAAAGAGTTCTGATCCATGATAGGATCCTTGCTTTACTTATGTGCATCTAGGCCAGACATTATGTTGAGTGTATGCATGTGTGCTAGATTTCAAGCTAATCCTAAGGACTGTCACAGAATTGCAGTAAGAAGGATACTGAGATACTTGATTCAAACCTCAGGCTTTGGCTTATGGTATCCTAAAGGTGCAAATTTTAAGCTAGTTGGCTATTCTGATAGTGACTATGCCGGGTGTAAGATTGACCCAAAAAGCACCTCTGGTACTTATCAATTTCTAAGACATTCCTTAGTGTCCTGGTCATCCAAGAAACAAAACTCAGTAGCCCTTTCCACTGCAGAAGCTGAGTATATAGCTGCTGGTAGTTGTTGTGCTCAGTTATTATGGATGAGGCAGACCTTGAAAGATTTCAACGTATCTTTTAATCAAGTACCCCTCTTCTGTGATAATGAAAGTGCAATTAAGTTAGCCAACAACCTAGTGCACCACCAAAGATCCAAACACATTGAAGTGAGGCACCACTTTCTGAGAGATCATGTTGAGAAGGAAGATATACAGCTGTGCCATGTAAGGACTGAAAAACAATTAGCTGATATTTTCACCAAGCCTTTAGATGAGACTAGGTTCTGTGCTCTGAGGAGTGAATTGAATATCATTGATGTCTCTAATCTTCAATAAAAAGGATTGGCTTGGTGTCTAGCTCATATATTCTGCCATTTACATGCCTTACATGCTCATCTGTGTTGATCACCTGTGTCACAGGTGTATGGGTTTTTATGCATAGTGTAGAGATCTTTCAGCTGTGTGTGCACATTATTTTGTACCTATTTTCAAAATCGACTCATGTCAGTTTTAGTTTTGCTTGATTGATTTTCTGGCAAACTGACATTGGGAAGATTGCATAAGGATTTCCTGATAGTGTTCATATGCTTGCTCTCTTATCTAATTCTCTCTGTCTTGGTGTTCTATGGATGAAATACTTGTCACCTGAGCTATCTGTCTGTGTCTCAGGTGAATGATTTTGATTCCCGTAGGCCCTAGGGTATTTTGTCTACTCACCTGTGTCACAGGTTCCTCTGTCAGCTGTGACACAGCCACCTTATACCCCTTCGGCCTATATAAGACGTCGATACGTTTTCTCCAGAACCCACGTTCTACGTTAAAACCCCAAACTTCCGCCATGCGCCAAAACACCAAATTCTCGACGAAATTGACGTTTCCGCCTCTCCAAATCTTTCGAAGCATCGGAGAAAAAGCTTTCTGAAGAGCTCCAGCATCAATTTATCCACGCATTATCAATCTTTGCTCAAAGTAAGCTTCCGCCAGCCCTACTTTGCGCCTGTTCTTGCTTAGGGCTTATGCTTTTGCTCTAAAGCCTAATCCATTGGCGCATTGTTAGTTGTTAGGGTTGGTTTAGCTCCTGATAATCTTTCAGAACCTATATTGCTCGAAATTAACCACCGAAAACCAGTAAATCTCTAGATTTCTAAAATCTGCCGTCCGCCTCCGTACGTAGCTGTGTCACCGCTAGGGTCTCACCTGTGACACAGGCAAGTCTATTCAAAAGACTGAGACCTCGGTTTGTTACCAAGTCCTCACCTGTGTCTCCCCATTCTCACACAGGTGTCTCACACAGCTACTACCTTTTTGCATCTCAGGAACACCTCTTACCTATTTTCTGTCTTATCTATCTGGTTTCTACAGATGTCTTCAGGATCTGAGAAAGCTGACAGTGGGATGCAATGGTCTGACCCAGAAGCATCTAGCTTTGAGATTAACATTTCAGATTCAGATCAGAAAAGAGAGAGGCTGAGACAGAAAGCAGAGGTAGCTGAAACAAGAAAGGCAAGCCAAAGGGCTTACAGGCAGAGAAAAGCAGTTGCAAAGAAATCAGCTTCTCAAGCCAGTAAATCTAGTTCTGCTCAGCGTGCTCCACCCAAGAGGACAAGATCCTCAGCTGCTGTTGAGCACACATCCTTGAGAAAGGAAGCTGCTAAGAAGCAGAAGCAACCAGCTAAGAGAGGTTCAAAGCCACCAGTCTCTCAAGCAACCCTTTCAGATTCAGATATTGGAGATGACATCCCAATAGGGCTCAGGGCCACTCTAAGGATGAAAAAGGCTGAATAACACTGGGAAGCTATCAAAGCTCAAAAGATTGGCATTCAACTAGGTGCAAAAGAGCAAGCTGAAAAAGAAACTTCAGCTGGTCCATTGACCATCTTCTCTTCAGAAGAATTGGCCAAACACGATGGCCCTAGAGAGGCTAGAAATTTATGAAGAAGCAAGAAAGAGCCAAGCAAAGCTTAAAGAATTTCTCAAGCAAAAGGATGAGAGCAGCTGAATTGAAGAAACTGAAAGCTGCTCGAGGCAAAAGCAAAGAGAGCTTTCAGAGGTATAAAACACTCATAGCAGTGCAAGCTTTGGAAGAAGAACGTGGCAAGGCTCTTGCACAAACTGCCACTCTTGCTGGTATAAGAAAGCAAAAAGCCTTGTCAGAGGCTGCTAAGTTCAGATAAGAGAAAGCAGCAAGACTCTCTAAAGCCTCTCAGCCTAGTGGCATCGTTGTCAGGTTTCCTGAAGCTTCAGTGGAAGAACAGATTGAAGTTCATGTCGAGCAGCCTGCAGAAACCTCCCGGTTTCCTGAAGCAAGTCCTCTTGCTGCTGCACCCTCTCAAGCTCCCAAGAGGAAAAGAACAGAAACTGTTGTGATTAGTGATGAACCTCAAGCCAAGAGGCAGCCAGATGCAGATGTCGAAATAATTTCTGAGACGACTCAAAGCTCCAAGCCATCCTTGAAAGTTCAATTTGATCAACAGACGTCTACTATTCAAGAATTGAAGAAGGAGATGCCACCACCGGTGTCACCGGTGACTAGCCCAGCTAAGTCAAGTCTGCAGACATACCAGAGGAGAAGCAGAAAATCTCAAAGTTCTACAAGTGTAGAATCCATTTCCTCCCTGGATGTCCAGAAACTGATGTCTCCATCCCAATTTCTGGTATCTGAGGCCGAAGAACAGACAACCAAAGAGGCCCATGAGCTCCAATCTCCAAAGGCTGGATCTGTGACGCCTTTAAAAGCTGCCAAACAAACAAGTCCACAGCTGTCTCAACCAGCTGTGTCACAGGCAGCAGAAGCTCAGGCCCAAGAGCCACACCTGTCTAACTCACCTGTGCCACTGCCAGCTGACCCAGCCCCTTCAGTTCAAGCACCTGTGTCATCACCTGTGGCACAGGCGAGTCAGTCAGCTGAGCAAGAGGAAAGCTCTGAGAGCTCATCAGATGATGGCAGAGGTGTGTCTGTTACCCCTCCCAGGCCGAAAGAAGCTAGAGCTGATTCAGATGAAGATTACCAAGCCGAGAGATCTTCTCCAAGTACAGAATCAGCTGACGAAGAAGAGGAAGAGGAGACAGAAGCTGAACAAGCAGATAACTCACCCAGTCTCTCAGTTGGAGAAGAAGATATGGAAACTAAGTATTATTACATCTTCTCTCATGCCTTGAGGACTGAGGTGAATCAAATGAAGTTCATCTCCCGAGCTGTGGCCAAGAAGCTACCCAGAAGTGGTCCCCAGAAATCAAGAAGCAAAGTTGCCTCCATGAGCACAAGTGCTTTCATAAGAATGAGGTCAGCTTGCCCATATTTCAATGAAGACAAGGAGTTTCAAGATACATCTTGCTCAGACCCCAGATTTCACACTAATCTTCAAAGGGGTCTCTACCATGAAATCCTTGCTTCCAAGGGATTTGTAGATTGCAAGGCCATAGACTGGTCTGCTCTAACTGATCCCAGACTGAGGAGTCTTCAATCTCTCATCCAAGCCTCAGGTCTGGAGTTCATATGCAATCTTCAACAAGACTATGACCCAAAAATCATTAAGGAATTCTATGCCACTGTCTGGGTAGATCAAGAAAATCAAGATGTCATGCTATGAAAGACAAGAGGCCAGCTGCTCTCAATCACAGCTCTAGAATTCAACAGCTTATTTCATGCACCTATAGAGCCTGGTATGCCCAATTTGTTCAAACTAGAGCCTGTTTCCAATGCTGACAGAAGAAAATTCTATCCAAGAAATTTTACATTCCCTGCCAATGCCCCTTTAGATCATGTGTACTTCAAGGGGATCACAATCACAGCAAAGCATCTTGTAAAGATTCTTCATGTCACCCTCCAGCCCAAAGGAGGAAATATAGATGCAGTATACAATTCAGTATGGCAGGTGCTGGTACACATAGCAAAGAACATTCATTTTGATGTGGCCAGATATATATTCCATGAGATAGATGCTGTACAGAAGGACAAGAAAGCTAAGCTGAGGTATGGGTCGTACATCATGTACATGATCCTTCAGAGAACAGGTCTTTTGGATTCCAACTTTGACATAACAGTAAAGACCATCAAGACCCAGCTCAGACCTCAGGCTGATGACCATCCTGATGAGGTTGCTGTTCCCGCTTTATTTGGCGAATCCCCTGAACCAGCTGTGTCAGCTTCCGGTGACACAGCTGCTCCAACAGCTCCTCAAGCGCCTGCTCCCTCCGTGCCTGTGCCTCAAGTCCAAGTCCCTGCTGGTGTCACCGCTGATACTCCCACACCTGACCCAGCTGATTTAGTATCTGTGACACAGGTGGCTGCAGATGGCACTCTGTCCTCCTCTCTGATGTCTCAAGCAGCTGCCAGAGCTTATCAGCACAAAGTGATGCCAACACAGTTTGCAGCTCTGCGCCGAGAGAACCTTCAGCTCAGATCAGAAGTCTCCAGTCTACAATCAAAGGTTGATCAGTTGCAGGTTCAGATGTCAGAAGTTCTCCAGATCTTGAAGTCAAAGCTCTGAATGTGTCTCTTCCTCACCCCTTCTTGGTGTTTTAGTGTCAAAGGGGGAGAGATTCATACATAGGGGGAGTCATAGGGGGAGAGTTTCGTACAAAAGGGGGAGGGATTTGTGAGAGGGAGAGAATAGAGGAGGGGGGAGAAAGAAAATTATTTTCTAGTGTACTCAAGGCTTGTTCTATTTCTGATTTTTCTGCCTTGATTACAAATACTAAGTCTTGTCTTGCTCATTTTACTCTGATGCTGAAATATTTCAGTGTGCCAAGTGTGTTGCTATGATGCATATGTTCAATGCTCTGAAGCATAGGTCTAGACTGTTATTGCTCTGATTAGTCTGCTTGCTCTGATTCATATACTCATGATTAATCCTATGCTCATTGACTTATGCTCAGATTCACATATTCATAATAAACATATGCTCTAATCCACATATTCATGTTAGAGCCCTTGCTCTGATATACATGCCCATTGGCACTCTGATACATATGACCAGAAATCTGTTTGGCTCTGATACATATATCCATAGTGAATCTACTATCTAATATTCTCATATGCTCTAAGATATATATTCAGATGCTCTGACACATGTTTATATGCTCTGGTTCTTGCAAATGCATCAAGAGAAAAATATTTCAGTTCAGCTCACTATTCTCTGACACACTTATTGTTCTGAACTGATAAAAGTGTAAGTTGTAAGAAAATGCTTCCCATATCCAACAATTATAATCTGTGCATTGGCAAGTTAAAAACAAATCCCTTTGTGCACAGCTTCAGGGGAGTGTATTCTCTACAACCTGCACATATACCTTCTATTCAAATTGATATGCAAATTTGTTGAATGGGTTGCCACTAACCACCAAAAAGGGGGAGATTGAAAGACCATCTAGGCCCCAAGTTGGTTTTGATGGTTAATGGCAACTCAAACTAGAATCTAACATTTAGAGTGAGTGTAAGCAGGTTTTTAGGTTCCAGAAAGAAGGGTCATCAAGGAAAGGATGACCACCAAAAAGGTACAAGGGTGGTTTCCAGGACTAAGGAATGGCGGTGCTAGGCAGCTGTGCCACAGCTGTGAAGAAGCCAGGTGCTGTGCAAGGAGTTGCAAGCAAGGTGATGGTGGCTTGATGCGTCAAAGGGCCGTGACTACAGTTGGTGGGCAGGTAAAGCCTAGATTTGCTAGTTCTTTTGAGTCCATAGGAAAAAACCCGTACTATCAAGAGGGATGTAATCAGTATCAGTTGTCTAAGGGACTTTTGCTCAATGCTCAGAGGGTCAGTGTGTAAGCAGTAGAAAACCCCCAGGGGCTAGAGTCACCGGCGTGACACAGCAGTGTCACAGGTGGTCTAGTACTCTAAGACTCAGGTACTTCTCTGGATCAGGGGAGAGCTTGTAAATGCTAAAGGAAACTGCACTACGATAGCTGGTCTGCTGAGTCAGAGGGCTGTCGGAGGTTCTCTCCTTATAGATTTCAGAGAGTGTTGTATGCTGAGGGCATGTCATGTGCCAAGACCGGGCTGAGTAGCTAGGTTGCGTCAGTTAAGGGTTCACCTGTGTGTGCCGTCGGTGACACAGGTGTCGGTCTGCACGAGCCGTTATAGTTGGGCGGAGTGGTTGGCTGTGTCACCGGTGGCTCACTAATCCTACGTGGCAACAGTGTAACGGTCGGGTGCCTGTGAACCCTATATATAGGGGACCAGGGGAGGACTTCGTCCTCAACCTTGCTAAAACCTGTGAATCACATACGACCGTTGCAAAGCCTCCAACCACCGAACAAAAGGTCAAAAGCATAAAGTGATAGTTCGAGTGAGTGTGTGAGCTTTGATCAAAGAGCAAAGGTTCCTTCAAGAGATTGCTGCTGGTTCATCTATTACTCTTGGAGTGTCTGCTCCTAGACGGGTGTAGGAGTTGCTGGTACCACCCAAGCTTGTGTGGGCTGAACCAGTAAGTTTGTGAAGGTGATTGAAGTCTACCTGCTGTAAGCAAAAGGATTTCCACAAGCTAAGGAAGAGGCTTGAACGTCAGGTACTCGGAGAACAGGCACGATTTAGTGCTGGCGATCTCTTCGGAGTAGCTTCTCCAATGGAGACATACCTTCTCTGAAAAGAGTAGGGAACTTCAGTGAAAAACCTCTTTGTCTCTGAGTGCTTTACTTGTTTACTTCCTGCAGTGTTATATGCTTTTGTATACTCGTGTGATTCTTGCTATCTTTGTTTATCTGTGATAGATCAGCTTTATATCTGCTTAGCTTAGCTGTGTCTCAGTTGCTAGAGATCTTATCTGTTACCTGTCATAGCTACCTTGGACACAGGCAATAGCTATCTTTATCTGTGCTAGGTTTTGATCTTACCTGTGTCAGACACCTGTGTGATAGCTGCATGCTATTTTTCATATCATATCACACCTGTGTCTATTGCCTGTCACACAGCCTGTTAACACTTGCTTTTGCTCAAGTATTAATCTGTTAATCTAAGCTAAAAGAAGTAACTTTTGTTAGCCTCCTATTCACCCCCCCTCTAGTCGGCACTCCTGGTCTTTTCACACGGCGTCGCCGGCCCCAGCGGCCGACGCATCGAAGCAGCTGGCCCCAGGGCCCAGGAAGTGTATTCCTGTCCCTCGGTCCGCCAAGTAAGTCACCTTGGCGAACGTTATTTTGCTTGTTTTTTTGTCTTCTGAACTTGACGTGTCCGGGTGCTTTTCACAGGGCGCAAAGGATGGGAGATGTCTCGAAGGCGCCGTCAAGTGCTCCAGGATTCGGCCAAGGCGGGAACCAGCCGGGGTCAAATGCTCGGCCCTCGTCTCCTCCGAGGGTGGCTGTGGCTCCGTCCCCCCGGCCTTCTACCGGGCGAGACGGTGCGTCCTCGACCTCGACTTCTGCTCCCCAGCTGGAGGCATTGCCCGCTGAGGCACTTGCCCTGACCACGTCCGGGGACGCGGGTCCGAGTACGAGGGCATTGGGGGGAGCAAGCTCGAGTTCATCGGGAGACGCCCCGCCGGATCGCCGGGGCTGCCTCAAGCTGCCGCCCACAATGGAGGAAATTCCTCGCGCCCCGCCTTCATAGCCGAAATCCGCGCTGGCGATCCAAACACTGCGGATCAGACAGGCTGACCCTGCACGGCCGAGCTTGACCATCCGGAAGATCGACAACATCCGGGAGCACGAAGAGTGGAACAATGCGATGGACGTCGTCACCCAACTCGGAGAGACGCTGATGCAGACGGTGAAGGAAGGTGCCAACCTGCTGAACGGCAGGTTGCACCCGCTGATGCAGGTAAAATTTTTGCACTTGCGTTTCTGCTTTTGTTTTTCGTCTGTAGGTGTTTCACTAATACACCAACTGGGGAGTAGCCCCCAGGCCTCTAGCCGACTGCCATAGTCGGGTGGAGGATCCCTTGTGTATTTTGTAGATTTCACTCTGGGTGCACGATCAGTGCACCCAGAGGGTGTAGCCCCCGAGCCTCTGCTGGGTCCAAGGGACCGAGTGGAGGGTGTTGACGATTCTCCCAAGTGGCTAACCTTTTCTGTTACTTTTTGCAGAAACTAAACCGTCGGTCTTAGGACAAAACCGTCTTCCTCCAGGATCGGCTGTCGGTTTTTGACCAACTTAGCCTTCGCAAGGAGGAGTGGGATAAGCTGACGGGGAGCCTCTAGGCGGCGGAGGCTGTAGCCCGCAAGCGAGGGGCTGAAATCACCGCCCTGAAGAGCGGACTTTCCCAGGAAGCTGCCCGAGCTAAAGGTAAGGAAGCCGAGTCAATTTGGTTACTCTTTGTTTGTTGCCGTGCTTGACTCGTCTTCTGTAGCTACCAAAAGCGAGGCCTCTAAGCTCAAGACAGAGCTTGAGGCGATGAAGGCCCGTGTCCAGGAATTGGATTTCGTCGAGGACAGGGCCTCCAAGCTTCAGGAGCTGCTCGGAGCGGAGAAGGCTCGCGTGGAGCACCTGGAGAGCGAGGCGGCCATCATGGATGGCAGCCTGAGGTGGGCTCTGAAGGCTGTCGAGGCGGCGAACCAGAAGGATGCAGACTCTCTGGCGGCTATCGAGGCGGCAAACAAGAGGGCCGCAGACTCCGAAGCCGGTAAGTTTTTGACTCAGGTGTTTGCCGGTCAGGGTCCGCTGGTCGCTTTACTTACGCCCTTGTTCTGCATTTGTAGCCCTCCAAATCCATCTCAAGAAGGTCGGCAAGTCGGCTGAGTCCTTGTAGGTGGCGGGTCGCATAGCTTGCAACGCCCTGTGGGAGGACGACCCCGGTTCCGGACCATGCGGTCACGGTGGCGGAGCGTCTTCGGCAGGTGCCGAGTGAGGCGAAGCATCTGCTATCGGATGCAACATGATCCGGGGCTGTGTTGTCGCTCGCGGTGGCAAAATCCCATTATTCGTTGCTTGACATGGAAGCGATCGGAGAAGGATACGCCGCCGACGTTCCGGACGAAGCTATCCTGAAGCTGATGAAGTCGGTTGAGGATACGGCGAACTCCCTTATCGACCGTGCCGGTCTATAAAAAACATTCAACATATGTAGGTCAACTGTCCGAGTGGATGTTGGTTACGTATGTTTTGTAACAGACTTGGTTTTTAAGTTTATCAATTTTTTCCTTCGCCAAATATTCGTTCGTGCGTATGTTAATCCATCGTATGTGCTCTTGTCAACCCGTTTTGGCCTCCCTTGCGTAGAGATTAGCTATGGGCTGTTTCCCGTGTAGCATAGGGTTGTGGCATAAACCGGCGATCGATGTCAAGGAGTCAACAGCGGGTTGTATACACAGTACTAGAGTGGTTTGCATGAATGAAAGAAACCCAAGTGCGATTGAAAGCACCCAGAGGGTGTAATCGCCGAGTGTCCGCTATGCGTGGCCATGAGCATGCATAGCGGGCCAGTCGGGAACTCCGAGAGGTGTCTCAAGTGGAGCAAGACGGAGAATTTATTCAAATGTATAAAATGTCAGAGTACAAAGTTTTAAGCATAGAAACGACATAGCTGTACAATGTTCCATGCATTGGTGATGATGTTGCCGTCGCTGTCCTTTAGTCGGTAAGCCCCTGGGCGCAATACTTCAGCGACCACGTACGGACCCTCCCATGGTGGAGAGAGCTTGTGCCTGTCTTTGTTGGACTGGACTCGACGTAGAACCAAGTCGCCAATGTTGAACGAACGGCCACGTACATGCCTACTGTGGTAGTGTCGTAGGCCCTGTTGGTACTTTGCCGACCGAAGGAACGTGACCTCGCGTGCCTCTTCAAGCTGATCGACGGCGTCTTGTCGTGCTTCCTCTGACTCGGCCTCGGTGTAAGCGCGGATGCGTGGAGAGCCATGGTCCAAGTCAGTCGGGAGCACGGCCTCGGCTCCAAAGACCATGAAGAAAGGTGTGTAACCGGTTGATCGGTTGGGCGTAGTCCGCAGGCTCCAAAGCACCGAGAGTAAATCTGCTGCCCATTTACCGGTGAATTTCTTTAAGCGTTGGAAGATCTAAGGTTTAATGCCTTACATAATCAGGGTATTGGACCGCTCAACCTGCCCGTTGGTGCGTGGGTGTGCGACCGCGGCGAAGTTGAGGCCAATGTTGTAATCATCACAGAATTTGAGGAAGGCGGCACCGGTGAACTGAGTGCCGTTATCCGTGATGATGCTGTTGGGGACGCCGAAGCGAAAAACGATATCCTGGAAGAATTCGGCGGCCCGTTCTGAAGTTAGCGTGGCAACCAGCGTGGCTTCAATCCATTTGGCGAACTTGTCGACGGCGACGAAGAGATGTGTATAGCTCCTAGGAGCTTTTTTGAGAGGACCCACCACGTCCAGACCCCAAACGGTGAAAGGCCAAGCGATCGGAATAGGTTGGAGTGCCTAAGCCGGCAAGTGTGTCTGTCAGACGAAGTATTGGCATCCCTCGCAGGTGCGCAGAATGTGCTCGGCGTCGGAGACGGCGGTTGGCTAGTAGAAACCCTGTCGGAAGGCTTTACCGACTAACGACTTTGGCGCCGCATGATGCCCGCAAACGCCCGAGTGAATGTCTTGCAGTAGTTGCTTGCCCTGGTCTTGAGATATACACCGTTGGAGGATGCCCGAGGTGCTCTTTTTATATAGTTCTCCCTCAACTATGACGTATGCTTTGGCTCTCCTAGTAATACGTCGTGCCTCGGTCTGGTCTGCAGGGAGGGTGTCTCGCAGGAGGTAGTTAAGGAAAGGCGACGTCTAGGCGGGAATGATGACCAGGACCGCTGGTGACGCTTGCCGAGTGCTATCCGATTTTTCGGGCTATGGTTCTTCGGCGTCGGGTACTGTTCCTGCCTTGATGGAGGGGGTATGCAACTCTTGGAGGAATGCGCCAGCCAGGACGTGTCCCGACTGGACCCCAATTTGGCGAGTGCATTTGCCGCTACGTTGCCTCGGTGGAGAACGTGCGTGATCTCGAGTCCGTCAAATCTGACTTCAAGCTTGCGTACCTCCTGGCAGTAGGCTTCCATGGTAGGGTCTCTGCAGAACCATTCCTTCATGACCTGTCGAACCACCAGTTCAGAATCTCCCCGAGCGAGGAGTCGGCGAATCCTGAGTGATGTGGCGAGGCGCAGACCGTGCAACAAAGCTTTGTACTCGGCGACGTTGTTGGACGCGGGGAAGTAAATTTGGAGCACATACTTGAAGCGCTCCCCTTTTGGAGAGATGAGCACGATGCCAGCCCCCGCGCCCTGGAGCATCAACGAACCGTCGAAGTAGAGAGTCCAGTGTTCGAGGTCGATGACAGAGGGCGGGGATTGGACTTCGGTCCACTCGGCCACAAAGTCGGCCAGGGCTTGAGACTTGATGGCCGTGCGGGGGTATAAATTATGTCGAATGCGAGCAATTCCATTGCCCATTTGGCGATCCGTCCTGTGGCGTCCCAATTGTTGATGACGTCGGCGATCGGGAAAGAGCTAGCCACCAAGATTGGATGCCCTTGGAAGAGTGAACCAGCTTCCGAGACGTGACGAATACCGCATAGATAATTTTTTGAATCTGCGGGTAACGCACCTTGTACTCGGAAAGTACTTCACTGATGAAGTAGATTGGTCGCTGAACCTTCTGGACGTGACCCAGCTCAGATCGTTCAACAACCAGGACCGTACTGACCACCTGAGTAGTTGCTGCAATGTAGAGTATCAGTGGCTCATTAGGCATTGGCGGGGCCAGCACCGGGGCGGTGGTCAGTAGTTTTTTCAAACTGTCAAGGGCGTCTTGAGCCTCAGGGGTCCAGGTGAAGTTGTCAGACTTCTTCATGAGCTTGTAGAGGGGCAGGGCCCTTTCGCCGAGTCGAGAGATGAACCGGCTAAGAGCTGCCACGCACCCGGTGAGTCTCTGGACGTCTTTGAGGCTTTTGGGCGGCCCACTTTTGACGATGGCGTCGATTTTCTCCGGGTTAGTCTCGATTCCTCGTTTGGAAACAATGAATCCAAGTAGCTTTCCCGAAGGGACCCTGAAGACACATTTCTCTGGGTTAAGTTTCATACTGAATCGCCTGAGGCTGGCAAGGTTTCTGCCAGGTCAGTTAAGAGATCCTCTTTCTTTTCCGACTTAACCACCACATCGTCAACATAGGCCTGCACGTTCCTACCGATCTGCCCCTGGAGGCAGCGCTGTATGCACCGTTGGTACGTAGCGCCGGCATTTTTTAAGCTGCACGGCATGGAGACGTAGCAGAAGGCCTCGAACGGCGTGATGAACGAGGTCTTGATTTGGTCCTCCTCTTTCATCTTGATCTGATGGTAGCCCGAGTAGGCATCGAGGAAGCATGAAATTTCACAGTTGGTCATAGTGTCAATCACTTGGTCGATGTGAGGCAAAATGAAAGGATCTTTGGGACATGCCTTGTTAAGGTTAGTGTAATCAATGCACATCCTCCACTTTCCATTCTTTTTGCGAACAAGAACTGGGTTTGCTAGCCAGTCGGGATGATACACTTCTTTTATAAAGCAAGCTGATAAGAGCTTGACTATCTCTTCTCCTATTGCTACACGTCTATCCTCAGCAAAGCAGCGTAAGTGCTGTTTGACTGGCTTGGCGTCCGGCCGAACATTCAGAGAGTGCTCGGCAGTCTCCCTCGGACCTCCGGGCATGTCGGAAGATGTCCATGTGAAGATGTCCCAGTTGTCGCGGAGGAAATTGACGAGCGTGCTTTCCTATTTGTCGCTGAGCGCAGTCCCGATCTGTGTTGTCTTGGAGGAGTCTTCCGGGTCGAGCTAGATCGCCTTGGTGTCCCGCGCCGACTGGAACGATGTCGATGCTGAAGCTTTCTTGGTCGGGGGGTGCTTCCTCGACTGCGGCCGACTTGAGGTTGTCAAGCTCGGCTGCAGCGACTTGGGCCGCGGCGAGGTTGTAATTTTTTAGGTCGCACGCGTAGGCGTGCTGGAAACTGCTCTGCACCGTTATAATCTCGTTGAGATCCGGCATTTTAAGCTTCAAGTAGACATAACTTGGGACGGCCATGAATTTAGCGTAGCAGGGGTGTCCCAAGATAGCATGATACGAGCCTGAGAAGTCGATGACCTCGAAGGTGAGGGTCTCGGTCCCGGAAGTTTTCGGGGGTGCCGAAAGTGACGGGCAGGCTGATTTACCCGAGTGGACTTGCCACCTTGCCGGGGACGACCGCGTGAAAGGGCGCCCTGGTGGGCTTGACGTCCGAGTGAGGAATCTTCATGTCATCAAGTGTTTTGACGTAAAGAATGTTTAGACCACTCCCTCCACCCATGAGAACCTTCGTGAGGCAGACGCCGCCGACAATTGGGTCCACTACCAAGGGGAACCTACCCGGGTGGGGTACGTAGTCGGGATGGTCCGAACGGCCAAAAAAAATTATGGACTCGGACCATCGGAGGTATTGAGGTACGGCAGGCTCGACTGCGTTAACCTCTCGGCTCGTGATCTTCTGGCAGCGTTTGGATTCGTAGCCGTCGGGGCCACCGAAGATCATCAAGCAAGCGGTTTCCTTCGGGAACTCGGCACCTTCGTCCGGAGGAGAATCTTTCTTATCTTAATTACGGGCGAAAGGTTTGTTCAAGTTCTTCAGGAGATTGCAGTCGCGCGTGACGTGGTTTGACTTCGGCCCATGAAAGTGACATGGCCGACTCATCATCTCCTCAAAAGTCACGTTGCCGTGCTGAGGACACCGTTGCGGGGTGCGCTCGGCTGCAGCAACGAAATCTTCGCCCTTGCGCTTCTTGTGCTTATTCCGGGACGACTCGGGGCGGTCCTTTCCCCTGGGGGACTCAGCAACTTTGCCTTTTCCCTTATCGTCCTTGTTTGCGCTGCGGACGGCTTCTTCGCCAGTGGCGAAGTTGTTGGTGATGTCGAAGAGCTCGCGCATAGTTTGAGGATTCTTACGCGCGATTTTGTGGATGAGATCGGTGCTACGGACACCTTTGGAGAAGGCGGTGATGACATCTCCTTCTCGAACCTCAGGCAGAGAGTTCTTCTTCTTGGAGAAGCGTTAAATATACTCTTTGAGAGTTTCACCCTCCTCTTGGGTACAACTGTGGAGATCTCACGCGTTCCCGGGTTTGTTGTAAGTGCCCTGGAAGTTGTTGACGAAGAGGGTCTCAAGGTCGGCCTATGACTGGATGCAACCCTGAGGCAAGCTAGTAAGCCAGGCTCGAGCTGAATCGGCTAGAAACAAAAGCAGGTAGTGGATCGCAACGTAACCGTCGCCACCACTGGTCCTGCACGCTGTGTGGTAGTCGGCCAGCCAAATGTCTGGCCGAGTTTCTCCCGTATACTTGTCTATTCCGGTAACCCGGAACCGTGACGGGAAGACGGCATTACGGATACGAGATCCGAATGCTTTTGGGCCTACATAGGCCATGCCGGAAGGAGCTGGAGAGCTACGCCGGCTTGTGGTGCTGCAGTCGTTATTGTCATCGTAACGACTGCTGCGATTGTCCCTCCCTGCGTCTCGGCGGGCGTCGTGTTTATCATTAAGGATGTCCCGTGCATCGCGGTCCAGTCCGAGTTGATCGCGTGCCGATCCGACAGGGCGACCGTCTTTGTCCGCGCCTTGTCGGGCGCGGACTCTTGCGAGAATAGTCCCCCGCGCATCACGATTTGGTCCGAGTCGCCTATGAACCAACCCGGCAGGGTGACAACACTCGTGATGACGCGCTGCGGCTTGTGGGTTTCCCGGAGGGGAAGCTCGCCGACTCCTAGCACTCGCCGATGAACCCGCGCGGTTCTCAGAGATCTCGGCTTGCTGGAGGGCTGCTTCTTCTACCAGGATCTGGAGCCGCCGAAGTTCGTCATGGCCTGGGGTGCCCTCAGGAATGTGAATGGCACGTGCCGCCACCGAGACCGCGACGATGTTGTGACTGGGAAGCAGGAAAATCGGGACGCCGTCCCTTTCACGCATGCGGAGAGCATCGTGAACCTGGCGCCCACGACCCCGCATTTCGTCGTAACGTTCTTTCTCTTCGTGTTGGCAGGCCAGCGCGGCTTGCTGCTCAGCCAGTTCCGCTTCCTGTGCACGGAGACGGAGCCGAGTGGCTGTCAACTGCTCGGGAGTCTGGTCTTCGATGGGAATAGGCTGGTCGTCGTCGTTGGCCAACGCCCCTGGGTTCACCATGAAGACCTCCCAAGAAGGGTGGTGGCTTCCCGAGCTCCCAAAGTCGTCCGAGTCATACTCGAGAACGTGTAAGAGAGACTCGATCGCCCCAACCAATTGAGACCCCTGCTCGACGAGTGGGAATCTACGTTCGAGCAGTAGATCCGACTTCGGCGTAACCTCGTCCTTGGGGAGAGGAGCCAAAGGTGCGGACTCAACAGCGAGTCCGAGTGGAGATATGGAGATATCAATGACGCCTCCAATGGTCGGTGAGACGCCGAGTCGCAGAGGTGAAGCTTGCCGATCTGATCGGCGATGAAGTCCAACTTTCCAAATCGAAAAAGTTGGCCTGGATCAGGGACAGCGTTCGTGGAGGCAAATCGCATGATGTTGTTGGACTGGTGACTAGTGCATCATCAGCATCATCTACAATGCCGCTCTTTCCGAAGCCTCCATTGCAAGTTCTTCTTCCTTCATCATTTACGGTGATGGCGTCATCAACCTCCCGATCCCCAAGCTTGGATTCATCGGAGGCTGCAGTCCAGGCGTACGTCTCCTTCATCAGCAGCGGCCAGTTCCTGTAGCTCGTCGGTGATGGGCGAGACGTTGGCCAATGGTGGAGCGCTCATCTTGAAACATTCTAGGTGTTCACAAGACACGTGTTTCTACTAGCCTCGATGGGCAGATATGTGTCCCTAAACCTCAAGGGATAAATTGTAATTTTACTTTCTTATGCATTCCTTGTTCTTGTATGTGGTCTGTAATCTTGTAGCAGGGTCTTTTTTTCTTCCAAAAAAGAGATCAATTGCTACACTAGGCACACAATGATGTCGGTAAGTCGAACATCTCTTGGCCAAGATACAAATAATGGGTTAAATGAGAGTTTACTTAGAAACTGGGCATGGTTTGCAACTCTCCGTAGCGGTAGAACAAACAAGTAAATCCCAATCTTGCACCCACCTCAATGTTTTGACTATATCCACACATAATGGTGATGCCTTCGGCCGCGGCTCCTCCGTTGCTCGACCTGACCATGTGACGGCCATCCGCAGCCTCATTATCACGACGGCGTCCTTGCCACCTTTTATGACCAAATTATTTTAAGAGATAAAATAATTATAATTTTTAGTTACATTGACCTTCCATTACAATCTTAATATAGACTTTTTCGTGCTCTATGCTTTAGATTTCTTGTGCCCATGTGAACAACATATATAAATTGCAATGGTTTAACAACTTTAAATTTGTGTAACATAAACATTACTGTAACTAGTATTCACTCTACTAATCAACTAATCCACTAAAGCTATTTTTTCTTCAGTTTCAAAAAATGTTATTTATTCTAATAAAAAGTTGTTTACATAAGTTTTTGTTTTGTACCTCTTTCCTCTTTCAAACTATCTTCACCAAAGTATTATCTTTACCAAGTATTGATCGTCTCCACCTCTTTTATAAAATATTTTACAAAAAAGATAATAAAATAAAAACCCTTCTCAATAATGGTCAAATTAAGTTTGATAAAATCTCTCTTTATCCTAACAAGCTGCCTCTTCATTCCGCATATTATTTTCCATAGCTCTCTTTGCTTACATCTTCTCAACTTTTTAGTTGCCAACATGAACGAGAATGCAACGCTTAGTCATCCTCTTCATCGTCATTGAGTGAGGGCACCTCTCATCCTAGTGGCGAGAATTTTGGTTGTGAGTGGTGCACACAATAACAATGATGCAAAGAGAGCTTGTTCGGTAATAAGGTAGACCTCGCTAGACAGCATGGTGTAGCCGTATGCACGTGGTAACCTAAGCATGTAATATGATTTTCATGCTTGGATAATACGACATATTCTATCTACAATGTATTTTATTATACTTTACATATATATCTTACTTATGTTATTTAGCTACATAAACTCTTCGTAATCAGTTCAACAATACTAATGTATACTAATTTTGCTCCATATAAATAAGTAAAGCAAGGTTTCCCCAAGCAAGAAAAAAAGAGAGGAAATCTTGATACAGACACCAGCCGTACCATAGAAACACCGACGAAGGGGCTGTTTGGTTGGGCTGTTGGGAGCTTTTCCAATGGAAAAAGCCCCGGCCCAACCAAAGGCCTAGCTTTTGCCCAGCTTTTAGCAACAGCGCGTTTGGCTTTAGTGTAGAAAATGGGCCACTGCGGGAAGCCGGCCGGGGGCAGCTTCCCGCAGTGGTCACTTACAGCCGCCGTTTTTTGCCCCTGGGTTTGACACGAAATAACGGGCAAATGCCCTTTCTCCCCCTCGATCCCCTTCTCCATCTCGCCAGCGTCCTCCCGAGGCCTCCCCTCCGGATCCCGCCGTTCCCCGCCGTCCCCTTCTCCACGAACGCAAAGCAACAGCGGGCGGAGCTGACGCCGTCCTCGACCTCCACAGCGGCCCCGTCGCTCCCAGCCCCGGTCTCCTCCACTTCAAGCGAGCGGCGACGACCTTGAGGCCGTCCGGCCGAGCTCCGGTGATGGAGGCGGGAGGTGATGAGACGGTAGACCTGGCCGAGGTGGAGCGTGTCCTTGGGCTTGAGGAGCTTGACCCTGGTGATCTTGGCGCCTCCTCCTGCTCCTGCTCCTCCTCCTCCGGCGGCGGCCGCCATCGCGGCCGCGTCCCCAGCGGCGGCCTTATCTGAGACCCGGAGGATGACGAGCGCGACGTAGTGGCCGGGGTTGGTCCGCATGACGTCGGCGGCGGGCGTGGGCCAGTAGAGCCGCTCCACCTTGCCGCCGGGGTGCTGGATGACGACCTCCGCCGCCTCCGCCGCCTGGCAGTTGCCCATCGCACCCCTCCGCTGCCTCGCTTCCACCAGAGGAAGAGGTCTAGGCGGCGGCGGCGGTGGTGTGAGTTCTCGGGAGGGGAGGGACTGGCGGCGGCTGGGACCGAGAAGGAGGCGGCGGTGGACTGGCGGCGGCGGGGACAGAGGAGGGAGAAGATGCCGGCGGGGGGAGGGAGCTCGGGGGAAGGGGGTTGCCACCGGCGGAGAGCTGGAGCCGGATCTGGAGGCCAAGGGGAGGGAGGAGCCGGAGCGGGCGGCGGTCGTCGGAGCTGGAGCGGCGGCGGTGTCAAGGAGGAGGCGCCGAGGCGGGGTGGAGTTGGGCTGGGGTGGCCACCGGGATGCCCCCTGGCCCCTTTTTATTTCTTTTTTATTTTTTATTTTCTGTAATTTTAGTATAAACAAATATTTTATGTATATTTATTATTTTCTATAAATTTAGTTTAAGCAACAATTTGAATTCTATTTGTATTTGTAATTTATAATTTGTAATTTTTATTTGTATCATTGGATCAAACCTCAGATGTCAATTTTAAAATTTGGTTTATATTGATCTTAGAGGCATTTCAGACAATTTATTCATATGCAGCCAACAGCCACAGCCCAACCAAACGCGCACAGCCGAATCCTCACGTGCCAACAGCCACAACCGCTATTCCATACAACCAGCCAACAGCTACTTTTTCAACAGCCACAGCCAACCAAACAGGCCGAAGAAACCATCGCAGAAACCTCGATGGCTGAACGGACTCAATTCAGGTATCCCAAACCCACACACAACCGAAAGCCACATAAATGCACCCCATTGCACAGAACCCGACGAAGGGAGACTAAAAAACAAGAGCCCAACGCGCGAGCTGACACCCTCCCGAACACAAACACCCACACACCCCCCCTCTCCCCGCTGCACTGCACACCGCACGGCCGCACCCGAGGAAAAAGGTTGGCGAAACCGGGAAAAAAAGCGGGCAAGCAGCAGGCGGGCGCAAGCAATCGAGCCACCGCGCTCGTCACAGCACGGCAGCACGGCATGGGCGCAACACTAAAAAGAAGCGGCCGCACCTCCCCAAACCCACCACCACCACCTCCCAATCTCTCCCACTCTCTCTCTCCTACGCTCCTCTCTCTCCTCCTCGCGCTGCGCCTGGCGAGCTGCTTTCTTGTTGGCTGCGTGAGTAGCGGGGGGCGGGGATGGAGGAGCAGGATCGCGGGTTCGGCGGGGGGCGTGGCGCCGTGCAGGAGCTGGTGCTGCTGCAGCAGGAGCGGAGACGGCGGCAGGAGGAGGAGGAGGAGGAGGAGGAGGTGCGGCGCCAGATGTTTGGGCCGGTCGTCGAGGTGGCGTTTCCGGCGGCGGCGGCGGGCCTGGGCCAGCAGCAGGCGGTTGACTGCGGGGAGCTAGGGAGGGGGTTCTACGAGAGCGAGGCGGGCGGGTCGTCGGAGCCCGAGCCGCATGGGACGGCGCGGGCCCGCGTGGGGGGTCTGGCAGCAAGCGACCCGCGCCGCCGAGGTGCACAACCTCTCCGAGAAGGTGGTGGCTGGCAGGCCTTGCCGTCGTGAACTATTCTTCATTGCACTTCGCTCTGCTTTGCTCTCACCCAGTGGCCAGTGCAGGTGCTAATTGTTCCTTGTTTGCTTTGTCGTGGGGGCGTAGAGGAGGAGGAGCAGGATCAACGAGAAGATGAAGGCATTGCAGAGCCTGATACCGAATTCCAACAAGGTCAGCAAGAACAAAAAACCAAAAAGCCCTTTTCTTTGTCCTTGAATTGGGGGCTGTTGAGTCGTGCTTGCGTGCTGGAAATTTACGAGTTCGTGTTTGCGTTGGTTTGTTGGGTGCAGACTGACAAGGCGTCCATGCTTGACGAGGCCATTGAGTATCTGAAGCAACTGCAGCTCCAAGTGCAGGTGAACCGCTGCATGCCTGCTTGATATGCAACTTGCTAATGCATTTGTTTTGATCGATCCAGACTGCAACACTCATATAAGAGTTGTAGTGGAAGTATCTGGCCTTATTGATCATGACATCATCCATTCGGTAGTAAGTTCTGTCGTTTAATATTGGGAGGTGTTCCACATAGTAGAGGAGTGGTTCTTATCTGTTGACTATTTTACTACAACTTGACTGCTGATGACATTTAGGAGTGTTGATTTGCTTAGATTCATCTTGATAGTTTTCTAATTACAACCTTACCGCTGATGACATTTAGGGGTGTTGATTTGCTTGGATTCATCATGAAATATTTCTAATTATAACCTTACTGCAGATGACATTTAGGAATGTTGATTTGCTTAGATTCATCATGAAATTTGCTTAACATGCTGATTTACACATCTGAACGAGATGTTCATATGTTAGGACTAGTTTCCTAGGGTGAATGCATTTTGGCAAATCACATGTCAATTGACATACTATGCTAGCTAACTATATTCAACAGGTAGGTCCTAATACTTAAACTGCAATGACAAATATGGGTTTTTGAACTGGGTTTTTGTTACAGATGCTGTCTATGAGAAACGGTGTTTACTTGAACCCATCGTATTTATCTGGAGCACTTGAGCCTGTGCAAGCATCACAAATGTTCGCAGCACTTGGTGTTGGTGGGAGAAATGTGACCTCACCAAACTCTGGGGCAGTAGTGCCACCTGTAAACCAAAGTTCAGGAGCTCATCATTCATTTGATCCAATGAGTTCTCCTCCACAAAATCAACCACCACCTCTTGTGTTAACAAGTTGTCCTAACACAACCATTCCAGAGCCTCCATTTCACTTGGAGTCGTCACAATCCCACCTTCGATCATTTCAATTGCCTGAATGCTCTGAGGTAATAGAACAGAAAACTGATCTGAATCTTGCTGTCTGTAAATATGGTATTGCTGTTTCACAGGAGATTTTTTAAAACATGTATTCTTCTGTTTAAAAGATGATGTTTCGAGGGGAGATAATGCCGAAGCATCACCTAACATCAGCTCAAGAAAGATCCAATGCGTCAGGTTTGTGACAATTTATTTAAATAGCTATTCTTGGCAGCATTTTCATTTATCTTGCTGACACCACAACTTTTATTTTCATCTTTTGCTGACATACGCCTTCATCGTCTTAAAGGAAACAAGATGAACTCCATTAGGCAAGAATCACCCATGTTGAACACTGATCATTTTGATGGATGCTCACATAGCAAAGAGCAATCACAGGATATGGTACCCATAAATACAAGGCATGCGTAGGTAAGCTTCTCTTGGCCATGTTTTGAAGAGCCAAGCGAATACAAAATTAAAAAAAACGTTGATATGGTTTGAAATAGGAGGGTAAACATATTTTCAGCTTGATCACAGCATACCATTTCTTTAACTTCACCCTTTGGACTAAGGAGTTGGATTATGGTTCAACTTGATGCTAGATAAAAAATGCTTGGTTTGAACTAACTTGTGTTGTTTGTTTGCATACTATCTAGCATATGTTTAGAACATGGATGTCAAAGTGTGAAAATTATTAATACTTGAAATTTTAATCCTGGACTCCCTGTAAATAAAAATACTGCAGTCAAGAATGAAATTGAGACGATTTAGACATACAGTAGATTGACAAAAAGGTTTTATTTAATCTGTTCGATGACTTCAATCATAGCATGAGAGGGCATATTCCTTCAGATAGGTGAACTAACCAATTTAGCTCAGTATGATACTAGTATTTTATTACATCATCAACTATTTTTCTTCCATGTAACTACCTGCTACAATTGCCAAGTTAGATCGACAGAGCAAAGCAACTCTGTAACTCACTTGCTTTCTGACCTACATTCATATATTTTTTTCCCTTTTCTGTGCATGACCCTTCCTTTTCAGTGTAGTCCGCTATATCTTAATGAAATCTTGACAAATATCAGTTAACATTTTGTTTGTTTGTGAATCCTTAACAGCTTAGGAGGTGGTTATTAGTAGCACTGAAGTCGCTGCGAAGGCATGATGAAAACGTAGTTCAGTAATCTAACCAACAGGCAGGCTTTCCGAATTATTGACCTCCATCACTGTTATTCTTGAAGCGTCCTGAGTGCTTCACTTAATAGTTACTAGGGCAGGTATTGATACTAGAGAACCATGTAATCTTGTCATCAGTTGCTCCTTTTGCAGTCCAATGGAATGCTGGCAGGTAACGAGACTAGTCTGCTATGAAATATTTTCTTTTGAGCAGCACAAGCCATGCTGCTTCTAAGCAACTACCCCCTTCAGATGAGGCAAGAGCCAGAACTCCTGTCAAAATTGTAGATCATGCATTCAGAATATAATCTACCGATGACTTTTTGAAACTGAAAATTCTGCACGGTCTCCTTTGTTTCTGCTGCTGATATGTGGTTTTGTGATCTCAAGGCATAGCATCGATGGACTCAGATTCTATTGCATATTCTACATTTTTGTTTTCGAATGCACATTCCCCATTGTAGAAAGCATGAATCGGAGGAGGCAAGGAGCTATCCATATTCCATTATGAATGATTTGGCCTTTGAGAGAATTCGTTTTAGAAGAATATAGCCCTGTTTGAAATGCAGTAATTCCATAGGAGTTCTGTATTGAGTATATTGTTATCTGTAATTCTCCCGCAAACTTGAATCTCCTCTACCAAATTTCCGTGTTAGAAACAATGTTCCCAGTATGACAGTACATATGTTTTTGAGGTGCGATTGTACCGCAACTATGAACCAATCCTAATTACATGAGAATGATCATACCTAGTGTTGAGATTGTGTCGAACATATGTACGAGTATGTTATGTATTAGAATTGGACTCGTATTAGCAGATAGGGTTAGTAGTGTTCGGGTCTAGCATGTCTGTAATCCAGGCTCTTATTTAATGTGGGCGTCGCTGCTTGTAACCTGTGAGAGACTCGAACTAATATGAGCTAATGAACAGAACGTTGTCAGATTGGCCCCTACTGGTGGTCTGACCGACCAGCCTCGGAGATGTTGGCGACGATGGTGGCCGGTTAATGGAAAGGGGCCGAGGGCCTGACAAGAGCTCTCGGGGTTGTAGGTTTCGGCTGAACCTTGTTAACAAATCTTGATGTCTTTTCTACATGCATGTTTACGTTTTGATCTAACATTGCGCAATGGGTGACGGTCGTCATGGAGATTGGCTTATGGCGGGGCTGATTTCGCAACAAGTGGTACTAGTGCGCAATGTTGGATCGGTGGCTTCCGACAGAGGGGGGGGGGAGGGTGAATGTCGAATTTCAAATCTCTTTCACAAATTTTTCACATACATAATCAATTTTAAAGAACTAGTATGATCTGAGTGAAAATGCAGCGGAAAGACCCCCAAAAGCCCTTAGTAATGTGGAGCTCGTCGATAGCTTCGAAACGTGTCTAAGATCACTAAATTCCGAGTTGAAACGCAAAAGTTATGGCAGAAACAGTGAAACAACCCAGCCTGAAGAAACAGAGAATTCCGGAAGTACCGGGAATTTTTCCGGTTGTACCGATTTTTGGTACTGTTCTTAGTGAAGAAATTCAGCCTGAAGAATTCCGGAAGTACCGGGAATTTTTCTGGTTGTACCGATTTTTGGTACTGTTCTCAGCACGCAAAAACAGCAGCGAATCTCGTTAGTTCCGAGATTGAAGAATCGGAAGCACCCGGATTTCTGAAGAATTTGAAGACTTTCGAAGAATTCTGCAGAAGAACAGTCAGGTTCAAAACTGAGATTTCGATCCAACTTTTTGGCTAATTCAAAATCTACCCAACCAAATTCAACCAAAATTTACAGAGAGATGTAGGAAGGTCTTGTGAATCTAGATCAAGTATTGATCTTCATAAAAACTTCTCAAGTTAAGACCTTTACCCCTTTTTCTTCAATCAACTCTAAAAATGAAGAAAAGAGAAATTTTGAGAGGAAAGGAAGCTCGTGAGGAATCTTGATCTCAAATCAATATGGCATCATCTCACATGTCCCAGCAACCTATTCCGAGCCCCAAATCACAGAATCAAAACTTCTTCATGACTCAATCACAAAACTCCATTTCTTGGCTTCTTCTTCAAGAAAACTCAAAATCAAGAAAGAAAAGGATTGATCCTTGGATATGCTTGGATGGGATCAGTCCAGAGGTGATCTCCCCATCATTTACTTGCCATACCACGAATCAAACCACCAAGAAGGCAAGAAAATGAAAATAAAAAAGATTCAAAGAATGAATGGCTCAAGAACACATAGGGATTGAAGAAATCTTTTTGTATTGGATTTTCGTGGCTTTTCTTTGGAGTTCACAAGCCTCTCATCTAGGCAAAGCACTCTTCAAAGTGCAGCTCTCAAAAGCTAATCAAAAGGGTTGAGCGATAAGCACCTCTTACCCCTCCTTTTATAGTGGTGGAGGCATACCTCCCACCACTTGGGCCTTAAGCCCACTTAGATGGCATGGGCACTTAGCACGCATCACAAAGCGTCTAAGTGATCCATCCACCATCTATCCTCTCCTTCTACCCTAAGCAACTAACCCTAAACCGCTTCCCGGCCTCCGCCGCAGTTTCCTGGTTATGCTTCGGTAGATTCCGCGTTTTTACCAAAACGCCCTCGCACTGACTTGGTCCTCACGTCTCGTCTCCACCCGCTTTCTTGTCCTCCGCGTACATGCTTTTAAGCCGCACGATGTCGTCGCCACCTCCTTGACCGCATCTCAGCCCTCCAAGCCTCATGCCGGTCCATATGGCCGAACCATCGCCGCACCCAACTCGCACCTGCACACAACAGACCAAGCAAAGCGTTGCGAGCACAAGTCTTCAACTTGACCCAAGTCAGTCGAGAAAAATCCTTCATCCACTCAATTTTTCCTTGAGACAAATTGAGAAACTCAAACTTATCAAACACACAACAAGTAATTCAAACCACGAATTCATGCAACCAAAAGAATCAACTCCACATAAGATGGCAAAATATTCATCACAAATATTGTCAAGTCCTCACATGACTCACAATCTCCCCCTTGATGAATATATTGCCAACATCTCTCAATCAATCAAATTGGAGTTGGTTTAAAGATTTAAAAGCAATCGAGTTGCAAGAATTCACACTTGGCCAAAAGAAAGAGAAAGCAAGCACCGGGCCAATTGCATGTGAACAAGAGTAAGATCCAAACTGTGAGTGAAGACTTAACATATGCGAAGAAACTCTCCCTCACTCCTATAATCCATATATCTATGATCTACTCCAGAAAATACGAAATCCATCCAAAGGTATGATTGATATGATGATTTCTCCCCCTTGGCATTATAATCATCAAGGATAAGCATGTATGCATGAAATTTTTGATTTTTCAGTTCGAGCGAGCTTTGAAGATTATCCAAAATGAGACACAAAAAGTGCTAATATACCACATAGGTGCTCACCAAACCATAAGAAGACATGTAGATCAAGAAGAGCAGCTAGCATATCAAGTTCTTAGCATATTAAAGAGTTCACTAGTAATGAGCGCCAGACTAGGTAGTCACAATTGCAATGACTCTAAACATGAGTGAAGTATGACAACCTAACGCTAAGCCATGACTAGGAGGACAACCGATCAAGATTAGGACCAAAATACTCTACCACATGCTGAATTAAGCAATCACAAGATTAAATGGATTAGACACAACCAAAATACAACCCCCTGTACGAGGAAGTATCTTGAGTGATTCATCCTGACTTTTTCACATTGAGTCCACATGATTATTTGGACTAGCCACAACCAAAGTACTACCTCCTGCACGAGCAAGTACCTTGAGTGATTCATCCCTATTTTAGCATTTTTCACATTAGCATATGATAGATTTCAAGCATGTAGAGCAAAAACTAGTGACTTTTGATGACAATAAGCATTCTCCGACCCGAGCCACAAAAGCCTAGGCATGTTAAGCCACTAGCAGTCCTAATCAAGATTACCATGAAGTCCTATCTTTGACCAGTCATAAACAAAGATCATAGTTGCAATACTAGAGTCATGAGCAGATTCAAAAGCAAAGGATTCCCTAGCAGGCAACTCATCAGTAGATCAAAGATTTAAATTCAAGTTATTGTCCAATTAAGCTAGCATCACAGATTCTTGAGAACACATATCAAAATATGGTGAAATGAGCTAGACAATCAGAATATGGCATATAGCGAACTCGTAGAACTCATTGTTTCATCAAGGATAATAGACAAAGCTCGTGAACATGTAAAGTGCACATGATATATCACAAATGATGCAAAATGCACTATATTACACTATGATACACAGTGAGAAGACTCCCCCTCAAACCAACCCATGGGGATGAACAATTTCCAACTCCCCTCTAAGTGCACAGAATCGTGTGGGATCTAATGGCTTGGTAAAGATATCCGCGAGCTGATTTTCAGAATCAACAAACTTAAGCACTACATCACCCTTCTCAACATAGTCTCTCAGGAAATGAAACCGCACATCTATATGCTTAGTCCTAGAATGCTGCACTGGGTTCTTAGCAATGTTAATAGCACTAGTGTTATCACAGAAAAGTGGAACACTATCAAAAGACAACCCAAAATCCCGCAAAGTCGAAATCATCCAAAGAATCTGACTACAACAACTAGCGGCTGCAACATACTCAGCTTCAGCAGTAGATTGTGCAACAGAAGATTGTTTTCTAGAAGACCATGAAACAAGAGAAGTGCCAAGAAAATGACAAGTGCCAGAAGTACTCTTGCGGTCTATCTTACACCCGGCAAAGTCTGAATCAGAAAAACCCCGAATCCCAAGAACAGAAGAGCATGAATACCAAAGTCCAAACTCAAGGGATGATCGAAGGTATCTCATGATGCGCTTCACAGCTTGCCGGTGGGAGTCTCTCGGCGAGGCTTGAAACCTCGCACATAGGCAAACAACGAACTAGATGTCCGGCCTTGTCGCCGTCAGGTAGAGGAGGGAGCCGATCATACTCCTGAACTCCTTCTGGTCCACCGCCTCTTCTTCTTCATCAGGACCAAGTGACGTTGCAGTAGACATCGGGGTATTGATTGGCTTGGCATTGCTCATCCTGAATTTCTTCAATAGATCCTTGGTGTACTTGGCCTGATGCACAAAAGTGCCCTCCTTTGTCTGCTTAATTTGTAGCCCCAAGAAGTATTGGAGCTCACCCATCATGGACATCTCAAATTCCCTGCTCATCATCTCAGAAAACTTGAACACAAGAGCATTAGAGGAGCTACCAAAGATTATGTCATCCACATAGATTTACACTATCAGAAGGTCATTGCCACGCCTAAGAAGAAACAAGGTTTTGTCTACCCTTCCCATTTCAAAACCATTTTGAATCAAAAAGCTCTTAAGTCTATCATACCAAGCTCTAGGAGCTTGCTTAAGACCATAGAGAGCCTTCGACAGTTTGAACACATGGTTAGGGTATTTAGGGTTCTTAAATCCTGGAAGTTGTTTGACATAGACTTCTTCTTCAATGAAACCGTTAAGAAATGCACTTTTCACATCCATTTGATAAAGCTTGAACTTCTTAGAAGCTGCAAATGCAAGCAAAATGCGTATAGCCTTCAAGCGAGCTACTGGTGCAAAGGTCTCATCAAAATCAAAGCCCTTTATTTGACTAAACCCTTGGGCTACAAGTCTAGCCTTGTTGCGAATAACAATGCCATCCTCACTTTGCTTGTTCTTGAACACCCACTTGGTTCCAATGATATTGTGACCAAGTGGAGGCTCTACAAGCGCCCAAACCTTATTTCTTTCAAAATTTTCTAACTCCTCATGCATGGCATTGACCCAACTATCATCAGAAAGTGCATGACATATATCTTTGGGCTCAAAAGATGCAACAAAAGCTGAATGCGCAAATTCTGAGGAAGGAATGGACCTGGAGTGAGTTACATGCTCAGAGATGTCGCCGATGATCTACGTTGGAGGGTGATCCTTCTGGAGACGTTGTGGACCCCCGAACTCATTTGGAACTCGAGTGGAAGTAGCCTCGACAGCCTCTACCTCAGCTGTAGAAGAGGTGGGAAGCTGAGCTGCCGGTGAAGAAGGTGCCACCGTCGATGATGAAGTCGCCGGTGCTGGACCCTCAGCTACTGTTGAAGAAACCACTGGAGGACCAACAGCTGCCGCCTGAGAAGTGGGGGCACGGCCCACGCCACTCTCAAAGTCATCTTTATCCTGGAAGATCGACTCGGACTCCTGTGAAACACCTGAAAGCTCGGGTCTAGCAGAGCTAGCCTCATCAAAAGTCACATCATAGGACTCCACAATGGTGTTAGTCTCAAGATTAAGCACTCGATATCCTTTCGAATGTCCAGGGTATCCAAGCATGATACCATCAGAAGTACGCGACTCGAACTTATTGAGAAGGCCCTTCTTCAGGATAAAACATTTGCAAGCAAAAACCCTAAGATGGTACACATTTGGCTTCTTCCCAAACATAAGCTCATAAGATGTCACGTGCAGAGAAGAGCGCAGAAAAATTCGATTTGACACATAGCAAGCGGTGTTGACGGCCTCGGCCCAATACCGTCGCGATGTGCCATACTCATCAAGCATCGTTCTTGCCATCTCAACTAAAGTTCTATTCTTCCTCTCCACAACACCATTCTGCTGTGGGGTGCGTGGAGTGGAGAATTGGTGCTCAACACCACGATTAGCAAGAAAATCTGTGAAAGAAGCATTCTTGAACTCTAACCCATTATCGTTGCGAATTCCCTTCAAAGAGCCAGGAAAGAGATTCAAGAGCCTCAAAGCCAAATCTCGAAAGAACTCAAATGCCTCAGATTTGTGCTCCATGAAAAACACCAAAGAGAACAGAGAATAGCCATCAACAATGACAAGAACATACCACTTCCCACCCGCCGATCGAACTCGAGCTGGATCTACAGTGTCCATGTGTAAAAACTGAGCGGGTCCATCGGTCTTCACCTGATTGACAGGTGGATGAGAAGCGGCAACTTGTTTGCCATGACGACATGGGGCGCATACCAAATCGTTGACTGGTTTGAGTTTGGGCAAACCTCTCAGAAGGTCAAGGCTGCCAACTCTAGTCAAGTGGTCAAAACCAACATGCCCCAAACGTCGGTGTCAAAGTTGAAACACTGAAGAACTAGTTGCAAGAAAGCACCTAGACTCAGAAGAACTAAACTCGGCAGCAAGAACTCTACCGGGACGAGAAATACCAAAAGCAAGTGCACCCGAAGAGTCAAGAACACGACATCCATTCTTCTTAAAGCACACCTCATAATCATCATTAATAAGCTGTGAAACAGAAATGAGGTTGTATTTCAGTTTGCTCACAAGGGCAACATCCTTGAGGATGTTGTTGTTGTTGACTCGCACTGCACCCTTGTGTGTCACACGTCCACGGGAGTCATCTCCAAAAGTGATGTACTCATCATCGGACGTCTTGTTGAGGGAGGTGAACCATTTTGAGCTTCCGGTCATGTGACATGAACACCCGGAATCAACGAGCCACATGTTCACCAACCCTCGCCGACCAACCTACACAAAAGGCCGAAGACGAGTGGGCTCAGTACTGGGGTTAGTAAGCAAAGATTTTTGAATCCAGTACTGAGTCACTCGCTGAAAAGGAACAAAAGATCGTAAGTGATTCGTATGCAATGCAACACCTTGAGCAACTTTACGACCCTGACCTAGACCCCGCCACGGAGGAATGTCACGCACCGGAGCATGTGAACCACCTCCAAGAGGACGACGAGAAAACTCTAAGCGACCTAAACCCTGTCGCCTACTAGAGCCACCAGAAACCTCAACATGTTGAGGCCTCGTGTGTGTCTTAGAAGCACTCAACGTGTTGACGCGTCGTTGAATACCCCTAAGAGTACGAACACGGTCACGACGCTCCTCCTTGAGACGTCGAAAGCAGAACTCAACTAGGTGACCATCCTTATGACAATGAGTGCATTGGTATTTTACCCTGTGCGAGGTAGCACCAACTGAAGCTGAAGCACTCTTGTCCTTAAACGGTGAATCCAGATAACCTTCTGACGTAAACACTGTTCCCCTCTCCCCCTGAGCTATTGCAATCAAGCCTCTACCAAGAGAACCAATGGGATGAGGAGGATGATTCTTATTTTCTTCCACATGATTAAAACCTAGACCTTTGCCTGAGCTAACTCTAGACTTGTCTAAGATCATGTCAAGTTCTTTTCTACCTCCAGAAAATCTCTCCAAAGTTTTCTTGAGGTAGTCAACTTCCCTAAGCAAAGGAGCACATGTAAGACAAGCTCCTGAAACTGACACTCTAACAGCTTTCTCATATTTTTCTTTGTATGCTCCTAGTTCAAGTTTTAGAGACTCACAAGACACACAAGTAATGCTACATGTTTCAGCTACTGTTTTCTTAAACCTTTCTCTAAATGCAGCATGCATAGTAGAAACATCATTCTCAAACTCATGGCAAAATGTGCAAGTAGAAGAAATAGCATGAGAAACATCAACAGGTAGCTTAGAAGCAGTAGCATTAGCCAAAGTGAGTTTTCTGTAAAGCTCAGAAATGTGTCTTCCTAGGTCCTGATTTTCTTCAACTAGTTCAGAGCATTTATCACACACTGGTCTTCTCATTTCAAGCACAGATTGATTCAATTCTTTATTTCTACCTTCCAAATACTTGCATCTTAAACATGGGGAAGATTCTTGAGTGCTCTTAGAACTAATGCTAGCAAGTTGATTCTTAGCATTCTTGAGTTCATTAGCATGAAATGAGTGAGCAATGCAACCAGCAAGATAAACAGTTTTAAGCTTGGCTAGATTGTCCTTATAGACCATAAGCTCCTGGATGACAAATATATGCAACATGAAACCTAGAGCGAAGCACAATTTCATCTCATTCAACTCATTCAGAGGTGCTAAGCTAGAGGAACATCCTAGAGATTCACAAGAAGACAAACTAGCATGTGAAGCCTTAAGCATGTCAATTTCTTTCTTCAGAGAGTTTAAGTCATCATCCTTAGAAGTGCAAAAGGAGCAGGGGCTCGACTTAAGTTTATCAATTTCAATCATGGATGATTTGAGCAATTCACTTACACTAGCATGTGCATCTTTAGCTTCAAGAAATTCTTTGTGTAAAACATCACAACTAGCACACTCATCATCACTACTTTTCAGTTTAGCAATTTCTAGTGTAAGAGAATTAACTTTCTTAGTTAGATCTTTAGATTTCTTGATTGAAGCAAACAAGGCATCATTTTGCACATCAAACATATCAAGCAGTTTATCATGCCTAACACTGAGCTCATCAAAAGTGCAACTTACATCGCTTTCAAGATCTTCGTCGTCGCTCTCTTCTTTGGATCTCGCCATGAAGCACATGCCGGTGAAGCCATGTTCTAGCCATGAAGCACATGCCGGTGAAGCCATGTTCTACCTTTTTCTTCCCTTTCTTCTTGTGCCTGAGCGGCTCCGGTTCATCCTCGTTTGAAGAAGAGGAAGACGAAGAAGAGTTGGAGCTGTTGTCGCTATCTCCAAAAGCAGCGAGAGCTCGACGAAGGTTCTTCTCTGCCTTACGCATCTTGGGCATTGATCCAAACTTGTTCCTTCTCTTGTCCTGAAACTTAGAGGCAAACTTGTTTCTCTCTTTAGGATTAAGACACTCGGATCGAATGTGGCCTTTCTCACCACATCCATAGCAAGTGATGTCCGAGGATTTCCTTCTCCTATTTCTCACATTCTTGTATGCCCTAGAGAAGCATTTTGCAAATAACGTGAGCTCATCCTCGGGAAGAGATTCAAGCTGATCATCAGACAAAGAAGACAAGACTGCAAGAGACAGTCTAGAAGAAGAAGAAATCATGCAAGTGTCAAAGTTGACACTAGGAGACACTATCCCTGATGGATCCGAGGAAGTGTTCCCAACAAGAGCCAAAGTCTTGGTCTTTGAGCCATTTCTGTTCTCCGAAGTGATCTCATGAGTGGAGAGCTTGGAGAACAGGTGATCGAGTGTGAGAGTGGCAAGATTGGCGGACTCTTGGATGGCAATCTTCCGCACTTCAAAAACGGGTTCTAATGTGTTCAACACATGCCTAGCCATCTTTGAGTCAGAGTACCTCACTCCCACACTCCTGAGCTTATTCACAATTCTTTCAAATCTCTCAAAAAGCTCAGAAATTGATTCCCCAGGGCGTTGCTCAAAACGATTGTATTCAACTCTATATTGATCCGCTCGAGCAATCTTGACTTGGTCGGACCCCTCATGGTAGGTGATCAAGGTCGACCAAATCTTGTGAGCGGTATCAAGATGAGCAACCCGCTCATGCTCCTTCCTATCCAAACCAGAGAGCAAATAGTTGATGGCCTTGCAATTGTTTTCAACATCAACCTGATTTTCAGCCGTCACTTGTGCAGGAAGAGCAAAGTCCGTTTCAATGATTTTCCAAATAGCAAGCCCCTCTGACTGGATAAAGATTCTCATTCGATTTTTCCAGAACTCCCAGTCCGTCCCATTGAAGACAGGAGGACGAGTCGAGTATCCGTGGGAAGACATGGCTCGCAAAGCTAGTCAAAGCTTATAGAGAAGCGAGACCGGGCTCTGATACCACTTGTTGGATCGGTGGCTTCCGACAGAGGGGGGGTGAATGTCGAATTTCAAATCTCTTTCACAAATTCTTCACATACATAGTCAATTTTAAAGAACTAGTATGATCCGAGTGAAAATGCAGTGGAAAGATCCCCAAAAGCCCTTAGTAATGTGGAGCTCGTCGATAGCTTCAAAACGTGTCTAAGATCACTAAATTCCGAGTTGAAACGTAAAAGTTATGGCAGAAACAGTGAAACAACCCAGCCTGAAGAAACAGAGAATTCCGGAAGTACCGGGAATTTTTCCGGTTGTACCGATTTTTGGTACTGTTCTTAGTGAAGAAATTCAGCCTGAAGAATTCCGGAAGTACCGGGAATTTTTCCGGTTGTACCGATTTTTGGTACTGTTCTCAGCACGCAAAAACAGCAGCGAATCTCGGTAGTTCCGAGATTGAAGAATCGGAAGCACCGGGATTTCTGAAGAATTTGAAGACTTTCGAAGAATTCTGCAGAAGAACAGTCAGGTTCAGAACTGAGATTTCGATCCAACTTTTTGGCTAATTCAAAATCTACCCAACCAAATTCAACCAAAATTTACAGAGAGATGTAGGAAGGTCTTGTGAATCTAGATCAAGTATTGATCTTCATAAAAACTTCTCAAGTTAAGACCTTTACCCCTTTTTCTTCAATCAACTCTAAAAATGAAGAAAAGAGAAATTTTGAGGGGAAAGGAAGCTCGTGAGGAATCTTGATCTCAAATCAATTTAGCATCATCTCACATGTCCCAGCAACCTATTCCAAGCCCCAAATCACAGAATCAAAACTTCTTCATGACTCAATCACAAAACCCCATTTCTTGGCTTCTTCTTCAAGAAAACTCAAAATCAAGAAAGAAAAGGATTGATCCTTGGATATGCTTGGATGGGATCAGTCCAGAGGTGATCTCCCCATCACTTACTTGCCATACCATGAATCAAACCACCAAGAAGGCAAGAAAACAAAAATCAAAAAGATTCGAAGAATGAATGGCTCAAGAACACATAGGGATTGAAGAAATCTTTTTGTATTGGATTTTCGTGGGTTTTCTTTGGAGTTCACAAGCCTCTCATCTAGACAAAGCACTCTTCAAAGTGCAGCTCTCAAAAGCTAATCAAAAGGGTTGAGCGATAAGCACCTCTTACCCCTCCTTTTATAGTGGTGAAGGCATACCTCCCACCACTTGGGTCTTAAGCCCACTTAGATGGCATGGGCACTTAGCACGCATCACAAAGCGTCTAAGTGATCCATCCACCATCTATCCTCTCCTTCTACCCTAAGCAACTAACCCTAAACCGCTTCCCGGCCTCCGCCGCAGTTTCTTGGTTATGCTTCGGTAGATTCCGCATTTTTACCAAAACGCCCTCGCACTGACTTGGTCCTCACGTCTCGTCTCCACCCGCTTTCTTGTCCTTCGCGTACATGCTTTTAAGCCACACGATGTCGTCGCCACCTCCTTGACCGCATCTCAGCCCTCCAAGCCTCATGCCGGTCCATATGGCCGAACCATCGTCGCACCCAACTCGCACCTGCACACAATAGACCAAGCAAAGCGTTGCGAGCACAAGTCTTCAACTTGACCCAAGTCAGTCGAGAAAAATCCTTCATCCACTCAATTTTTCCTTGAGACAAATTGAGAAACTCAAACTTATCAAACACACAACAAGTAATTCAAACCACGAATTCATGCAACCAAAAGAATCAACTCCACATAAGATGACAAAATATTCATCACAAATATTGTCAAGTCCTCACGTGGCTCACACGCAAGATTTGATTGGATCTTGAAGCGGTGCGGAGGAACTTTACGGATATCAAGGGAGCTTGTCGACGTGCGCGAGCATGGTTGGTGAGGGTGGCAGCATATGTGTCCTGTGCATGCATCCACGAGGCGTCAAGCTGCAGCGGATGTGGTGCGAGGTGGAGCATGGTGGCGACGGCTTCGAGGGGGTCGGTATCTAGAGTCGTGGCATCGACGGCATCGACAACAAAATGACAGTTTTCGGAGCAGTGATCTCGAACAATGGCGAGATCGTGCGTGTGACGATGCAAGACAATTGACGGTTAGACCTCCCGAGAGGCGGTTGAACCGACCATTGGAAAACTGGTCGCAGACAGCGGCCGGATCGGTGCGGTGATAGCATGGGCGGTCAGTCCGCCCAGGGAGGGGCGATAAGACTAGGTGGAGTCGTGCTCGACTCGAACTTGGGCCAGAGTATGAGTTAGATGCAACGAGTGACAGCGGCCTGCGCGGGCGATAAGACCGCCTAGGTGGGGCAATCAGACCGCGCGTGTGGTTGGGTCCGGTTTAGACTCAAGATGGAGTCCGAGTCAGATGAGGAGGTGCAATGCAACTTCAGGCGGGGGCGGTGCATGACGTCGGCTTCGACTCAAGCTTAGGTTCGTTGGAGTGCCATGGTAGCGGCACCGGCCGGTCGGACCAGCAGTGATGGCTAGTCAGACCGATGGAACAACAAAGGCGGCTTTTCAGCAAGGGCGAGCCATCGTTAGCTCGTCGAGCCAAGGAGGGCTAGGTCCTTTGGTGCACGGCGTCGTGCAGGGTCAGGACCAGGGCACGGTGCTGTCGGAACGGGTTCGACCACTTTAATTCAATGAGGGCACGGACTGATCCAAGATAACGTGTATACTAGGGAGAGGAGACCAGATCGGTGGGTGTGGATGAGTTGGGACAGTCACAGGTCTTATTGAAGATGGAGGCGGAATCCGAATAGGACTCCACTTGGAGTCTGAGTCCAACTTGGATTCGAGTTCGAGTGGGAGAAGGTGGAGGACTTTGGGATCTCTTTAAGTAGAGGTCCATATACTCCGGGACACAGATAGATCAACGGCTAGGGTTTTGTGGAGAGACAGGTTGAGGCAAAGATCTAGTTGAGCATTTGGAGCACTTAGCCTATTCTCCAACCATTCATCACACCCCTCTTAATAGTATGACATTTCTTATAATCAATAGGAAATATTGCCTAATCTTCACGTTTTCCTTGTCATTTCTCTTTTCAACTTTTGAAGGGTCGTCTATGCCAGTTGAACTTCACATATGGGATTAAAACATGTCCAGACACTTAATAGTGTCATTAATCCCTTAATCATTCATCACTAATCATCAAAACCCACTAGGGGCCTAGATGCACTTTCAATCTTCTCCTTTTTGGTGATTGATGACAACACGATTAAACCTTCGATTTTGGATAGAAATAATTAAGTTTTGCTTTGTTGGATATATGATGAGCTCCCTCTAAATGTGTGCATTTTAAAAGTTTACTCTGAATTCAAAATGCACATATTTGCCAGTGATATGTGAGAGCTCCCTCTGTATCCAAGACTCTGTCAGATTGTATAGTGTACAATAAAGCATATGAAAAAATAAACCATGCATCCAAGATGATAAGACATGATATGAATAGCAATTAAGTAAACAACATTGATAAAGCATGGGACATGTCTTACATCACAAAGTTTCACAAGTTCACCCTATAGCACATAAATAAATGAGTTTACAAGACAAATAAGATCAAATGAAAATGCCAAATCTTGTAACTCTCGACTCCAAAATGAACCTATCCTACCCTATTCTCCCCCTTTGGCATCAAGACACCAAAAAGAGAGAAGCTACTCGGGCTCCTCATCACCGTCGTCATCGTTTCCATGAGCTAAGGGAGGTAAAGCTTCCGAAGATAGTGAGAGCGGTTCGAGAGTAGAACGGGTCTAGGATGGGCTCATCATCATCACTAGGAGCATACTCAGAGCAGTCTGGAGTGATGTCTGGCATGCTCATGACCACATGCATCTCCATCCTGATGGTGTTCTTCTTCTGAATCTTCCTAATCTGAGACTGCTCCATCTTGATGCTCATGTACATGAAGAATATGGACTTTGAAGCATCTATGGTCAAGCGGGGGACACTCTGAGGGAAGGGGGTCCTCTTTAGCCTTGGAGGAAGAGGGCTTCATCACATCAAGGTAGGCTTCTTCGGCCCGGGCTAGCACACTCCACGAGTGACATCCCTGTGGAACTCTTCGCCAGAGACGGTGTCCACCAACCTCTAGATGTATGGAGCAAAGAAAAGAGATCTCTTCTACTCCACCATGGCAAGGCGGATCTCATTAAAGATGAAATCCATCACATGAATCTTCCCCTAATACTTTATCTCCTTCAGGAGGTTCAGCAAGTATTTCTTGAGAAAGGAGGCATCCCCGGCCTTGGGAGACATGGTATGCCAGAACAACTTGTTTAAGGTGGCATAGAGTGGCTTTAAGCCACTGATGTTTCCATGGATCCCCATTATACCCCTCTGGTACAAGATGGAGATGGCATCTGCAGCGAGACAGTTGACATCATGAAGTTCTTGGACTCAACATCCTCAGACTCTAGGACTCCAAGAATCCTTGCAAAGTCATCAAAGTTGGCCTGGTACCTCTTGCCATGGGTCACACAATTTCTTGGCATCATCCTTCTCAATGAAGAGAGTGGCATAGAACTGCAAAATGACCTCATCATTCTAGTTGTATTGGAGCCCCATGATGTGATTTAGCCCCTTCTCCCCACATGCTTCATACACCTTAGGAAACTTGAAGGAATATGCCCTCATATACCTTCAGTCAGTGGGCCTCTGGTGGATGACAGGTTCCTCAAGCTTGAGATAGATCGACTAATAGATGTCCTGTTGTACCAAGGTATGGAACCTCGGGTCAACTGAGTCCTTCTTGGCATAGGGATTGACATCCCACTTGATCTTTTGATATTTGCTCCTTGGCATGGACTTGTAATCCACCACCTCTATTGGAGCACGGCCTCTCACAGGTTGATGGATATTCATGACTGACTTGTCCTCTGGTGGTGATAGAGGAGGAGCAGCTTTGGCTTTCATGCCACTCTTTGCTGATGCTTTCTTGGGGGTAGCAGTGGATTCAGCCAACTTCTTGGTCTTCCTAGGAGGGCCTGTCCTCCAAGCATCTTCCAATGCTAGGGTCCTCTAAGCAATGCCCATGAACTTCTCTAGAGTAGGAGCGGAGGAAGCGGCATCCTTGGGACACTTCTTTAGGCTGGGATCCTTAACCTTCCTGATGGCCCTTCTATTCGTCATATTGATGGGAATGCCATCCTCATCATCGGAATTGGGACAACTTCCGGCACTCGACGATGGTCCTCGCTAGAGTCAGAGCCGTCATGGTGCTCCACATGAGAACTCACTGTGAAGAAGTAGATAAGAGAGTAAGGTAAGTGCACATGAGATCTTGGAGGAAGCTTCGATCGATCATCGACAAACTTCATAGAATTAGGGCATCAAATCGTCTGTCTGGATACTTTGGGTCTGAACTAGGAGTATCTGACTCAGTTGGTGTATCCAGATTGAACAGGAGTATCTGGCAAGATAGTCGAGCTCTAACCATAGAAATCTAATGATGGCAAAATTAACAAGTGGATCTAAAAGAACATACTTAGACTTGCACAAGGATAAGATGGGGAGTGAGATTACCTGGAGTATCCAACGGATTCAACCCCGGGGGAAGATTGGTGCGTCCCATCTTGAGAAATGGAAGAGAGCAAGAACATCACGATGAAGAGCTCTGTTGAGGCAATTGAGGCCCGCGTGGAGGTCTCCAAGCTGATGCGCCGATGGAGGAGGGTCTCTAGAGGGTTCGGAAGGCAGTGACAGATAGGGCAAAGTAGAGGTGAAGGCTCGGTGTTGCAGCATGGCAATGTGGAGGGGTGTGCGACGCACATAGGAGCAAGAGTGGAGGCAACAACGGCCAATGGCAGGCCGACGGGACAGGTGGTCGTCACCAGACTCCTCCTCACAGGTGGGCGCTTATCACCGGTGGCTTGGACGCGTGGAGAGGATGCCCTGACCAGTAGGCCCCGCTGGTCAGTAGCAAAGAAGGCGGGACCACGATGTTGATGCTGATGGTGGGCTCGGCCTAGTAGTGCATGAGGTAATGGGCAGCGAAGCCGACCCAAAAGGTAAGGGGCTTTTCTTTATTTTATTTTTGTTTTGTTTTGAGATTTGAACTAGCAGAGGATTTGAAGTTAGGTTTCTAAATTTGAAAAATTCAAAGAGGGTCTTTATGGTATTTATAACCTCCGTGAATTATCTTAGATTAAAATAATTTATTTTGACTGTCATTTAAGTATAAATGCAAATTTGTTCAAACTTAGGTTTGAACTATAGATAGTTAAAATAATTTTCAAATATTTTTGAAAAATTTATATTTGTATCCAGGCGTATACATAAAACTCAGATATAAATATTTATATTTTCCTTAATTAAGGTATTATAGTTTTGTTCATTTGAAAATAATTTGAAAAACCTTTTATTTAAATATGAAATTCAATTTTAAATGACTTGGCAATTTTCAGAGAGCTTATCTGAGATATTTAGTACTTCAAAATAATTGGAAGGAAATTTGGATGATTTTGGTTTCATAATTTTTATTTGAGTTGATTCTAGGTCAACTTTTGGAAGGTTTTTGGTTTGAAACATTCTTGATGCTCTATATGCATAAATTAATTGAGGAAAAGCTTTACTCTATTACATAATCATCATTAATGATCTTATATACACATGTTTATAAAAGGTGGTCATTATAGTGCAAGGTGATCTAGGCTAAGTGCTCTTCACCTTGGAATGCATGATCTAATCGGTGCCAACACTTTGTCGCAATGTGCCCAATTTTGTCACACAATGGGCACGTCTGCCGCTGCCGCGACCTTGGTTGCCATCAGGTCTTGTGTTGCCGCGGCCTCTAACGTTGCCGTGACTACAACCTCGACCACTATTGTGGTCACCGTAATAATTTCCACCACTGTGGTTGCCACCACCATGTTTTGGTCGGGTGACCGGAGAAGTTTGTGAGGAGGCGCCTTGTTCTCCAAGTTGGATACCTCCTTGTCCGCCAATCTGGTAGTGCATCAGGGTTTGCTCGTGCCGGTTCTCATTTTTTTTAGATAACGGAAGAGGAAACCCTCCCAGCCTCTGCACTGACGTGCACAACCAATTTATGACAAAGTTTGACAAACCAACGTGTAAACGAACCGGAATGCCCAAACATGGGCGGCAACATGAAGAAAGAAAAAGTACAACTCAATAACTGTTAAAGCTTAAGCAGTCAGCTGCTTAGTAAACCGCCATCCATGGTGATAAAATGCTCCCACCTGATAGTTTCCAGCCGACTGCATCCCGCTAGCATATCCTCTTGGCGCGAGCCACATTGCAGGGTAGCCCACGACCACAGCCAATTAGTAGACATAAACAAGACTTGCAAATGATTGTTAGATTTCTTTTTGGCAAATATGATGTCATTGCGGCATAACCAAATAGACCAAATAATAGCCGTCGCACCAACATGGATAAGAGGAATTAACTGAGCATTAATATTGGAAAGCCAGTTTCCCATCATATGATAGACATCACAAGGTTTAGATATCGCAAAGGCTATTTCAACAATCCGCCAAACAAAACGAGCTAAGTCACAATCAAAAAATAAATGGAAGTACTTTCATCCTTTGTGCAAAAAGAACACTTCGGACTACCCCTCCATTGTCGCTTTAGAAGGTTGTCTTTAGTTAAAATGACCCCTCCGCATAAATACCATAAAACACTTTGATCTTGAGAGGCAATTTCAAATGCCAGAGAACCGTATGTCGAAATCTGATATTACAATTGGATAAAGCTGTATACATGGATTTAACGAAAAAAACCCAATTAGAAGTAAGCTGCCACAGAATCCTGTCACCTGAGTTATGCAATACAAAGGAGGATACCTGCATCATTAAGTTATGAAGGGACCTCGCATGATGATCCAGGATTGCTCGCATAAATCTTAAATTAAGAGGGTACATACGCATGACCATAGCCACCGATGCTGTTTTATCCCTAACAATGTTGAAAAGAGTAGGATACTGCTGGCATAATGGTCGATCGCCCACCCAGGTGTCATTCTAAAAACTAACAGACTCACCATCACCCACCTGATAATTGACATAACAGGTGAAGTATCTTTTAATTTTCATTAACCCGGACCAAAAGGGAGAATCACCCTGCCGGGCCTCCACTTGGGAGAGAGTTCGGGCTGCTAGGTATTCGTTATGAACGAGCTCTTGCCATAGCCCTCTTCATTAATCAATTTAAAGAGCCACTTACTTAACAAGAAAATATTAAACTGGGGATATCGAGCCCACCTTGTTCCTTGGAACGACACACTATCTTCCACTTTGTCAGTTGATACTTCCGTTTGTGATTATCACTTTGCCAAAAAAAGCGAGAACGAAAGTAATCTAGTCTTTTCAAGACTCCTTTTGGAACAACAAAAAAAGACATCATATACATTGGGAGGCTACTAAGCACCGCTTTAATAAGAGTAAGCCTACCCCAACTGACAAGTGACGTCCTTTCCACATACGTAATTTTTTCTCAACACGGTCCTCAACCCCCTTCCAGTCTATGTTTTTGAGCTTCCTATGATGAATAGGGATGCCAAGGTACCGCATAGGAAAAGTACCTTGTGCGCACCAAAAGATCGCTTTGTATTGATCTGCGAAACCTTGAGCTTGCCTGAAACAATAAATATGGCTTTTGTGATAATTAATCTTAAGCTCTGACAATAGCTCAAAAGTAGTGATGATCAATTTCATATTTTTGGCCTGTTCAACGTCGTGAGCCATAAAAAGAATGGTGGCATCTACGTATTGAAGAACAGATAGCCCATCTTCAACTAGATTAGGAATGAGCCCCTAAACGAGACTGTTTGATTTAGCACGAGCAAGCATGATGGCTAACATTTTAGCCACAATGTTAAACAACATAGGCGATAGAGGGTCACCTTGCCACAACCCTTTTCTGGTTTGAAAATATGGTTCGACGTCATCATTTACTTTTATAGTGACACTACCGCCCGCCACAAAATTGTGGATCCAGCGACACCACAAAGGTGAAAAACCTTTCATACGTAGTGTTTGTTGCAGGAAATCCCACTGAACTTTATCAATACGCTTTTTCAAAATCTATTTTAAAAATAACACCATTGAGCCTGTCTCTATGCAAAGAATGAACAGTCTCATGGAGCGTCACTAGCCCTTCCAAAATATTACTATTGGACATGAAAGCTGATTGGGTTGGACGGATAATATTCTGAGCTACCAACGCAATTCTATTAGCGTCTACCTTAGTAAAAACTTTAAAACTCACATTCAGAAGACAGATTGGCCTATACTGCTGAATACTGTAGGCATCTTGACTTTTAGGAAGAAGAGTAATGACACCAAAGTTTAACTGATGGAGCGGTAAATTCGTATTGTGAAGGTCTACAAACATAACCAACAGATCATCTTTAATAGTTTCCCAGAAAGTTTGGTAAAATTCGGCTGGAAGACCATCCGGGCCAGGTGATTTATTATGTTTCATCTAAAAAATGGCATTATGGACCTCCTGCTCAATGAACGGAGCTATAAGAGTATCATTTTCTTCTTGGGACACTTGGGGAATATCTTGCCGGATGGTCTCATCCATAGAGAAAAAATTACCATCAGAGGCCCCAAAAAGTCCTCTATAATAATCAGTAACGAACTTTTTTGGCCAACCTCTCGTGCCGGTTCTTGTAGCTCATTATATAGGAATACACATCATCCACGGTTATATTCCCAGATCTGGTGGTGACAAATGTGACCAGCGAGTCATACTCGGGCCCAAGACCTACCAGGATGTAGCAAATGATCTCCTCATCCCATAGGGGCTGTCTAATCGTTAACAGTGTGTCAGTGAGTGTCTTCATTCGGTGGACGTAGTCGGAGCATATTGGTTCTTCTTCGGATTTGTGAGTTGCATGCGTATCTGGACGATACGTGTTGTTGACTAGGACGCGTACACGCGTTCAAGTGCCAACCATGCTTCACGTACTGTCGTCGCACTGATGACGTGCGTGATCATCACCTCCGTCACTGAGGAAAAGATGCCGGTAACTACCGACTGATCCTACTTGTACCAAGTTTGCTAGATCGATTTTGGTACCTGAACTCCGCTGGCCTCTGTGGACTCGGCGACCAACTCTGGAGGCCCAGCCTCCGTACCATCCACATGCCCCATGAGGCCGTGGCTCCTTGTCACGCCCTGATTTTCTAATCCCGCATTTTAGCATGAAACCCTACATGTTAGGCATATCTTAATCATCGCATACATTTTATCCTTAATCTCACCCCTCTCGCAAACCTCCGATCTAAAACCCTACTGCAGGAATCTACCCTATCTCTTCGCGCGAGCTGTACTCATTGATACGCTCGCGGTACCTCAGTACCAAATGTTCTCGGGTATCATGACGAGATCCCGGAGGTATCCCTACCCACCTCCCTACCTTTCCACGCTCCGAAACCCTGGTTCTGACCCCCGATTTTCCCTTTCGTCCTATTTAATCTCTTCTTCCCAAAACCCTAACCGCGAAGTTGATCGCTTCTCGGCCATTCCTAAAATCTCGAATAAAATCATGGGGCACCCTACCAATATCCTTGAGCTAAATATAACATAAAATATAGACGACCAATGTAAAAATCTTGAGTTACAAAAATATTAAAACCTAGATCAATTTTGGGCGTTGTACTACAACCCCTGTGAATATCTTTCAGAAAATTTTGATAAATTCCCACAACACTCCCCATATCTTCAGGAGCCCCAAAACCTAAAATCTTGGGCAGGTCCTATGTAAAAGTCTAGTAAGGCAGGTACCGAGCACATTTACCCAGACTGACCTATCACACGAAATCACAATGATTTCTCTGCTAGGTCTACTCAAATTAATTGAGCGGTCAATTCACACTACCCTCACTTTTCTAATCTTCACTTACACCCCCTGACCGCTCATGTCCCATCCGGTGCTATTGAAAGCTAAGACACGTCCCATTTTGGCATTCAAGGCCTTCACTGCTCAAAGCATCTCCAGTGCCCAGAAATTTGCTCAAGCCTCGAACACGTGTCCCTGAAGTTGAATGACACGGTTTGACACCTCGAAAACATCCCAGAGCACCCATGGCATGCCCATGCCGCTCTGGACGCGTCCAGTCTTGCCGTAGTGCGCGTCCACTTTTCCCCCTCGCTGCACCGGCCGTCGTCGAGGCTAATCCGAGCCACAGTGGCGCCTCAGACGACCCCCTCCACCCCCTGTTAACCTGTCTTTGCCCCTGCTCCAGCTCAAGCCGCAATTAATCCCCTCGCCGAGCTATCCCATCGCCGGCTTTGAATAAGCCCAGCAGCCGTGGCTAACCAGGCTCGCCGCCGGCCTATAAAAGGAGCCCGAGCGCCCCAAGCCTTCACCCTCCATCCACGCCGAGCTGCCCTGCAACCCGAGTCTCCCCAAGCCCCATCTCCTCTCCAGAGTTCGGCCGCCACTCGTTGGATCGAACTCGCCAAGGCTGCTGGACACCGGCCGCATCAAGAGACCGGCCCTTCCCTCGCCTTCGACCACTCCTTAGCTCCATCGTCCGACCGAGAGCCACCTCAGCCACCCGAGCCCCATCAGCCGACCGATCTACGCCGACTACCTCCACCGGATTCCTGAGATCCTCCGCCGCTCCACCAATCTAAGCCCGCCGCCGGCGCTCGGACAAACTCACCTGCCGCAGTAGTAGCACTGGAACCGGTAAGGAGCGTGAGGGCTAAGCCGTGTGCGCAGGCCCAAATACCTGTTCAGCCCATGTCGGAACAGAGTGAAGACGCCCCGGTCTCAATCCACCACCGCTACTGGGAAGCGTATTCCATCCTTGCAGGAAGCGCATTCTTTTTCCAAAACCCAGTTCGGCTTATTTCTTCAAACCGGCAGCAACTGGTTCAACCGGTTCAGCCTTTTTCCAATCGGGTCTTCAGCATCAGAGACCGGTTCTGGATTACTAAAAGAATTTCCTATCTTTTGGTTTAAACATAATTTTGAAATTCAAAATCTTTTGAATAGGAACAATAGAGTTTGAATTTAGGTTTATTCTTTAAGCATTAAAATCCACATAGCTAACATATACTGTATATATGTTCCCTGAGCAAACCAAAAATAAATCTCGCCCCATCCAGTAGCCTTAGATTATCTATTGTATTTCCGTAATTCGTTTGAACAAAAGTTTTAAATTTAAAAGCTTAACAAGAGTGTTTTCCCCATCTAATTATATCGTCATTTTATGTGACAACTTTCGCATATACCTGCTGCCAAAAGCATTCTTTGTCCCCATAAACCTATACCCTAAAACCCTGGAACATAATCTCCGACCTAAGCTTAGGTATATACATCTCCCTTTCTTAATCGCCGTCCGAAACCCTAAAACCTAGCTCGATCGTTCCAGGGCAAACACCCTTCTTAGTTCATCGGATTATCCCTGATTTCTTTTATCATGCATTGCTTGATTTTATTTGAAGTGTTGGATTGTCCTTATTTGTAGTTTTCTTTCGACGCGTAGTTCGCGGAGTGAAATACGTGCGACAGGACGAACTGGAATCACCTCCACATCAGGAACAAGAGCAGGAACTGCCAGACAAGCTATTTTCCACTTTGACCATGTTGAATCCTATATTTGCAAAGTATATTTATTTTGATTATGAACCATGCATGCTATGTTTATCAACGATATTTTATGTAGATTTAGCTATACCCGATAGATGCATTTGAACTAGGGTTGATTAACCGATTCCTTGTAACCCTAGTTGATTCGTCGGTTGGTTTCCAACTGACAAAATACTAAGGTTATAGGCAGTAGCCATTGCTCAGCCCTGCTATAGTTGAAACTAAAGTTTTGTTCGGTTCATACAAACCCTTCGGGTATGGGAAATTAAACCCTCGGATAGCGTATGTTATTCGGGGTGACTTTTTAAAAGAAATGTTGTCAAAACCCCAAAATAAAGTTGGAGATGATTTTGATTCGGGTAAGAAGGTAAGGTGGTTTGAAGGAAGATGAAGTAGCGGAAGGCTACACGGTGAATGATGATGAACTGGTGTCTTACTCGAATCAGTTAAGGACCGAGCCTAAGTGCCGCTAAACCAGTTTCCCCACCGTACATCCACATGTCCTTTATGGGAAGGACTTGACTCGGTAACCCGCTTAATATTAGAGTTCGGACCTGTGGGAACTAAGAAGAAAGTGCTAGGTAGGATATGTATCCCTAGAGAATCTCCACGGTGCTATATGGGTTGAGATTCTTAGTGAGCTCCATTTAGACGTGGGTAGAGATTCGACACAAAGATGAGTGTTTCTCCGGATTGTGGTGTCAGGCTGTCTGGGTACAATCGGAGTTGAGGTAAATCTCATTTAGCGGGTCCAACTCTAGTATTAACGCAAGCGAAGGGTTTCGTTGTAATATCCCTACCAATACGCCTCGTCAGGTGTATTAGTTAGTACTCGGCATTAAAGGGTATTATTACATCTTGTGGGTAAAGCCGTACAACCTCTGCAGAGTATTAAAAACTATTCGAATAGCGCGTCCTCGGTCATGGACATGAACTGGCGCAGCCACACAATGGTTAGACTAAGGTTTGTTTGCGAAAGATGGGAAATGGGATTAAGGACGTGGGCATGACGTGCCCACAGTGGGCAATTTTAAGCCACGCGTCGGTGGTAAGGAAATTGTCGAAGTAAAGAAACGACCGTATTGCCTGATGTGGATGGAATACGGTCTAGTGATGGAAAGCCTAGTTATCGGATGGGTGGAAACTGCCATTCGATGGATGGTGCCATGGACGGTGAGTGGAGCTATCGGTAATAGGTTATGAGCTGATTAGCGGTGTTTACCGCATGAGATGAGATAAGATGAGACGAGATGGAATGTGATGAGATGCTACTTGATTTACCATTAGTTTTCAAAATGCTTTTACAATCTACTATTCAGTATTTCAAATTCAGAACTTACATTTCCGCACAACCAGCAACATAGGTTAGAGCTGCCCTTTTGAAATACTCCTGCATGAAATATAGCTGTATAATCCTCCTGTAGGGATTGCTTGCGAGTACATTCAATGTACTCATCTGGCTTATTGATTTGGCCAGAGGACGAAGAAGATTTCGACTTTGAAGAGGTTGATAGCGATTTCGAGGGTTAGGACGTTTCTCCCCAGTCAGCTGCCTGTTTGTATGGCATGTCGATGGGTTATCCACTACGCTATGTTTTATTTCCACTGCTGTTTTATTCGGCCAATAGGCCTGGTGTTGAACCTCGACCATAAAGGTCTATCTGTGTAATAAGAACTCAGTATTGTATGTGTATGTTATCAAGGGTTTGTGTGTACTGGCTACTGATCCAGGGACCAGTACAGTAATCACAAATGACGTATCCGGCCTTAAAACCGGGTACGCCACACTCCTCAAGGGAGCGATGAATTGTGCCTTCCAGAACAAGTAGTTGTCCTTTCCCAGACGGAAAGTGATGGCATTTTTCAAGGACAAGGAGGAGCCAGCAGCAAAGGAGGCAGATGAGTTCAAGGAGATCCCACGATGAAGTTGAGAAGGTTGGAAGAGGATGAAGATGACATGTGTCTATGGCCCTGATACCATATCAAACACTAAGATTTTCATTTGGATTGGCACATCACCGTGGGTGGCTAGCTATCACATATAAACAACAAGTACATGAGTTACAACAAGCAATAATGCTTGATAAGTTTCTAAACAAACTAAACGACTTATCTTCCAATAAGACAAAATGGCAAGGCATCTTAACAGTATGCACTAACCAATTGACCCTCCATCCAAGATAGGTTGTCACGAGCCCCAAAGTGGTCGGTCTTGGTGTAGCGTTTAAGAGTACACTAATAGTTGTAGTTATCTGAAGCTAAATTTATAAGTCGTGATTCTATGTTACCACCAACAGTGGTGGATTTACGAACTTACTTTTAAAATACTCAAAAACATTGTCAAACCAAAATCGGATCCTAGGTGTTGTGAAATCAGCCTCGCATAGGCCGATCTCTAGAACAAACTTCGCCCATTGCATAGCGTTTGATAAAAAAGTAAATATGTATTAAAAAACACACTAAGATTTGTTAATAAGGTTCAGCTGAAACCTACAAACATGAGAGCTTTTGTCGAGCGCTCTACCCCTTTCCATTAATCGATCACCATTATCGCCAGCATCTCCGAAGGTCGGCCTGTTCGCTGGCTCAGATTAGTCCGAGTCTCTCACAGATTACAAGCAGCAGCGCCCCCATTAAATAGGAGTCTAGGTTACAGATGTGTTGGACTCAAACACTACTAACTCTATCTGCTAATACGACTCCAATTCCAATACGTAACCTATTCGTACACATATTCGACATAATCTCAACAAACTACACGTTGGCAAACATGGTCCTCTACCAATGAAGTCGTCTCATTCAAACCTTGGTGCATCTTGGAATTGGTCTTCTCCATTGTAGCTCACTGACCAGAGCGGCCCATTTGACTTGGCCTCAAACCCGTCGCCCATCACGTTTTCTCAACTTTAGCATTAGCAGCTTGTCTCTCTCTCCTTAGCAAGGGTATTCTCTAGGTCAACTTGATCAAGGCCTCATTTATGTCTTTGCTTAGTGAGGGCATTCTCTAGATCAATATTTTTCTCCTTTTCATGGATTAACAAATCTTCTTACTTCTCTAGAGTGGCCTCTTGTTTTTGTATAGTGGTCATAAGATCAATGATCCTAGGCATATCAAGATCTCTTATATCACCTAAGAGATCATCATCTAGCAAGTCATCTTCACGATCATTATGTGCATCACTACCAAAGTCAAGCTTGAGAGGAGTGATCTTGATAGGAAATCATACCTTTGAGCCCTTTGCCATGAGGAAAATTGGTGACTCACCATCGCTTGAATAATCGAAGAGAGTCTTGTGATGTGGTGGACATGCCATGCAAGATCCATGGCTCCATGTTCATCGTCATTAGAATTGGAGTCGGCGAAGTCGGAGTTCCACTCTTCACCTATGTAAGCTTGAGCCTTATAGTTCCTCTTTTGAAACTTGCCCTTCTTGTGGTACTTCTACTTCTTGTAAAACTTCTCATTCACTTTCTTTTTTGTCTGTCTTATTGCTTGAATTCAGCAAGGAAGTGGCCAGATTTGCCACATTCATAGCAAGTCCTCTTCGAGAATGTTGTTCTTGACTTGCTGAGGAACATGCCCTTTCCACCATTCTTGTCGAATCTTGTCTTGTTAAGGAGCTTGCCGAATCTTCTCACCATCAAGGCCATTTCTTCCAAGTCTTGTTGAACTCGGTCAGCTTGAACATCTTCCTCCTCTTTACTTGAGTCCTCCTCAACAAACCGCTTGGCCTTCAAAGCAATGTTTGTCTTCTTTGAGCTTGAGTTTGGCTTGTTGAGGACACATCTTTCTTGAGCTTCTTTATCCATCAATTCATATGCAAGAACCCTCCCAAGGACATCATGAGAAGTGAGATCACTGAAGTTGTCCCTCTTTGGATGAGGTGACCAATGCGTGGTTCTTAGGAGCAATGGCATGAAGCATCTTCTTGAGTATATAGTTGTCGGTCATCTCCATGCTTCCAAGGCCCTTGATCTCATTTGCGAGATTGTTGAGGCGAGTGTACATGCCACTTGGAGACTCATTGTCATCCATGAGAAAGTGATAAAGCTTGCCCTTCAACAACTCGAGCCTTGACTCTCGGACGAATGAAGTGCCTTCATCGAATTCCCTTAGAGTGGTCCAAATTGCCTTGGCATTCTCAAGTGTGCACACCGGGTTGAACACTTCTCCACTCAATGCAAGGAATAGCGCGTTGACGGCTCGAGCATTGGTGTGGATGAGTCGATCTTCTTTAGGTCTTGGATTCTCTTCATCAACCATGGTGAAGCCGGTTTACACTTTTGTGCTTCAAGATGCATAATGTGATCCATTAAAATATGTTGCTCTACTGGATGAACCATCCACGTTAGCATGTCCATGGTTGTACAGCACCAAATGGGTTGCCACTAGGACTAGCCGAGGCTCGTGCTCCTCCACTAGTCCTACTATTCTCCTCATGCTCATCGGCGGTATCTTGTTCTCTCTAGGCGGTGAAGCCCCAGAAGAGAGACCAAGCTCGGATACCAATTGAAGGATCAAGATATGCCAGCCTAGAAAGGAGGGGTGAATAGGCAACCAACAAATTTCAACCTATGCTTTTACCAATTCTTGCAATTATGTGGAATAGAAGGTTATATAATACAAGAACTATATGAGCACCCCTACATACTAATAGCACAAGAAACAGCAGGAAAAATAAACTTGTGGATAATAAAGCAAGAAACGAGAAACCAAGGGACATAAATATGTTGTTGACGAAGTTCGATCCTTGCTACGTCTCTATTGAGGGACTTGGTCACAAGACTGAAGCCGGCTCTCTTTCAACCCTCTTCTTCGAGATGGTGCACCAAGCGACTCTTCCCTTCCTTCTTGTTGATCCTTTCCTTGTGGGAGGCAGATGTCGGCCTTCACAAACTTCTTAAGGGTCACCATAACTTACTTGGTAGTTCTCAAGCACTCCTGGCCGTCTAGGAGACCGCAGTCTCCAAGAGTAATGGTCGCGATGAAGATATAGAAATGAACTTAATGCTCCAGTGCTCAATCAATCTCAATCTCTTATTCTCTCTTCTTCTTCAAGTGATTAGGCTTGAGGAAGGTGAGAGAAGCTCTCTTGAGTGTAGAAATCAAACTGGCAAAGTGATGACGAATAGTGCGGTATCCCGTGTATTAGGGGTAACCGTGTACAGAATCCCAGGACTTTAGGAAGGCATAGCGTACCCGGTAAGGATCCCCGGACGACAAGGTAACCCCTCTCGGGAAAGGAAGACTCCCCTTAAACTAGGAAGTCAATCCCGACGTTTAAGGAGACCAGAGTCCTACTCGGGCGTAAGTCCACGTCCAGTACGACCCTGGGAACCCCCTATATAAGGATAAGCAATCCCATAGGGGAGGACAGGTCTTAGGAGGTTCTAACAGGTTTGGAGAGATTCTACAAGGTCCAACAGATCAATCTAGTCGCAGCACCAGGAGGCGAAGCCCTAGAAGACCCGCTGCCTCGAAGGAGTCGAGCCCGGCGGTTTAGGATAGATTAGTCTACGATTAGGCCTAGGGTAGCCACTGACATATACCCCCTATTGTAAGCGTGTTCTCCATCAATATATAGCAACAGGACGTAGGGTTATTATCCTGAGGGAGGCCCGAACCTGTATAAAAATGGCTGTCCCCTGCTGTCAGAGCTCCTGGCGCTTGAGCCCTAGAGGTCCCTACCCCCCAGTAATCATCACTCCACGAATACCGTAAGATCGCCGATTCACCGATCGTCGACAGATGGTGCCGACCGTGGGGACCTCTCCGGACCAAGCCGTCCAGGAAGAATCAGAGTCGGCAGGATGCGCAACTAAGCGCGATCAGATCCCAGCGCCGGTTGCATATCCCTCGCCGGTTTTGACCGAGGAGGAAGAAGCAACCCCGGCAGGAAAACCGATCGCAATCTCGCCCCGTACTGGGCACTCGGACCAGGGTTTCTACGACAACTTTGGCCCTTTGAACCCGTACCCGGTTACGGATCGAGTGGATTTCGAAGAGTACGCCCCTGGAGAGGACTCGGATGGCGAAGCAGATCACTTCAGAACCGAGTGCGCCAGGGCCTTCAGCGGAAAGTTGGTCTTGAACGACGACTTCCCGGCAAGAACGATCAGCCCCATGGATGGAATTTCTCCTGCAAACTCTGATCGTGAGAACGATCAAGATCATACCCACGTCGCGTCCGATGAGGACAACGTGATGGAATACGAGTACACATCGTCCAGCCAAAGACCTCAAATGGTACTCGCGATCGACGATGGTCGAGAAGACCTCGAAGATCAGAATCTGCCCGGGGGCTCACAGCAGCGCGACGCAATGGCTGCCTCCCGCATGAACGGGGGCTTACTCGCCACCGGGGAGAGAACTTCTCACCAGAACGGAGACCTGCCTGCCGCTACGGAGAGATCCCCCCCGGGAACGAGGGAGTACGTGTCCCGAACCGCTCGAAGACTCGCGAAAGTGCGCAATCTGCCGTCACAGCCTCCCGTGGCGGATCTATCAACACCCGTGGGCGTGCAGTGGCTGCAACGGCTGGGGGCTGACCTCCAAGAGGCTCAGAACCAGGCCGAGTCTTCTCGAGCCCAATCGGTGGCCCGTAGCTCTACTCGGGTGGACACCCCTCCTCCGCTAGAAGAGCGCGATCGGGAGGGACGACACCCCAGGAACAGGCCTCTTCAGGAAGAGCCACCTGTCGAACTCCGAGAAGAGCTCGACAAGCGCCGCCGCCAAAGGCGCCAGCAAGAGCGACAGCCTTCTCGGAGAGAGCACGTGCAACACGCCAATACTCACGGCCGATCCTCGACCTCGAATAGCGGCGAGAATGCACCTTATCGGGGGTCCTTCAGTGGATGCCAGGCGCTATCCCAGGAACTCCGTCAGGTACGCTGGCCTTCTCATTTCAAGCCCAGATCGCTAGAGTCGTACGACGGAACCACGAATCCCGTGGAATTCCTTCAGATCTACACCACCGCGATCGAGGCAGCCGGCGGGGATGAGAAGGTCATGGCTAACTATTTTCCTACCGCTCTTAGAGGAGCCGCTAGGACGTGGTTGACGAATCTACCCCCAGGAAAGATCCGTTCGTGGGGACAGCTATGCGACATGCTACTTGGGAACTTCCAGGGTACCTTCCCAAGACCTGGTCGGGTCGACGATCTATTCCTTGTCGTCCAGCGACCAGACGAGACCTTCCGAGAGTTTACCAAAAGGTTTAGTGCTGTCCGCAACACTATCCCGGAGATAACGGACTCGGATGTCATCTGCGCCTTCACTCGGGGCAGCAGAAAGGAGATGTGCACGCACGATCTGATCATGCGGCCACCGAAAACTACCAGGCAACTCATGGACCTGGCCGAGAAGGCCGCTTGTGCGGACGAAACCCTGCGCTATATCAAGCAACAGCGGGGTGAGTCGACCAGTTCTCCCCTCCGGTCAAGGGCGATTCGCGCAAGACTAAGCGCAAGAAGAAGCCCTCCGGAGGGAATAAGGAGAAAAGGATCAGATCCGACGAGGTAATGGCCGAGATCTCCGAGAAGCGCACCTGGCGACCCCGCCCCAAGGATAAACCTACCACGTCCTCCGACAAGTCGTCCAAGCCCTGGTGCGATTTTCACCAGACTGACTCGCATGATCTGCGACAGTGTCGCATCTTCAAAAAGTATCTTCGGGAAGAAAGAGAGAAGTTCCCGCGAGGAGAATCCTCAGGTCGCTAATAACAGTCGGGAGACGACTTCCGACGATGACGACTCTACTCCTGAGCCTTTCCAGGGGCATGTCAGAGCAATCGAGCACATATTCGGGGGCTCAACCTCTTACGAATCCAAGAGGCAATACAAGGCGATCGCCCGAGAAGTCCTCGCGAGTGTACCGCGAGTTCCTCGAGCGGTCAAGTGGTCCGAGGTCACGATCTCTTTCGACCAGACCGATTGCCCCGAGAACTGCGCTCGGCCGGGACGGTACCCAATCGTGGTCGAGCCAACTATCAACAACTGCCGAGTGGGTCGCGTATTAATAGACGGAGGGAGCTCCCTCAATATCCTATTCGCCAACGCCCTCGATGTAATGCAAGTGCCACGCTCGTCTGTTCAGTCGGTGATGCACGCTTTTCACGGCATCGTCCCGGGCTCATCGGCCACGCCGATCGGGCAAATCACGCTCCCGGTTACCTTCGGTACACCGGAGAACTTCCGAACAGAGAAAATTCTGTTCGACGTAGTCGATTTCGAGACAGCATACAACGCTATCTTGGGGCGCCCTACTCTGGCCAAGTTCATGGCAGCTACGCACTACGCCTACCAGTGCATAAAGATGCCCGGCCCAAAAGGTGTCCTCACGATAAAGAGTTCCCCCAGAGAAGCACTCCTCTGCGACAAGCGCAGCCTCGACCTCGCAGAGCAGCACCTACCCTCTAACCAAGACGCCAGCGTGACGCCTCCCGCCACCACGCTGTCAAGACCACCTCCGCGACTACGAGCGACGACTTCGGAAAGTACCCCCTCCGAGCCGGAGAAAAAGTTCCACGACTAGGTCGGAACAGGGAGAAAACAGGGCCTTCCCTAAACAGGACAACGGCTCCTCGGGAGAAGCCGCCCGATCCAGGTCGCTCGTGTCAACGGTAGAAAGGTCGCGTCCATTAGAGAGTCCCGTGCAACCACCCTCGGTAAGATCGCACGACCGTCGCCTCCTCATCAGCAAACTCCAAAGTTGCACCAGCTCCAGCCTCAAAGATCGTCAAGCTACGAACAAGTCGATGATAAGACGCTCCGGGCACCGCCGCCCAGCACGCGCACATCAACAAATGTTCAGTCAGCGGGTCACGACAAGAGGACGAGAGTCTCTTGGGCAACCGGCGACAAGCTAAATAAGGAGGGGACGGCCTAGTTTTTCTTTCTTAAGTTTTCTTAGAGTTATTTTTCTTACAGTAGCCTGTAAAAGACACAGTTTTCTCTAAATAATATCAAGTCTCTAGTTCAATGCTTTTCATTATTGATTCAGACTGCCTATCCGAGATATCTCTCGAACAGGTAGTCGGGGGCTGGATAAGGATACGGTAAAGTCGAGATACGAGTACGAGTACCGACTTCTTCGACCTGCACAAAGGAAAAAGGGTCCTGCACTGCAACTGTCAGGGATGCGAGAAAAACCCCTTAACGCGTTTGCAGGTGACAGGGGAGCCACTGAGCCCCCACCTGACCAGACCTAAGGCCTGGTTGACTAAGCTCCCCAGTTTCGCAGCAATGTCCCCCAAATCCCGAGTAAAGGAAAGGGAAGAAAGTACGAGTACGACTACATCAACGGAACCCGTACGCTTATCCACGTCTTCGACTACTCGGAGCAGAAGATACCTCGGGTAGAGTGAGACTTTATTGATCGGGCAAGTGTAGAATTTACTAGCCAAACAACCGGAGTCTCCCCTCAACACAGGAATACGGAGGTTCCGCCATGGCCACGACAAGCTGTGCGAAAGACCCCTTATCGCGTTTACTGATGACGAGGAGCCACGGAGCCCTCCATCCGACTAAACCTAAGGACTGGTCAATCGCAGCGAGAACGACCTACGGCACTATTCGTACACCTATACCAAAGGGAGGCAAAGGGTGCTGGTTCCGACTAAAGTCCACACTTGCATCCGACAAGGTTCCACATAAGCAGATTAGACAGGGTTACAAAAAACCAAAAAACACACAAGTTATCGCACAGTTACTAACCACTGTATTTGTGTAAAAGTATGCTATTACAAGATTCTACTCTAGGCCAGGCGCCTGGACCCGATCCCCAAAGGCGTCCGCCGCTCCCTGCACCGCCTCGAGAAGCTCCTCCTCCTCGTCCTTCGGCAGATCGGCAGCGAGCGCCTCCAGGGATAAGTCCGGATGCCCGCGCCTCAGAAGAACCAAAGCAAAGTCCAGGCGTCGCGTACACCTTGCCGAAGCTCGTCCTCGAGAAGCTTCTCGACGGTGGGCTTCAGCCGGGAGACAGACGCCGTCAGGTCCGCTAAGCGGTTGGCCGGAGCAAGGCCCGGGGGGACAACGACGCCAACTTCGCCCAACGCCTTCTCGAGCGTGCTCAAGGCCCCCTCGAGGTCTCCCTCCAGCTTTCCCGCGTTGGAATGACTCCTTTGCAGGGAAGACTCCGCTTCCGAGAGGCGCGCCTTCAGATCGGCCTCGACCGCCGCCCGCTGCTTCTCGGAGTCCTCAAGGCGCTTCTGCAGCGCCTCGCCCTCCGCCCGCCGTCTCCCGACCTCGTCGAGGCTCTTCCTCGACTCTTCGCGCACCAAGTCCAGCTCCGCTTGGGCCTTCTCGAGTGGAGCCACCCGGGAGATAGCAAGCTGGAAAAGAACAGGTTAGTACAAAGCAAAGTAAAATTACCTTATCACTAATCTCCCGCGCATTACCTGCAGCAGGGAGGAAAGGCTAAGACTCTCCGACGCCGAAGAATCCGGAGGCACGACCTGCTCGACCAGGGCCGACTCCGACTCCAGCGCCGGGGGCTGCGGCTGCTCAGTAGGGGCCGGCGACAACTCCGGCGCGGGGGTCCGCTGCTCGACAGGGGCCGGTGTCGATTCCGGCGCCGGGGGCTGCTGCTCGACATCCGCCCTAGTCGAGGTCTTGGCAGGAAGGATCGACAACCTAGTCACCACAAACAACCAAATCAAGTCTTTAGCAAAGCGAATCAAAAGAAAAAGGCGGCAAAAGGAAATTAACCTCAAGCGCTTCCCTGCTGAAGGAGGTTTCCTTGCCAAGGCACCCGAACCTCGCTTGCCGGAAGCCAGCGGCGCCTTCCCCTTGTCCGCCACGGTCTCCTCCCCAAGAGCGATCGTGGGAGGGGCAGTTGGTTCCTTGGCGAGGGGGCTGCCCGCTTTGGGCTGTCCGACACATCCTTCCTTATGTTTACCATTCGGGAGAGAATATAGAAAAAGAGCAGTCGGGCGAGAACTCAAACCTGCGGTTGAGATCCCGGGCAGGAGAACTTGTCGAGACGGTCTCCGCCCCCGCCTCGGCTGCGGAAGGACCTTCCTCCCTCGTCTCGGGGGGTGGCGGGGCCGTGTCGAACATTTCAATTTTATCGTCCTCGACGGGAGCGCCAGCTCTTTCGGCCTCCGAGTCAGGACCCCCGCGGCCTACGCGCTGTCCGAGGGCGAGGGCGTTCTGTAAGGCCCGAGGGCGTTCCCAAGTTGGACAAGGAGATAAGGTGGATAACTCACCGAGAATACTTCCCGTCGGCTATCCGGACTCTGCTTCAGAAGAGGCAGGGGTACGTCCGTACGTCCGCCTTGTGGGGATTGCTCGAATAGGTTGTTCAACCTACTCTGAAGCTCCCCCGGGGACAACTCTGCATGGCACGACAAGGCAGAAGTACGTGAGGAGACTTGTCAATTGAATTGGCACGGAGGAGGTCGTAATGCTTACCCGTGTCGAAGTCCCTTGTCTGGTCTTGGTTCTGCGGGATCACCCAGGCCGCCGCAACCCTCGACCGAAGAGGGCTTATCCGGCGTCGAAGGAAATCCTCCGCGACATCCCACGCCGTCAAGCCTTTGGCAGCGAGATTGGCGATGTCGTAGACGAGCGCCGTGAGGTGCCTAGTCTCCTTTGGGGCCTCCCCCAGCTCTTGTTCGGAAGAGGGGCGAGCCCGCTGTAGGAGATCCCAGAATTCGCTGGGGCTGGCAGTAGAACCACCGAGCATGCCAGCCCGACCACGAGGATTTCCAGGAGGAAGCAATGTAGGCATCCTTCCTCCCTTCTCGAAGACGGAATCTGGCGCCGCCGACGACTCCTGCGCCGTTGCCCTTCACCCGGCGGAGGTTGTAGAAGTACCTCCAGAGCTCCAGGCTCGGCCTAATGCCGAGGTAGGCTTCGCATAGGTGCGCGAAGACCGCCAGCATTAGGACCGAGTTCGGGTGAGATGAATCAACTCGATCTGGTAGAACTGGAGCGCGAGGAGGAAGAACGACGAAGGTGGAAATTGAAATCCACACCTGAAGAAGTCCGCGAAGACGACGGTCCAGTCCGTGTCGGGGTTGGGGACCGTCTCCTTCACGGCCTCCCGGAAAGGCACAAACACCTCCGGGAGAATCACCTCGTCCGACACGAGCTTCTCTAGGGCGGAGGAGTCCATCACCGAGGCCTCGAACTTAGAGATGGCGGTGGTGGGTTCCCCCGAAGCTTTCCCCGATTCCTCTGCGGGCTCGGGAGACTTCTTCACGGCGCTTTTCTTGCCCATTTTCACTGATCGATCGAGAGAGTGTGGAGGCGAGGTTTGCAAAGGCGCGAGGAAGAAGATGAAGGGAGCAAGAAGGCTAGGAGGCAAAGAGACAATGCGTGCAAAACCCCAATTCTTGGGCTCCTAAAGATTTAAACTTTCGCCGGAGCCGAGCGCGGTTTTTGGCACGATCAGTTCCATTGCATTTAATGCGGACAGTTGCTTTTTTTCCGCTTCCAGGGCGCTTCGCGGGAAAAAGAGAGTCTGACAACCCATGACCCGGACGAACGCGCCGTGGTTCAGCGCATGTTAACAGCACCACGACGCAGAGAGAGAAAAGATTCTTCATCACCACGCGAAATTTCCGCCACGATGGTTCCGTTTCTTAGAAATATGCCAGGCGGACGCGTGTTCGTGATTGACGGATCAGGTCAGATCGAAAAAGTATTTTGGATTTTCCAAAGGACTATTCCGATAAGGATTTCACGACTACTCGGTAGGGATTGAGCCTACTCGGAGAATTCGCCGACAAGGATTACTCGGATCGCCTACTCGGAGTTTCCTCCCCGACAAAGGCAGATTTTCGACAAACCCATCATGACCTCACTTCGCGTATTGATGGGGGGCTTGATGACGAATAGTGCGGTATCCCGTGTATTAGGGGTAACCGTGTACAGAATCCAAGGACTTTAGGAAGGCATAGCGTACCCGGTAAGGATCCCCGGATGACAAGGTAACCTCTCTCGGGAAAGGAAGACTCCCCTTAAACTAGGAAGTCAATCCCGACATTTAAGGAGACCAGAGTCCTACTCGGGCGTAAGTCCACGTCCAGTACGACCCTGGGAACCCCCTATATAAGGATCAGCAATCCCATAGGGGAGGACAGGTCTTAGGAGGTTCTAACAGGTTTGGAGAGATTCTACAAGGTCCAACAGATCAATCTAGTCGCAGCACCAGGAGGCGAAGCCCTAGAGGACCCGCTGCCTCGAAGGAGTCGAGCCCGGCGGTTTAGGATAGATTAGTCTACGATTAGGCCTAGGGTAGCCACTGACATACACCCCCTATTGTAAGCTTGTTCTCCATCAATATATAGCAACAGGACGTAGGGTTATTATCCTGAGGGAGGCCCGAACCTGTATAAAAACGGTTGTCCCCTGCTATCACAGCTCCTGGCGCTTGGGCCCTAGAGGTCCCTACCCTCCAGTAATCATCACACCACGAATACCGTAAGATCGCTGATTCACCGATCATCGACACAAAGAGTTGTGATTGGATGGATGAGTAGGGGTATAAATATCTTACTCTGGAAAACTAACCACTGGCTGCAGAAAACACATACTCCGTTCGTTCCACAATACTTGTCATCCCAATTTTTAAATTTTGTTCCACAATACATGTCATCCTACGATCCCAAGATAAGTTTTCACCATTTTTCTTCTCTATACCCTTTCCCCTCATAATGTGATGCTATTATGATTTACTTTCCCCAATGTAATATCCCCAAATTTATTGCCATATTATTGTGCATCATGGCATGGAATGCATGAGTCAAATTTGAGTAATTTTTAAAGTTTGAGAAAATTTTAGTTTGAAAATTGTTTGAAAAGGGGGTAAAATTAAAAACAGAAAAAGAAAACAGAAAAACAAAAAATAAAACCTAATCTAAACCCCCCTTCAAATGGGCCCTCTCGGGGCCCATTTCCTTTCCCCGGCCTGGCCCGCTCTCTCTCTCTCTCCCCCCCCGCTGGCCCAGCAACTCTTCCGCCCCGCATGGCCCGCTCGCCCCCAACCCTATCTCCTCCCCGTCCTCATCCTCCCCGCCGTGGCAAGTAGCTGGGGCACTTCCCGCCACTTCCTGCTTCCCCGTTGCCGCCCCCCTCCCCTATTTCTTCCCCCCGAACTCTTTCTCTCTCTCTCTCTCCCCCTTTCTCTTCCCCCGCCCTCGGTCGTCCCTCTCGCCTCCTCCCGTCGCCGTCTCGCCCCTGGCCGCTCCTCGTCGCCGCTCGCCCCGACCACCGCCTCGCCCCCACCTCGTCGCTCCGCTGCCTCCTCACCTCGCCTCCACCCCGCCGCCCGAGCCGCCCCGCCCCCGGCTCGCCGCCCGCCTCGGCCGCCGCCTCTGCCCCCGCCGTAGCTCCACCCCGCCCCCGGTGGAGCTCCGCCCCGCCCCCGTCGCTGCTCCACCCGCCTCGGCCGCCACCTCCTCGCCTCGCCCCTTCCCGACCGCCCCGCCGCCCAAGCCACCCCGCCCCTGTCGCCGCTTGCCTCGGACCTCCCCGCCCCACCTCGCTGCCGGCGGTGACCTCGCACCGGTCGGACCGAGCCATGCGGCCGGGTCCCGACCGGGGTTTGATTAGGGCATTAATAGCCCACTAAATATGTCGTTAAGACATATTAATGCTCATCCGACCGATTAATAATAGCCCATTAAATATGTCGTTAAGACATATTAATGCTAATTCGGCCGATTAATTACATCATTAATGCTAATGATTAGTAATTAGTATTAATCTGACACATTAATTGCTAAACTGTAATTAATATTGTAATTAGTGCTAATGATTGGTAATTAATACTATAACTGGTGCACTAACTGAATTTAAATTTGGTACTGTGTATGACATGTGGGACCCACCCGGTAGAATTTAAATAAAAGAATAAAGAAAACAATGGACTTATGACAAGTGGGCCCCACCTGTCATTGACGCAGTCAACTTTGACTAGAGTTGACCATGGGGCCCACATGTCAGTCTCTGAGGCTAGGACAGAGATGACTAATAAAAATATTTATTATTTAATATTAATTTTTATGTACTGAGAAAAATATTAAAAGGGTATTTAAATTGATTAAATCTTAAAAAATTCATAGAAAATCCATTGTTAATAAGAAAAATGTAAATAATATATCAAAATGTTCAGAAAAATGAGATCTACTAAATTATGTCATTTTCATACATGTTTGCATGCTAGGAAAAATATAAATGGCTAAAAACTCAAATTAGGGTTTTCTCGATTAGCCAGAAATCGTCGGATCGCGATATCTTAAGCGTCCAGACTCCGATTAAATTGATTCCACTTGCATTAGTTTTCATTTTGAATCCTCTATGCCATGACATGCATTCCATATCATGCTGATGTTCATCATTGTGATATTTATTATTACGTCTCCTTTTTCCGGTGTTTCCGTTCTTCCTGATAGAGCCGAAAGATCTCGAAGCCTATAATTCTGAGCAGGAATAATGCTTAATAGCCGAACCGCAAGGCAAGCAACCCTTTGAACATTTTTGTGATCATCCTACTATTTGCAAGTTATTAATTGTTTCCAAGACCCTATCGCATGCGTTCAACTTATATTTTATGTTAAGTGCTAGCTTTACTCCTTGCATAACTTACTTTGTCGCTCAATCAACACCATCATCCCCTTCCAACCTATTTAAAGTAGTATAGTTGTTGCTTCTAAGTTACTTATATAGTTAATGATGCTTAGACATGCTTAATCGTGTAGAAGTCGTAATTCCTTGGATGGCAGACAAAACATAACACTCTAAATGGGTTAAGTGGTAGGTGGGTGTTCACCAGAAATAACTAATGAACTTGGTTAATAATGATCGGGCTTAGACGAGAGGCCATGACTGGGAGCATGGTGGGTTGTCTCGTTTTTTCCACAAGGACCGGTTCGCGGTGTCCTTTTGAACCAAGATTTGCGTACTTCTACATGGGTTGTATAATGGGCCACCCACGACTGAATAATTTGTCTAGACTTGGGTTATAAGCTGCATAGTTTGTCATTTCCATTTGCTGGGTGAGTGAAAAATGATGTGATGTGGTGCCTCAATATAGGCGTAAGGGTTACACACGGTTCGGGACCGGGGATGTATCACCTGCTACAACTTTTAGGACCGTGTCAGGGTACCGGCCAGACTAGTGTACACAAATTAGCCCATTAGGGCGGCTCATACTTAAGTCGAAAACATCGTAAAGGTCGTGTTCAATCACACTCTGCTAACACACCTTGTGAAGTGTGTCTTCAGCCTAGCATTAAGAGTCGATTGATACGTGTAGGTAAAGATGTACACCCCTGCAAGGTCTGAACTATTTGAATAGCCATGTCCGCGGTTATGGACAACTTGGTAAGAATCCGCATCAGATTAGATAACTACAACAGTACTTTAAAACGTGCCAACTCTAATGTTAAGGAGTTAGCGATTGCTTCCTCCCTGGTGGTTGAGGAAAAATCGAGGGTTTAAGTGTTCGGTGGTCTGCAATAGATTTCTGTATGAATATTCGACTCATCTCCTTTAAAAGCAATCCAGTAGTCGATTTCATTCTACTAAAAAAGTATTGTCAAATGGATAATCAACTTTCCGCAAAATAGTCCACAATTACCCCCTTATTGAAACCTGTTGCATCTATTACTAATTTCCCTTGTAAGTCTTGCAGAGTACAATTTTTGTACTCACCTCGCAGTCATTAATAATTTTGTGTAGAGGAAATCATCCCCTCAACGGATGGTTTCTATGTAGAGATCGACACCCACGACGACTAGTCGCTGGTAGTGATCCTGCCCAGGGTTCGACAGCTTAGTTTATTTTGCTGCCATCTTTTGGCCCTACCTTTTTGGCTTCTTAGCCATTTTAAATCTTCCGCTATGTAATCAACTCTTTGTGTGAATGATGTTGTTAAGTTTTAAAGAACAACTAGTATTATTGCAGTTTCAGTCGCAGAGTTGCTGTTGTGATACTTGTTTGTTCTCACCTGCCTCATGTGCCTTGCGTGTATGTTGTTGAAGCACATGGTGCGGGTAGGGTTCAGAGTCTATATCATAAAATTGTTAGGTTTAATCACCCCTGTGAAGTGACTCTTCCAATAGGAGTTTGAAAACTATATCATCCTACTCTAGCCGAGCATTCGTTTGCCGGGACGAGTTTGGGATTGATGTTCTGGCTCAGTGAGAAAAGAGTGAGGAGTTTGGGATTCAAAGTTTAATGGCAATATTCTACACCTAGAGCAATGGTCAGATGGTGTGGAAAAGGTGAACCGGAGTATCCGAGAACAAATTGGGAGATCTCGGATACACAAGGAATCGACTCCAAAGAAACAGTCAATTACTCCAGACAAGTCTTCGTCCGGAGTATCTGGCACAAATTGCAGACACTCCATGGACCAGATGGAGAGTTTTTCAAAATATTAGGGAACAAATTTGGACATTCTGGGAGCCAAAAGAATAGAGCTTAGAGAAACATTGAGTTACTCTAGAAAAGCATTGTCCGGAGTATCTAACAAAATTACACACACTCCGGGAGCCAGACAGAGAGTTTTTGGAGTATTCGGTATAAATCTGGACACTCCTAGAGACAGACAACATTGGTCTCCATACCTGGAGTCTCACTCAAAGTCTTCGGATCAAAATTAACAGAAACCCTAAGCAAAGTTTCGAAGACTCCACACCAAAGTCCAGATACTCCGAGTCACATATAGAGCAGAATCTAGGGTTTTCCTGTGGAGAGAAATTTGATGCAAAGATTTAATTGAGCATTCTGAGCACTAGCCTAGTCTCCAACCTTTCATCACTCCTCCTTTCATAGTACGGTGTTTCCTGTACTCAATGTGATTTTCAAATCACTAAAACTAGGAAATAAGATATACTCTTCACGATTTTCTCGTTTCCCTTTTTCAACTTTTTAGGGGTTGGCGATGCAGGTTGAAGTTCACATGTGATACTAAAACATGTCCATACACTCTACATATGCATTAGTCCCTTAATCATTCATCATTAATCACCAAAATACACCTAGGGGGCCTAGATGCATTTTCATAATAAGATTGGTTATAGAAATCCATAGTACATGCAACTCTTATTAGATGGATAAGGAGTACAACTCTATTTTCCTAAATTAAATTTTAGAATTAATTTTTAATATAAATTTGCAGTTGGATTTATATTTTAGGTGCATAAAGAATACAACTCTATTTCCTTAAATATATGAGTTCATAGTAAGTTTTAAATGAAGATTAGCAGTTGAATTTATATACAAAATTTAACCTAAAACTAAAATACAAACTAAAAGTAAAAAGTAAATTAGCACTTATATTTATATTAGGTAGATAAAGAGTACAACAAAATTTTCCTAAATAGCTAAATTTTCAAATCAATTTTAAATTAAAATTAGCAGTTGGATTTATATATGAAATTTAACCTAAAACTAAAATATAGAATAAAACTAAAATGAAATTAGCAATTTGATTTCCATTTTGATAACACATAATATGTAGCGATCAAGAACGAATGGCAACGTAATAAGCCTTCGATAGATCAACATGTATGAGCTTCTTTTACCAATAGGCAAAGATGAAACATGTATTAGATGTATCAATATGCATGCGTTTGACAGTATAGGAAAAGAGGTCCATAGGAGCAGAACGAAGACGAACGGAATGCACTAGACAAGAAAATTATGTCAAGTATGTTATAAGCCGTTCCAATTGTGGTAAAAAATATAAGTGATGCAGAACAACATGGTCATGATACAAAAGGAGAACCTATGATGAGAGTGACTGGAAGAAAATGTTTTAGCAATTTTTGATGAATATAAGCTGATGAACACATTATCGTCGAGATCGTGAGGTAAGTCAAGACATGATAACAGGGTAGCAGGGGATCACACTTCAAAAGAGGTCTGTGAAATAAATAGACGATGGTGATGAGATGCAGCAAGACGAGACTAGCGGTGATACGCCCCTAGAGAATGTTTTTGAAGAAGTAGAGTAGTTTAATTAGGAGTTGGTAAAGGAACCAATGAGGTTTAAGTTCTCGCGAAGGAGCTTAGTATCATGGTCATCTAGGTCACTCTAATGCACATGAGTCCAGGAGCAGAAGCTGGACATAATGCCTAGGCGCCATATGAGTCCAGGAGCAGAAGCTGGACATAATGCCTAGGCGCCATAGGATGTCAGGTCATGATAGGTTTAGTCAAGAGTGGGCTCGAGGATCGCGAGGATATCTACTTTACTGTTGCCATCGACGAGATGGACGTATGGTAGAAGCTAGTAAAATGAGCATGTGTGGAAGCATCTGGAGGTATGATATTCCACAAATTAAATAATTCAACTCCAATACGTGATGAGGCCGATTAAGGAAGAGAACAAAATGTTTAATAAGAGACACCAATATGTACATTTAATATTTGGTGGAAAACTCCTCAAAAAATTATTGGTGAAAAGATGGCACTTAGGGATGAGGCAGAGTGAAAGAGGGAAGGATGGAGAATGGATCTGCTGAGCACTTAGGGAAGGTAGTGAGAATTATTGATGATTATTGCATGGCAATACGAATTAAAGTAGAGCACTCGATACCTCGTGTCTATACCAAGAATGGTTTGGCAGATGCATTAATTAAAAGAATTAAATTTATTGCCAGATCGCTATTACGGAGTTGTAACTTATCCTAACATATTGGGGACACGCAGTGCTGCACGCTGCAAATCTCATCAATTTTCAACCGTCGGCCTATAACATCCACTCTCCTATGCAACTAGCACAAGGGTCGACACTAGAAATCTCCCACCTTATAAGGTTCGGACACCAGTTATATGTGCCTATACCACCACCTCAGTGATCAGCAATGGGCCCACTCTGAAATTTTGAGATATATGTCGGTTATGAAACCATATCCATAATAAGATTTTTGGAAACCGTGACTAGAGATTGTCATATGGCTCGATTTGATGATTGCATTGTTGACGAGGATTTTTTTGGACATTAGGGGGAGGAAATCAACCCCTTGATGAAAAATACCAATTTTGCCTAGTGCCTGCAGTGCACTAAGTTATATTTGTTTATGCTTTCGTCATTTTGATACATTAATTATTCATGACTGGTTTTTTAAGCTCTATGAGAGCATAAACTTTATTTTTTGGGTGGTTGGATGATATACTTATTCATTCATTTATTCAATACTTATTCATTTATGACGTGTTATGTTCTGATATGTTTATGCATATATAACTATGATTGCTACTTCCCCGCAACATTATTTAATTGAGTGCAATATTTTAGAACACGTGTGGCATCAAGTGGAGGAAGTGTGCTTTGCGGACAGTGGCACAACTAATACCATACTAAGGGAGATGAAATATTTTTAGTCAATTCGTAAAGTTACAGGTAGTATCATGACAATTGCCAGTTGCGGTTCTTGTATAATTGGTTCCGGTAGGGCCACAATTACATTTCCTATGGGCACAAATTTGACAATAGAAGAGGCATTGTTTGTACCCTGAATAGACTAGAACACTCCTTACCTTTAAGGATATTCGTGCAAATGGTTTCCATATAGAGACTGATGATGAAAATGATAAAGAATACCTAGTCATCATTAAGAGTAACGGAAATGAAAAAGGGGTATTAAAAAAACTTCCTTCACTTGACACTGGGCTGTACTACACTAGAATTGTAGCATCTTCGGTGTCTACTTCCTTTATTGCCTTTAATACTGTATTTAGAATTTCCAAATCATTTCATCTATGGCATGATAGACTTGGCCATCCCGGTCTTAGGATGATGAAAAATGTAATTAACAAATCTAATGGTCAAAGTGTTAATGTAAAGAACTTCTCAAATCCAGAAGATTTTGTGTGCAACACATGCGCCAACGGGAAATTAATCATTAGACCATCGACTTTGAAAATGAAAGATGAAAACCCCGTTTCCTAGAACAAATACAAGAGGATATATGCGGTCCTATTCAGCACCGATTAGGGTCATTTAGTTATTTTATGGTGCTCATTGACGCGTCCTCGAAATGGTTGCATGTTCTTTGTTGTCTATGAGAAATCACACTTTTTGCAAAGCTGATCTCACAGGTTATTCATATTAAGAATAAGTTCCCAGATTATCAAGTAAGTCCATCAGAATGGACAACGCTAGAGAATTTACTCTGAAGGCTTTTTATAATTATTGCATGGCAATGGGGATTAAAGTAGAGCACTCAATACCACATGTCCACAACCATATTGGTTGGTAGAGGCATTAATTGAAAGAATTAAATTTATTGCTAGACTACTATTATAGTGTTGTAAATTACCAACAACATGTTGAGGACACACAGTGCTGCACGCCACAAATCTCATCAATTTTCAACCGTGGGCCTATAACATCCACTCTCCTAAGAACTAGCACAATGGTCGGCACCGAAAATTTCCCACCTTGGGAAGGTTCAGATGTTAGGTATATGTACCTATACCACCAGTTTAGCGATCAACAATTGGCCCACTCCAAAAGCCTGGGATATATGTTGGTTATGAAACCGTATCTATAGTAAGGTATTTGGAATCCATGACTTGAGATTGTCATATGGCTCGATTTGATGATTGCATTTTTGATGAGGATCATTTCCCGACATAAGGGGGAGGAAATCAACCCCTTGATGAAAAATGTCGGGAAATTATGTTGCAAGCCACGGGGATACAATCTCATGACCCGCGTACTAGTGAAACAAATAGAGAGGTCCATAAGATAATTGATTTACAAGAATCAGTGAATCAACTGCTGGATCACTTTAGTTATTTAAAATCCATGACTAAGTCACATGTGCCTACACATAATGCACCGGAGAGGGTTGAAATACCAAGAATGATGGTGTTACCCATTCCTGTCCAAAGGCCTCAGAATAAAAGAATGAGAACTCTGACCCCTCATGTCCCAAGTAATCGGGGACGCTTGGTGAAAAAGGACAAGAAGGACTTGCTACAGAAAACCACTGAAGTACCTCCATAGAATAGGGGGAGCCAATTAAGACCTGGCACAAGTACAGAACAGAATGTTCTAGACTTGAATCTTCCATGGGAGGAAGCTCCTAGTGGAGATGTGCATGCACACATCGGCACAAGAAAACTAAAGAACCTTGCTCCCGCTATGTGAAATAGCTATGAGCAAAGAGAAGCGCAAGAAGAAGCGCTCCATGACGAAATGGCCATAAACTATGCAGAAATAGGGGAATCTTTAAACAGAACAATAGCCAATATTGCCATTTATTTTGGTAAGAAGATTGCCACAGTCATTGATATTGATCCTGAGCCCGCATCGCCTGCCAATTGTAAGAAAATATCATATTGGAAAGAATGACAAAAGGCAATCACTGTTGGATTACTATCTCTTGTAATCAATATAAACCAACAGGATGTAAGTTTGTTATCCTAAGAAAGGCCCATACTTGTATGAATCTCCTTGTCAGTAGCTCGATTCGTGATCAGCTTCCGGATACAATCCCCTCTCTCTTTTCTCCATATATTACGTAAGATCGGCGGTTTATCGATCGACAATAGATGGACCGTAGGGATCACGGCTATGGATTCTAATGAATCACCATTGGTGTCTTCCCCACAAACTGTGGCAAGAACATGCTTCTCGGACGAGGGGTTCTACATCAACTTCACCCCTCCGATTGATCAGGAGCCAAGGCACGATCGAGTAGATCTCGACAATCTCTCACCTAACGATGAGTCCGACAAGGATGTCAATCAATTGATGGACGAGTACGCCAAAGCTTACGGGGTTGACCTTCAATCCCATGAACATTAGGGCAATTGGTCAAACTGTGCGAGCCCCATCTCAGGATTATCACCCGCATGTTTCGACTACCTAGATGGCCGACGAAGCTTACCGGAGGTCACCTCCGATGACAGATCTATAATGGATCTAGACTCTACTTCTAGCGGACAGTATCAATGCGAAGTACTCGTGATAGGGAACGGATCTCAGCATCAACCTTCTCAGGGTGATGAGAGAAACAATCCGCTTCCAAACGCAAGGATTCCTCGTCCCGATCCTAAGGCCTCTCAAGCAGACGACCCAAGTACTCGAGAAGGAACTCCAATCCCACGAGATGCCGATCTATTCAGATCAAGGGCCACTCAATGCCTGTTTGGGATCCAACAACGGCTCAAACAACCTCCTTCAATAGATCTAACAATCCAGAAGGGAAACTATGATTAACTGACATGGAGAACTGTATTCTCCAGGCATGAGAGCAAGCCGAGTCCTCACACCACGTGGCTAACGCTCACAGTTCCATGAGAGGAGGAACTCGCTCCAACGCTTCTCGTGAAGGGGTTGATCATGAAAGGCGATCTAATCGGGAACGATCTTCCCGAGTTATGGATCCACCACATCGTCGTAAGTATTCACCCATCTGAGGTCACCCGATAGAGGATCTACGCGAATATCTTGCACAGCAGAGGAACTCAAAGACTACTCCAGATCGTTCTCCCGATCACAATACTTCTCGGTATCATGGCCAGGATCGAGGACGATCACCAACACTGAGTGACAGAATCACTCGAGGAGCCAGCCACAGTTGCCAAGCTTTTTCCACGGAGCTGAGAAGGGTTCGATGCCTTCTCGGTTCAAACCAGGATCAATCGAGAAGTATGACAGTACTACTGATCCCGCTGAGTTCCTACAAATCTATACAACGATCATCGAAGCCGCAGGAGGAACGAGAAGGTTATGGCCAACTATCCCCCCACTGCCCTCAAAGGACTAGTAAGAACATAGCTTACCAACCTTCAACCCGGATCAATCCACTCGTGGGAGCAGCTATGTAGCCACTTCTAAGGAAGCTTCCAGGGCACGTACGTGCGTCCTAGAAAGCCTGATGATCTCTTTCGACTCTTCCAAGAGAAAGGAGAAACCTGCGTGAGTTCACCCAATGGTTCAGTAGTGTTTGAAACACCATATAATGGATCATGAAGTTATCCAAATTTTTGTCTGGGGTTGCAGGAACCAGAGATGTATAGAGGAAATCGCTATGACCATCCCGAAGATGGTAAAAGAGCTGATGGAGCTTGCCGACAAGGCAGCTAGCACCAAAGGAACACTCCAATTTATCAAAGAACGGGACCAAGGCATTGAACAGCCCTAGCCGGGACTCCACAACAACTCCACAAAGAACAAGTGCAAGAAGAAATTCTCCAAGGAAGATTGTGACAAGAGGCAAAAAGTGGGAGAAGTAATGGCAAACTTCCCCAACAAACGCTCCAGGCCACCTGGGAACAGGGGCAAGCCTCAACCGAAGATAGAGTAGACCTACATGATTTGTTGTGACTTCCACCAAACTGATAAGCATGTTCTTCACCAATGCTTGGTCTTCAAGAAATACTTCCATGCAGAAGCCGAGAAGTTTAGAGGGAAAGGACCTCAGGTCACGAGTCAAAGCCAAGAGACCAATTTCGGTGATGACTCCGATCAGGCCCCCTACCAGAGCGAACAACAAAGAGTAGACCACATGTTCGGGGTCTCAGCGTCTTATGAGTCTAAAAAACAATTTAAGACAGTGGCCCGAGAAGTTCTCGCCACAATTCCCCCGGCTCGGTAGACGGTTAGATGGTTGGACTTCAAGATCTCTTTTGATCAAGCCGACTACCCCGAGAACTTTGTCCGACTAGGATGATTCGTCATTGTAGTCGAACCTACTGTCAACAACTGCACAGTTTCCCAACATTAAGACAGCTTGTCGACCATGAAGAACATATGTGCCTATGTCTTTCTCCCTGCAAAGAGAAAGAAGTCTGAACTACGGTCTCGAATAGGATAGAGGGAAGTCCCTTATCACGTCTACGAGTGACTGAGGGTCCCAGCACCCTCCACTCGGTCTAGACCTGAGGCCTGACTAACCGAACTCCCCGACTAGTAGCAATGTCTTCTGACTTGGGTCAAAGGAGAAAGGCTAGAAAATGCTAATTGTTCAACGTTCTCGAGAAACCCTTAGTGCCGGGTTCCCGATAAGTTCTAACTCTAAGTTAACAAAACATGCATAACATAGATATTGACCAAAACCTTCGAGTTTTTATTTATGCAGGACTTCTACACGTCGAGCCTCTCAGTGAAGACATCTGTGGCCTCGTACATAGCTGCGACCAGCAACTCAGTATCTCCTGTCTTCGCTCCCGGCAGCTTGTCACGGAGGGTGCCGACATCCATCTCCAAGTGGTAGGCCTTCAATAAAGCCAAGGCCATCGACAGAGAATCCCGAACCCCGTGTCGGAGTTGGGTGCTGATGTGAGCATTCACCGTTGGCTTCAAGCGGGAGAGAGCCACCGTCAGCTCAGCTAGTCGCATGTCGTGGCTCTCCACCGGAGGAACCACGACTCCAACCTCGGTCAACATTGTCTTGAGTAGGTCCAGGGCATATTGAATGTTGTCTTTCAGATCGTACACCTTGGACTCAACCTGAGATAGCGACCTCTGAACCTTCGCCGGCTAGCTGGACCTTGGCCAGGTCCAGCTGATCCTTCTCGATCTCTAGCTTCGCCACCTTGGACTTCTCCGCCTCCAACACCGCATCGGACTCAGCCAAGCACTTCTTTAGCTCCTGGACCTCTAATTGGAGGGGAGTCACCGAGACAGAGCAAGCCGCAACGACAAGGTTAGTCTCAATACAAGTAGATTAATAAACTAACATCTCTTCGCTTGTGTTACCTCTAGAAGGGGACCGATGTGCTTGGCCAAATCAGTGGGCTTCTGTGAGCATGTCGAGGCCTTGGTGAACCCTTCTTCTTGCCCATCTCTGAATGCAAAAGCAAGAAAGTGAAAGAGCAAAAGTGCAGGCAAGAGGGAGAAGACAAAGCATTTGGAAAACAAGAGTCTGAAGCACGGTGAAAACCCCTTGGGTCCTCCAAATTTCATATATAGGTGAAAAACTATGAAATCTCGACTATCCGTGCGATAGATCTGGCAGTGACCGAGCCACGATCTCTGGTCACGTCCCATCGCAGTTAATGTGTGCAGTAAATTATCCATGTGAGCAGCCGTTTGCACATGAAATTAGGAGCAGCAGGCGCAAGTCCCCGACAAACGCGCCACAAGTTTCTCATGTCATCATAGCAGTATCAAAAAAGAGGAAAGATTCTCACCACCACGTGAAATATAAGCATGACCAAAAAGTCACGGGCATAAGTCAAACGTCCGTTGAACTTCTCAGAGTCCCTACTCGAACAAGATACTACTTGATAGTTATTTAAGCTACTGGAAGATCACTCGATTGCCGACTAGGTGATCCGAATGACCAGGAGCTCGAGTGGATTACTTTTCCTACTCGAGGGTTCTTATGACCACTCAGGAAAGCACCCAGCTGGAATGTTATCTTTGGCTAGTTTGATTCCTTTGATCCATCTTGGCCCTATTTCATGTACTGATGGGGGGCTTGACGATGAGTAGTGTACAACTACTATATACGATGATAGTATTCGTATATGAATACACAAAGACTTAGGGATATCCCAGGAAGATGTATACATCGGAGAAGGACTCTAAATTGATAAGGAAACTACCTGTAGGTATTCAGGACTCCTTAAACTAGGCAGTCAATCCCGATGTTTAAGGATGATGGAGTTCTACTTAGAGACGAGCCCGTGTCTCCCACGATACGACGTGCTCTCTATAAAAGGACCCCGATGGCCTTCGGAGAAGACAGGTGAAGAAGTTAGATTAGAAGCTGAACACGATATGCAGACTACTCGAGCCAGAAGATTAGCCTGACGACTTCTGAACAAGTAGAAGGGAAGATCATCCTTGATAACCACCTCCGGCTAGTTGTAGATCCTATCGAGGACTAGACACTCCCCCTTGTACCTTGTTCGTAATCAATGTAAACCAACAGGACATAGGGTTATTATACTGAGGGAGGTCCGAACCTGTATAAATTTCCTTGTCAGTGGCCCGATTCGTGATCAACTTCCGGATACAATCCCCTCTCTCTTTCTCCACGTGTTACATAAGATCGGTGATTTACCAATCGTCGACAGGTCGTAAGAGAAATAAAAATAATGAGGTGGTAAGGTACAAAAAAAAGGCTTGTTGCACATGGTTTTACTTAACGACCATTAGTTGATTTCCGGGAAATTTACTCCCCAATCATGGATGGAATTACTTTTAGATACTTAATCTTAACGGCAGTAAACTTGAATCTAGAAATGAAGTTAATGGATGTGGTAATAGCATACCTATATGGAAACTTGAACTCGAACATTTATACAAAGGTACCAAAAGGTATTCTTGTCCCGAACCAAGATAGAGCAAATTGGAGGCTATATAGTGTGAAACATAGAATATCACTATACAGACTCAAATAGTGTAGCAGGATGTGGTATAATCGCTTAAGCGACATACTTAGCAAGAAGGGCTACATGAGAAACGAAGATTGTCCTTACATATTTATAAAGAGGTCCCAGGATGGATTCTGTATAATCTCAGTATACGTAGATGATTTGAATATCATTGATACATCCGAGGTCATTGAGGAAGCGAGTTCCTATTTGAAATCAACTTCAAAATAAAAGATTTGGGTAAATCAAATATTGCTTAGGTTTGCAAATTTAACATGTCCCAGAAGGGATATTAGTGCACTAGTTGGCTTACACTCTGAAAGTGTTAGAAAGATTTAGCTTTGAAAAGGCATACCCTTCAAAGGTTCCTATGATTGAAAGGTCCTTACATCAAGATAAGGATCCATATAGACCTAGAGAAGAGGGGGAGGAAGTTATGGGACCAGAATTGCCATACTTGAATGCAATAGGAGCACTTACGTATCTTGCAACTTGCACGAGGCTGGACATTGCGTTCGCCGTGAATTCATTGGTAAGGTATAGTTCAGAGCCTACCAAACGGCATTGAAAGGGCATTAAGGACATATTTCGCTAACTCGTAAGAACTAAGGATCTTGGTTGTGTGTGGCTTTTTTTATCAACTTTCTCACTTGCTAAATATTATTGGAGTTTCTTGTAAGTGCCATGACATGCTTCAAAATATTAGAGCTTAAGAATTTTTAAAAGCACTTGAAGAGGGTGAAATAGAAAGTGGATGTTGATTAAATTAAGAGACGGGTTTAGCTAGGCCCACAGAAACCGTTGAGGTTCTCATTGCAGAACCATTGTGCACATTATTAGTATATATTCCACAATTTGCAAATTACTCATAAATATTGGAAAAGATCCCACACAAAAGAACGATTGGTCGAAGATATGTGGTGTGGTGGGAGTCTTTGAATTTGTTTTCCATGCACATTGGATGCTTGTCATACTTGGATACACTTATAATTTGTCTCAATCTTTGCAAAAGAGAGACCAAGATATTATTAGTGCTATGACATTAATTTGTTGATTTGGCTAAGGACAAAATGCAACATATGAGAGACCATGGTGGGATGAATTCTTGTAAGAAAAGGTGAAGTCATTTTGCACTAAGAATGGCATCTAAGTTCCTATGCTGGATGCTAGGTATGTGCCTTATGGAAGATCACTTCACTTTTACCCAAAACAAACAATTGATGATCATTACAGAAGAGAAGTATTCTTGGTGCCATCGGTAGCATTCGGCAAGAGCTTGATAGTTGGTTTGACAAGGCTAGTATGGAGTTGCTTGTTTGCATATCCACTTTGAATCCTTTCAATTCATTTGCTTCTTATGGTAGAGAGAAAGTACTTAAACTTGTTAAGTTCTATCCCAATGATTTTTCAAATGCGGATTTGATGAGACTTCCTTTTCAACTTGATAACTTCATTGATGACATGAGAAGAGATGATAGGTTCAAGAATCTTATTGAGCTTTCTATTAAGTTTCTTGAAATAAAAAAGGATGGCATTTACAAGTTGGTGTACTTGCTTCTCAAATTAGTATTACTACTACCGTTGCTAACGACTAGTGTTGAAAGAGTATTTTCTGCGATAAAGCTAGTGAAGAACAAATTGAGAAATAGTATGGGTGTCAATTGTTGAATGATTGTTTAGTCAAGTTTATTGAGAGTGATTTCTTCTCGAAAATGAGTGATGATGATGTACTCAAGATTTTTATGGCCATGAAAACTTGTAAAGTAGAGTTCGTTTGAAGCTCCATAACAAATGTAAACTATTTTATAATCTCCTGTTCACGTAAGACCTTAGTATAAATATTTGTATTTACTTTGGCAAATTTCAAATATACATATTAGAGTTATGATGCTATGTGATCTTGTTAAACTATTTTTGTTGCACTTATGTCAACTTTTGATCTTATGTATTGAATTGATGATGTTCATGTAGACTAATAAATTATACGTGTAAAATTTGGCTTTCACGTTGGTCAAATTATAGTATAACTTTTGCATTATACTTTTGGTAAATTTTAAAAATATGTATATGTATATATAGTAGAGTTATGATGCTATGTGACTTTATTAAACTATTTTTGTTGCATTTATGTCAACTTTTGATCTCATGTATTGAATTGGTGATGTTCATGTAGACTGATAAATTATGCGTATAAAATTTGGCCTTCACGTTGGTCAAATCTTCACTGCTTTTGGCTCCTAATTAATTCATGCCTGAGCCTACTAGCATGCGTACAACTCCCCTGGTTGTCTAGTGCATGGGAACATGAACACACACCATTCTGCTTTGGCCAAGACTCTAGCAAACCCGTCTCCTGTACAGCCGTGACATGCAAGCATATAATACCTACTAATTTATCTTCATCATGGTATATTACACGCAAGTATCTTGGCTGATAGACATCCCTGACGTTTAATCTTGGCGCCTGTTCCTTAGCGGCTCGTTCTTGTTGCGCAACAACTTGAGCTCCATCTAGTTGCAATGCACAAATAGTAAATCTATGCCGTGCAATATCAGCACTAGAGCTAGAAATAGCCATATCGAAAATTAAATAATAGTTGACGATGAAGAATAAACAATTATAGAAAAACAATACTAAATATAATAACATATAGTAAATTTTTAACCATATAAATGTATAGTAAAGAATTGGTTTAATTACATTCTCATCTCTAAAAATTAAGGTTAAAATTTATGATTCTAATTCACGTAACAACCAAACTTCCATGTTTCTAGAATCTAATTTCAATTCTTAAATTCTATACTTAATTTATGAGAACCAAATCTTTACTATCTATAAAATTAGAGTTGGTGGTATTGGTGATGGTAGGTCGTCCTCCCGCGGACCGTTTGATCGCTCATCAACGGTCAAGATTTAGGCGGTGGTAATTTTGTAATATTAGATCACATCCAACAACCAATCTATAAAATTAGAGTTGGTGGTGTTGGTGATGGTAGGTCGCCTTCCTGTGGACCGTTTGATCACTCATCAACGGTCAAGATTTAGACGGTGACAATTTTGTAATATTAGATCATATCCAACAACTAATTTCAGCTATAACCACCTGATCTTATCTATGCTCAATTTTATCTATCCATGCGTGACAAACAATCACAGCTCAATCTTATCTTAAATAACAACACTAACAAATATCTGTTAGATATAACCACTCAATCTTATCTATAAGCAATCTTATCTTAAATAACAACACTAATAAATATCTATTAACACATATGTGCACAAAATAGAGAGATCATTTTATTAATATTTTTAGACATCTCTCTTTGCAACGTACAGTTATCTTACTAATAAAGTATAATAATTATAGTTGTTGTCATGTGAAGCTAAATTTAAAAATTGTGTTTTTCGAGCCCTCGGGTGAGGCCGAGTCGCAAAGACCCGAGAGTGGGCGAATACGACCCTGCACGGAAACGTTCGACGTCGCGTCACTGCGATCGCACCCCCTCCATACAAAACACCGACAGCGCAACCACCACACCACCACCACCACCACCATGCGCTCCCGCCGATGACGCCCCCACCCCTCCTCCTCGCCACCCACCACTTCGCCGCCGCGGTCGCCGCGCTCCTCCTCAACCTCCTCGACCCCGCCTCCACCTCCCGCGCTCGCAAGCGCAAGCGCAACGACAGCGACGGCGAGGGCGACGGCGTCGGCCCCGTCCAGCCTCCACCTCCCGCGCCGCAGCCGCCGCTTCCGCTGCCGCCGACGAGCCCCGACCACTTCCCCCTCGCATTCCGTGTCTCCGCGCCCACCTTCCACTTCCTCTCCGGCCTCCTCGACCCGCTCCTCTCCCACCCCTTCCTCCCGTCCCCGACCCTCCTCGCCCTCGCGCTCGCGCGCCTCGCGTCCGGCCTCCCCTACCCGACGCTCGCCGCGCTCTTCGGCGTGCCCCCCTCCGCCCCGCGCGCCGCTTCCCGCCGCCTCCGCCGCGTCCTCCTCGCCAACTTCCGCTTCTGGCTCGCCTTCCCCACCGACCGGAGCAACACCTCCTTCTCTCCGCTTCCCTCCTGCCGCGGCGCGCTCGCCTGCGCGCGCTTCGCCGGCCCGGACGGGCCCCTAGCTGCGCAGCTCGTGGCCGGCGCCTCCTCCCGCATCCTCTCCCTCGCCGCAGGCTTCCGTGGCGACCGCGCGGACCTCGAGGTGCTCAGGTTGTCGTCTTTGTACCAGGAGCTGGAGCAGGGGAGGGTGCTTGAGCCCGCGCAGTACTTGGTCGGGGATGGTGTCGGTTACCCGCTGCTGCCCTGGCTCATGGTGCCGTTCCCTGCGCCGCTGGTGCCCGGCTCGCCGCAGGCGGAGTTCGACGCTGCGCACAAGGCAATGTGCCGTCCGGTGAGGCGCGCTGTCCGGAGCTTGATGGGGTGGGGTGCCATTGCGCGGCTCCGCGAGGAGGAGAGTCCTCGCGCGGCCGTGGCGTGCATTGGGACATGCGCAATGCTTCACAATGTGCTGCTGGCGAGGGAGGACTACTCTGCATTGGCACCGGAGGAGGGGGAGGAGGAAGCAGAAAATGATTTGGGGGCAATGCAGAGCCGCAGGGATGATGCCGGAGTGGAAGGGTTCGAAGTTGATGAGCGGGCATTGGCGTTGCGGAGCGCATTGGCTGCAACGATGAGGACCCGGCGAACACCTGCCTAGCGCCGGTGATTGTTTAACAATTCCTGCCATTGTTGATTTGTATAGCACTGAATATTTTGTTACATTGGGTCCTTTAGCTTGTTGCCTGCTCAATAAATTAATTAATAAAGATAAATTAGACTATAGATCGATCCAACTTACTAATGTTGACATATTCGTGTTTAATTCGACCCATCTCAGTTTGAAATCGATCTAGCTCACTAAATTCCTTCCTCAAGTAATGTAAAGATATACTGGAAGTGCATGTATCTTATATGGAAGGAAGTATCCAAACAGGTAGACTAATGAAATACTACTACTTACTCACTACTCCATGTTAAGAAAATCGGGTGTTCATACAAGTCCATAGACTTATTACAGAAGATAAGGGATAATTAAGCCGATAAGGCTTACAGTAACTTTTCTGTGCAACATCACAGCATATTATTCTCTCACAGTATTCGCATCAGCTACCTGTAACAATGGTAATTACAGTACTGGACACTATTCCACTAGTGGAAGTAGAGTTTCGACCACATGGCTCATGCTATCTTAAGAATCATCGCTTCATGATTGCTTCTGAATAATTGAATTCTCCATCCAGTCTGTAGTCCACAAACTCCAGAAGCCATGACTGATCTTCGCTTGCTAACTTCTCTTTAAGAATCTCAGTAGAGCATCTAATAGCCATTTCCACCTCCTTGTCGCCTTCAACTACCCATCTGGAAACCTGAATACCCTTTACTAACTCAAGAAGCACTACTCCATAGCTGAAAACAACGGCCTTACCAGTGATTGGGAGATTTAGAGCCCATTCTGGTGCAATGTACCCTCTAGTCCCATGCACTCTTGACAACATTTGTACGCTTGATCCTCGTTTTAGTAGCTTCAACAGTCCAAAATCTGCAATCTTGGGCTCAAAAGTCTTTATCTAATAATATGTTCTCTGGTTTGACATCACAATGCACAATCCATTGAAGACACTCACGGTGGAGATAGGCCAGTCCTTTCGCTAACCCAAGTGCAATATTGTACCTTATGCTCCAATGGAGCACATGAGATAAGCTGTGATAATCAAACAGAACTCTGTCTAAAGAACCATTCTCAATGAACACAAAAACCAAGAGCTTGTGTGTCTTCTCGGCACAAAACCCCCAAATTCTGACCAGATTCATATGATAAATTCTTCCTATGACACTTAACTCAGACCTGAACTCCTGTTCTCCTTGGGTCACTTCATTTAGCTTCTTCACTGCGACCTTCCTTTCATCATCGAGGACTCCCTTGTAAACTGTTCCTGATCCACCACTTCCTAGCTCTTCTTGATAATAATCTGTTGCCTTCTGTAACTCCTTGTAGCTGAACATTCAGAACTGGCTCGAAATTATCAGGTAGCCTTCATCTGTAATCTCTGCTCTTCTCTCCCATTTGTACACAACCCAAACACCAACGATGATTAACGTTACTTCAATGACAAGCAGTGTTAATGCAGAGGAAAGGAAGTAGCCAAACTTGAACTTGGAAGTTCCACCCTTGAACATTTGCCATGAAGTGTTGGCCTCCTTTTCATGAACATTTCAAGAATGGGTGGTTACTCTAGAAGCCAATTCTGGTGAAGACAAGGGAACTTTCAGATAAATGTCATTGTAAGGATCTGGGAAGCTCTTGCCATTGAAAAGATAGACCTTTGGAAAACATTTGCCTACTCCCTGCCGGTAACCAAAAGCTTGGCAATCAACTTTGTCCAAGCACATATTTCTGCACTTCCAAAATGGCACCGACCTGGTATAGTCGAAGTCATACCCGTAGAAGTCAGTTTCGGTGAGCTTCCTGAATGAGTAGTCCTGGGTGGTCGTGCTGTTTGCCTTGCGTCTTCTCCCTTTGTCCCAGTTGGCTGTTATGTTTACCTTGCGCCTGCACCCTTCGCTCCAATCGCTTGCATCAATCACATCATAGCTTTCGAGGCAAGAGCACTCGAGCTTCGGTATGTATTTGCAGAGGCTGTTTTTGCCATACACTCCATGTATATCGCAGACTCGACGGAATGCTATCCAAGAAACCAACCAATTGCCGCTTGTCGCGTTTACGCTATGCAGCCTAAGGTTGCCATCGTAATCCATAGTCAACCTCCTCGTGACCTTATCACCAAGATCAGAAGCTTTAAATTTAAAATGGTCACTCGCGACAAACTGGCCTATCTGGTCAAGAACCCCATATCGGCCACTGTTATAAGTAGTCCCATGATTTCCCCATGGTTTGTTGAAAGGGTTGGGAAAATATATGCTACTAATCTCAGGGCCATTGTAGATAAGTTTCAGCTCATTGTCAGTGTCAAAGTAAAAGGTATAGAACCCTGAATAGAGCAAACTCCTGGCAGATGCAGACACCAGCTTTGTATTCTGAATCATTGGCTGCGATGGCAGAAGCATATCGGTTGGCGAGTCGAAGCTTCTCCAGAGGCGCTGACCGTCGGGATCCATGATGACAATGTCGCCGGTGTCAAGAAGCTCTGCGCGGCTGGCACGAGTCACAGTTGTGTTGGTGCTCCAGATGGTGGTCCCATTGTAGTCAAGAAGGGCCAAGCTCCCATCCTTCTGGAAAGCGAACCTGGACCCTTTGCCGTTCACCGGGGTGTCGCGGTTGGCCTTCCACGCGATGGTTTTATCCGACCAGCCGGAGAAGGTGAAGGCGTTGGTGGCCACCCTGTAGAAGCCGCAGGCGAAGGCACCGTTGGGCGACGCAAGGATGATGGTGGTGTCGTCCTGGGTGGAGATGGAGGAACCTCCAGCAAGGTAGCTGCTGCCATGATCCTTCGCGAGAGCAATGGAGAGCATGACAAGGAAGGAGATGGATGTGGTGAAAATGTAGACACCTGTCATGGCCATGGCAAGCTTCTGGTCTGGTTAATTATCATCCAGTGCACAAGAGAAACCAGCGTGTGTACTATATATAGCCCCATATGTATCACATATGCCGAGCAAGAGCCAATAATTAAGTGCAGGGTCCAATTTCACGTGGCTTCTGTTGCTAGTTTGCTATAGGATGTAGTCATGTACTAGCTTGGAAAGGGATTGGACGGCCAATCCTTTAACCAGGACGGCGACTCGGAACGTTAGCAGATGAAGACAACCCCCGGCGTGTTCAGGTTGGTTTGATGCTTCATTTTCTCTGCATCCAGCAAGCAGGAAGCCAACTAATCAAGGACGCCAGTCCATGTTGTCTTCTGTCGCTAGCTATACTCCAATCCGTCTAGCACGCTAATGCTGAAGTAGTGAAACAAAGCACCGACGCTACCATACGTTAATTCCATTGCCATAATTCTGCGCTTCTGGCTAGGACAGAGACCAAACAAATACTATACTTGACCTGTCAAGGACGGCACTACTGAAGTAAGCGGAGCATGACTGTCTACTAGGTCTTCCTTGTCGCTCCATTGATGCACATCAAAGCAAGCGCCAACAACGCGATACTTCATGTTGACCGAGACTTTTCTAAAAAGAAACGCCAAACCTATTGGGAAAACAGTCGCGCCGTCGGATCGGAAGGATAGGAGGAGGAAGAGAAAGAAAGGGAGGAAAAAGGAGAAGAAAGAAGGGGATGACAAAGAATGAGGGGGAAGACTGACCGGCGAGCTTGTCAGCGACAATGACAAGCTCAACGGTGATGGCTCAGGCGACGGCGAAGGCCGGCACTCTGGGGCTAACCAGTAGCTGGACAGGTAATATCAACGTCTCTCAGATTTAGAAGAATGGTTTGATCGTGACGCTAGCGTCTTGACTTGTTGCCGGTGATGACCGGCCAAATTTGGTGATCGGCGGCGCTGTGGTGGAGCGGAAGGAGACTGAGCTGGAGAAGAAAGGAAGGACGGGAGAAGTGGTGAGACGGCGATAAAAAGAGGACTAACTAATGCTTCAGCGTGTTCAAGACGAGATGTACTGTACGCATGTACTACTTCATGCCAAGGGTGTCGTAGAACTTTCCCTAAAAAAAAAGGGTGTCGTAGAACTGCAACAGTCCTTAGCACACGGCACACGGGCTGACGGGCAGGCAAGGTAAAATAGGAAATAGTGTTCCATACGGCAACGGGTCTATACGTGATAATGATTTTTTCGGTCGATCTGTAATTGATTACCATGTACGTGTACGTATCAGCTGTATAAATAAAGAAGCAACCCTGGTAGGGTTTTCGTCGCCAAACAATCTATTTGACTTGGTATCAGAGCCTGATCTATATACCATGCAAACCATGACTTCCACGGATCATGGCACCGTGGCCGCCGGCGCTCTGATCTCTCTCTCGAGCTCCATCATTGCCATGCCAACCATGGCAACTTCATCAGCATCCGCTTGGCATGTGAGAACTTTCCTCTATGGAAGGCACAAGTCGTGTTCGTGGTGCACGGACAAAGCCTCTATGGCTGCATAGATGGCACCATCACCGCACCAGCGTGATGATCACCGAAGGCACCGGTACTGCAGCACGTCAGGTGCCGAACCCGGAATATCTCCAATGGTTCCAGCGGAACAAGATCGTCCTGAGCTTGCTGCTGTCGAACATGTCCGAGGGTATCCTTGGACAGGTGGCTCGTCTCACCACCTCCGTCGAGGTGTGGGCCGCCATGATGCAAGTTGGATATTTACTTTCGAACACGAAGAAAAATGACATGCCTGAATTTGTTCTCCAGGTCGCATCTACATCTTTTGTGATGTTGTTTTCGACGAGCTAGTTTTCCCGTTTGCTACGTCCACCAGCCCCACATCCACGTCCCATGCTCCTCCTACTACTCGTGCCACCGTATCATCCATTTTCCCGTTGCATGAGCCGGTAGTTCAGGATGATCATATGCGTCATTATCATTTGCATGTGTTGGAGCCTAACGTGATTATATATGCAGGCGAGAGCTCATGTACTCCAGCCAACGCCACCACGTCTGCTGCACCAACCAGCACGGGTGCACCCCGAGCTGCTTCTCGCTCCGATGTACCTGGCTTGGACGCCCCTCGCTCGCCTGGTCCATCATCTCCCGAGCTGTCTCCCGGCTCGCCTGCTCTGTCGACAGCGGTGCTCTCGGAGGTCCCGCCAGCCGCTGCACCAGCCGTGGCAGTGTTAGCTTTAATCTTGATATTTTGTGTCTGCATGTTTATTTCATTCTTGCATATAGTAGCGTGTCTGTATAGGGTGTGCAGAGATATGTGTGATACGTACGAGATGGTGGTTTCAGCCAGGAGAGCATGCATGGAGAGAGTCCAAGCCTCCAAGGTGCCACGTGAAGCTGGCATTGCCGTGTGAAACGGTGGTGCATGCAAGTTCTGAAGCCAACGGCCTACACGAGAGTTAGTCGAGTGAATCGGTCAGGATTAATTAGTAACGAAGCTAGCAGCAGTGTGTGCATGTCCGAGTCTTGTGGATCACAGCACTAGTAGTGGCTATGTGAGTTAGTCGTGTGTGTGCATGCGTCCACTAGAATAGGTCGTGGTGTTAGTGGCGTGAGTGTAGAGTTAGTGGCAGGCTTAGCTTGCCATATATATATCATGTATGCATCGGGTTGTACTTCAAGGCAATAGAGAAAAGAAAAGACGTCGGCTGTGAGAAACAGCACGTCACCAAAATTCCTGTGTGTCCATTGTTCTTGCGTGAGTTGTGTGAAACAATCAAGAGAGAAGTGAGTTGAGTGATTTAGCTCTTTCATTTGGTATCAGAGCGAGGTCATGACGAAGATGATGCCACGTGGTGATGGCTCGCCAAGCGCAGCCGTTGTGAAGAGCGGCCTGGGCGACTCAACGGTGATGCCGACGGTGGCGGGGGACGGCGAGGCTGCCGTACCCGCTACTGACAAGGACGAACTACGCGGCGTGCGCGATGAGGATGAAGTATCTCCTACGAACCAACGGCGTATGGGGTGCCGTTGATCGCGAGAGCTTGTCCAAGGATGTCGATGAGAGCAAGGACCAGCTGGCCTTGACAATCATCTCCGAGTTGATCGACGACGAGACGCTGCTGCGAGTTGCGGAGAAGGAGACCGCGTCTGATGTATGGACAGCGTTATGCTCCATGCATGTGGGTGCCGAGCGCGTTTGGGAGGCAAGGATCCAATCCTTGCGCTCGGATTTGATAACCTTAAGATGAGTGATGCAGAATCCGTGGATGATTTCGTGGAGAAGTTCACGATGCTCGTTGGGCGCATCCGTGAGCTTGGAGAGGCAATGGAGGAGAAGTACGTTGTGACGAAGCTGCTGCGAGCCGTCTCTAACAAGTTCATCAATATTGCCTCGTCGATGGCGCTATTTGGTGACATCAACAAGATGACCATGGAGGAGGCCATTGGATGACTGAAGGCGCATGAGGAGCTTCTCAAGGGGCAGGAGGCCCAAGAGGAAGAGCAACTTCTCATGACAAGAGGACATGGCTCGTCACGAGGACGAGGTCGCGGCCGAGGCCACGGTGAACGGCGCAAAGATAAAAGCGAGGTACAATGCTACAACTGTGAAGAATATGGACATTTTGTTTGGGAATGTCTTAAGAAAGAAAAGGAGGAGAAAGCCTTGCTAACTCAAGGTTACACCAGCGACGAACCAGCCTCTTCTTTGAAGCTGCGTGAAGAATAGATGTCAAGATTATATTAGGAGGTTGATTGTTAGCTTTAATCTTGATATTTTGTATCTGCATGTTTATTTCATTCTTGCATGTAGTAGCGTGTCTGTATAGGGTGTGCAGACGTATGTGTAATGCGTACGAGCTGGTGGTTTCAGCCAGGAGAGCATGCATGGAGAGTCCGAGGTGTCGCGTGAAGCTGGCATTGCCGTGTGAAACGGTGGTGCATGCAAGTTCTGAAGCCAACGGCCTGCACGAGAGTTAGCCGAGTGAATCGGTCAGGATTAATTAGTAACGAAGCTAGCAGCAGTGTGTGCATGTCCGAGTCTTGTGGATCACAGCACTAGTAGTGGCTATGTGAGTTAGTCATGTGTGTGCATGCGTCCACTAGAATAGGTCGTGGTGTTAGTGGTGTGAGATTAGAGTTAGTGGCAGGCTTAGCTTGCCATATATATATCATGTATGCATCGGGTTGTACTTCAAGGCAATAGAGAAAAGAAAAGACGTCGGCTGTGAGAAACAACACATCACCAAAATTCCTATGTGTCTATTGTTCTTACGTGAGTTGTGTGAAACAATCAAGAGAAGTGAGTTGAGTGATTCAGCTCTTTCAGGCAGTCCTGCCTGCCGCGCTGGACGCGGCAGTTTCCGGCGCCTGCCATTCATCCGATGACGACTCGCTTGCGGAACAATGTGCGTCAGCCCAGGCAGTTCACGGTGGGACCGTACGATATAATCCATGTCGTCGAGCCTTCTTCACCGAGCCGTCGTCTCATCGGACTGCTCTCTCCGATCCGCAGAGGAGGGCTGCCATGGAAACTGAGTTTCTTACTCTCCAGCAGAATAACATTTGGCGTCTTGTGCCGAGGCTGTCTGGACAGAACATCATTAGGTGCAAATGGGTGTTCAAGTTGAAGCTTCGGCTATTGACAAATATAAAGCTCGTCTTGTGGTTCACGGATTTACTCAGCGCTATGACATCAACTACTTTGACACATAGTCTGGTGGTTAAGCCGGCAACAGTTCGCTTGGTGCTCTCTGTGGCAGTTTCAAGAGGTTGACACCTATGTTAAATCTATCTATTATATACTAAAAGTAGAATACAATAGAAAAAAATAGAGATAGGCTAGAAATTTCTACAAAAAAAGCAAAACATCCGATCGTTAATTTGGTGGACCTTTTTATTATTAGTGGACTACAACCGATAGATCTTCATAATTATACCTAAACAGATCACAACCGATAGATCTTCATAACTGCGCCTAAACAGATTACAGCCGATAGATCTACATAACTATACCTAAACAGATCACAACCGATAGATCTTCATAACTGCACCTAAACAGATTATAGCCGATAGATCTACATAACTGTACCTAAACAGATTATAGCCGATAGATAGTCATAACTGCACCTAAACAGATCACAGCCGATAGATCTTCATAAACTGTACCTAAACATATCACAACCGATAGATCTTCATAACTATACCTAAACAGATCACAATCGATAGATCATCATAATTGTACCTAAACAGATTGCATCTGATAGATCATCATAATTGTACCTAAATCTCGCGATCTGAATTCTTATTTCCGTACAGACCAAAAGCACAATTATAAACACTCCATATGTATCAAACTAATGGACGTCTCAGGAATAAATGATCAATGGATTCAGCGGCACCACAAAATTGACATGCAGTGCCCCCTTTCCAGCCTGTTTTGCTATTTGTAAGTACCAACCAAAGAAACACCTTAATTTTCAAAGGCAATTTGATTTAAAAAGACTGAGTTTTCAAAGCCAGATTAAAGGTACGAGACGACGCTTGGTACCGTGACCACGAAGTGGTGCTCAGCCGTTGTGCCATCGCTATTGCCGTCAATCCACGAGCCGTCTGGACGATAAGCTAGACCAAAACCTTATACAATCTGTTTTGGAGGAAATACGTACTAAGAAAGGAGCAATCACATGTTGGAATCGAGAAAGGATGAGAGAGAGCGCTCTCAGCCCCCGGAGGCGACCACGACCGCCGCTGGGCAAACCCAACCCACCGCAGGAAAAGTCATATCCACTATATCTCCACCACCCAATCAGCGCCAAGAGGGTGCCTCAGCCCAGATCTACTCATCGCTCACCCTTGCACCAAAGGAAGCACTTGGGGCTTGGAGACAGAGGACGGGGAGGTGGTGCCCGAATCCCCTGCGACCGCAGGAAAAGCCATATCCACGATATCTCCACCACCCAATCAGCGCCAAGAGGGTGCCTCAGCCCAGATCTACTCATCGCTCACCCTTTCACCAAAGGAAGCGCTTGGGGCTTGGAGACAGAGGACGGGGAGGTGGTGCCCGAATCCCCTCTGGTCGCAGCTGCGGGAGCTGCGCCCGGCCAGCCGACGGGGCAGATCCGGCCTGCTGATGGACCTCTGCTCCAAGATCTGTGGGACCCGCGCGAGGGACGCCTCCTCTTCGAGCAGGGACAAGGCAGCAGGAGAAGCCTTAACTCAGATCTGGACGCCTCCTTCCAACCAACGCTCCCCCCGCCCCCGCCGCTGCACCTCCGTAAGCCAAGCGCCAGCGCCATCAATTGGACAAGAAGCACCAGTTCAGACCTGTGCCAGAACCATCCTCTCTTACTGCAGCAAGGCTCCTCCCCCCCAACTACCGCATCCAACACTTCAACCCCCTGAGCTGCATTCAACTCCAACTCTCCAACCTGCTGAGCAGCTTTCAACTCACACAAGTTAGCCGCTGCAATAGTATTACCGAATCCGGCGTCAAACCACGCATTGAAGACAATAGGAAGGGTGTCGACAAGCACCCCTCCGAATGATGGATGGACCGACGTGTGATGGCCGTTCTAGTGGCGCAGAGGGAGCAGGGGAGGGGCTCGAGAAGCTCCGCTAGCGCGGGCGCCGCTCCCGGGGGACAGGATGGAGAGGAGGGACGCCTTCTTAAGGAGGATGCACGGCAAATGCTTCCGATGCCTCAGTCGCTCCCACCTCCCCGCCGACTGCCGTGAGCCACGGAAGTGCTGGCGTTGCTACCGCAATGGCCACATAGCTAACCACTGCCACCTTCCGCCACACCACCAACGCTCCAGGACCAGCACAAAAGTCAATCGCAGCAACCACGCCTCCGCCCAAGTGCCTGGAACAAAGCCGCAGCCGAGGACCTACGCGGAAGCAGTCATGGCGCCAATGCACCCCGACCACTTGGCCCGCCCAGAGCAGGAATGCTGCACCGTCACCGCTTCGGATGAGGTCATGGCGAGCGAGCGCTCCTTCGCGGTGCATGCGGTGGTCATCATCATCGGCAAAAACCGACCACGCACGGAGCCGCATCACGTCATAGAGGCCATCCGGCGTGAATTTGGAGTCCGCGAGGAAGACATCCAAGTCTCGCCTCACTTCCCGGAAGACTTCCTCGTGTTCTTCTCCGACACACGCATTCATGATGAGGTCGCCAACAGAGAGGTGTTCGAGCGGAGCGCGGACCGCCACACTGACTGGACAGCGATGCCGTTCCATGTCCGCTTGTGCATCGAGGGCCTTTCAATGCATGCGTGGACAACGGAGATGGCGGAGAAGATCATCGGGAGACGTTGCGCTATCCACTTCACCGAGGAAAGCTCCGTCCGCCGCCTCGACACCACAACCTTCAACCTGTGGGCGTGGACAAGGAACCCCAATGCCATCCCATGCACGGTGTGGCTCTCCCTCATAGAGCCATCGCTGGAGTCGCTGCCGACACTCGCCGTAGTGTCCCTGCAGCAGCCAGTGATCACGCACGAGCCCCCGAAGGCAGTGAAGGAAGGCCAGACCTTCAAGATCCGAGTCCATCTCGACGTCATCGAAGACCTCACAGCTTTGGGGTGGGTGGCAGAGCAGGACACGATGCTTCCTCGCGGCAGACATTCCATCATCGGCCTCAGCTGGAAGCTTGGAGTGTCGGACGGAGGGGAACGCACACCACAAGAGGAAGAAGCCAGACAGGCCAGGCCTCCACCTCACCAATGCCAGGAACAGGGAAGCGAGCGCCACGGCCGCGACAAGGACAAGGACCGCGACGACGACGGGAGGGGCTCCGGGCGCCGTGATGACCGGCCCTGGCACCGTCGTGTCCTATCCCGCAGCCGCAGCTGGAAGGAGCCCTACCCCGCGTCTAGGCATGAAGACCGCTGTGACCGCAGCGGGCATAGGACCAAGTAGACGCTCCTCGACCCCCGGCATGCATGGCCCCTCGCGCTGGCATGGACGAGCGAAGAAGACAGTCGCATCCCCTGAAAAGTCACCCTTGATGCCGCTCGGGGACCGCTGCACTCCAGCTCCGCGTTGTTCACGCAGCCCCTCGCCCCCACCTCCACCCATGCTGCCGGGGACTCCACCGGACGCGTGCGCTCTGCTGATGAAGCTGGACATGCAGCTAGCTGCCAAGCCGAGGAGTGGCACAAGATGCGACCCGATGCAGGCGGAGGCCGAGCTGTCCTCGCAGCTGCTACTCCCTGGTTGTGTGGTGGCAGACCCGCATGCCTCTTCTCCAGCACACCTCAAAGTACCGACAGAGGGCCAAGAACACACCATGCAGCCGCCGAAGGAGACCGACGAAAACACACCAGAAGTGGAAGACTCATGCACGCTTGGACACTTCATCAAGAAGATTACAAAAAACATCGACACGCCACTGATCGACAGGGCGCCCACACGCCTTGCCGCTCCAACAGAAGACGCAGGGCATGACAAGATGCTACGCCGTAGTGGGCGACTGGCGGCACGCCCAACGGTGGACTGCACTCGGAGCATGTGGTGCAGGAACTCCTGGCTAGGCGTTTGGGAATCGTTTCCGCCACGGACCCGTTCGGAGAAGAAATGCTCAGCCTCTACATCAAGCTCTTCCAGGGACCACTCTCCGACCAGGCCATTTGCGCCATCGACGACCTCGTGAAGACAGTGAAGAAGGCCAAGGGGAAGGGAGGGAACGCCAAGCTGAAGGAGAGCAACACAGGACCGCCAGTGGTGCTGGCAGTGGCCTAGATCGAGCCCGTGACATGGCCAGGTGACCTCTGCAAGCTCATGATACAAGACCACGCTGCTAGGAAATCACCGTCGCCGCCGACGGCTTGTGTGTTTTTTCTTCTCGTGTTCTTCTTCCTTGCTCGTCGCCCGAGACACGCCCCGCGTATCGCCAAAATGTGGGTCTCTAGGAGCTTTTGGTTGCATCGCCTTATGTGTTGCAGTAGGCAAAAAGTTGGAGTTAGTGTGCTCCACTGCAGGGAGATCACTGATGTTTGTATGCATTCCAGTTTGCAAGAGGTTAAAGGATGTGGGCAGTGTCGTCTGAAGGCTACCCGCGTATGTATGCATGCCAACCAGTTGGTTGATGGCTTCACCCCATCGCAATCCTGGCCATCTTTTGCACACGGCAAAAACATCACTCGCTGGGAAACAAAAGCAACAGCATGCAGATTTCATCACGAGCTCCCCAATAGTCGCACCCAATTCATCAAATGGCACAACATGATGTCAAGCTGCTGAGCTGGAATGTGCGAGGGCTAAACTCGCCAGCAAGACGCGCTGCTATCAAAGAGATGGTCTCAGACTTGTGCAGCACAATTGTGTGCTTGCAAGAAACAAAGCTGCAGAACATAGACCGTCAAGTGATCGTCGACACATTAGGCGCCCCTTTTGCAGATTCTTTCAGCTTCCTACCGGCATCAGGAACTAGGGGAGGAATCATCATCGCAGCATCGAATGCCTTCTTCTCCCTTTCGAACTTCACCCTCACAACCAACTCAATCTCGGCCACTTTACATATGAACAATGAAGGGGTGCAGTGGAGCATCACCGGGGTATATGGCCCTCAAGGAGATGAAGAGAAGATGTTATTCCTAGACGAGATGAGGGCCCTTCGAGGTAGTATGCATCCAGAGTGGCTCATCCTCGGAGACTTCAACTTGATCTATAAGGCGTCAGATAAGAACAATTCACGACTCAACCGACGCCTCATGGGGAAGTTCAAAGACACCATAGACCGGTTGCAGTTGAGGGAGCTAAGACTCTCAGGGAGAAAGTTCAAGTGGTCTAATGAACAACATACCCCAACGCTAACTAAGATCGACCGGTTTTTTTCCACTAATGCTTGGGAAATGATTTTCCCAACAACTATGCTGCAACCGCTCCCGTCTACAATTTCAGACCATTCCCCGCTACTCCTGTCAGGGGAGGTCAACCATAACATAAGGAGAGGTTTTCGATTTGAGTCCTACTGGCCCAAGATGGAGGTTTTTCATGAAGTTGTCACAACAGCTTGGACTAGAGAGGTGCACGCATGCAATAAAGTCCGAAGGCTGCACACCAAACTGGCACGCACGGCAAAGGCCCTTAAAATTGGCAAGGAGAATCTATAGGGAACGTGAAACTCCAGCTTGCCATAGCTAAGGAAGTTATAGGGAGGCTAGACAAAGCCCAAGAGAACCGGGCGCTGACCACAGCTGACAGAGACTTGCGTTCAAGCTTAAAAAGTCATTGTTTGGGTCTGGCTACCATAAACAAGACAAGGATGCGGCAAAGGGCAAGGCTCACTGCAATTAAAGAGGGAGATGCAAACACCAGATTATTTCACCTCCGAGCAAACGGACGGAGACGAAAAATTTTCATCCAGATTCTCAAAACAGACACTGGCATCGCAGTCGCTGACGAAGACAAAAAAGAACAGCTATTTAACCATTTCAGCACCACCTTAGGGACGGCTCAAAGTAGAACCATTGGACTCAACTGGCAGGAGCTGGGATACCACATGCATGATCTATCGAGCCTCGAAGAACCATTCCAGGAGGAGGAAATCAAACATGCGGTGTTCTCCCTACCGCAAGATAAGGCGCCTGGGCCAGATGGCTACACTGGCATGTTCTTCAGAGAGTGTTGGGACACCATTAAGAGGGATCTTCTCCTCGCCATCAGACAAATGGCTGACCATAGAGGATCCTGTATCGGACTTGTCAACTCGGCAAACATTTTGCTCCTTCCAAAGAGGCCTGATGCTGAGCGAGTTGGGGACTTTCGACCCATTAGCTTAATACACAGTATATCCAAAATATTTGCTAAAATACTTACAAACAGACTTGCACCTCATCTTGAGCAGCTAGTCTCTGCAAATCAAAGCACCATTGTGAAGAAAAGATGCATCCATGACAATTTTCTCCATGTTCAAAACACCGTCAAGGAGTTACATACAATGAAGACCCCAGAGCTATTCCTCAAACTAGACATATCTAAAGCTTTTGATTCCGTTAACTGGCCCTACCTCCTTGAGGTCCTCACACAGTTAGGATTTGGGACAAGATGGCATCAGTGGATTTGTATGCTCCTGCCTATGGCATCTTCAAGGGTTCTCCCCAATGGGAGACCGGGACGTCTCATCCTTCATGGTCGCGGACTTCGGTAGGGGGACCCCCTCTCTCCAATGCTCTTCATCTTGGCGATTGATCCGCTCAAATCCATCTTCCAATGTGCGACAAACAATGGCATTCTCAAGCCGGTCGGACCAAGTTCCACAAGAATGAAAGTCTCTCTTTACGCGGACGACGCGGGCATCTTTGTCAACCCAAATTCTGAGGAGCTAACGGCAATAAGAGAGATCTTAACCTGTTTTGGAGACGCAACTGGACTACGAACAAACATCTCTAAATCTGAAATTTTCCCGATTAGGTGCGAGGGACATAATCTACAACTCATCACCAATGCCTTCCCGGCGCAGCTGGGAACTTTTCCATACAAATACCTGGGTCTCCCACTACATACAAGAAAGCTGAGATGTGTCGACTATCAACCTTTGATCGACAAGGTGGGTGATCGATTGCCTAGGTGGAAAGGAAAGCACCTGAGCAAAGCAGGCAGAGTCGTTCTAACAAAATCGGTGCTCTCTTCAATTGTCACATATCACCTCACTGTTTTCAATATCCCGAAAAAGACCATTAAGAGAATAGACAGAATCAGAAGAGCTTTTTATATGGAATGCTGATAACGAAGAGCATACAAACGAAGGTCATTCCTTGGTCAATTGGCAGACCGTCTATCGGCCGAAAGCCCTTGGCGGGCTGGGCGTGCCTGACCTTTACAAATTCGGCAGAGCTCTACAGCTGTGATGGTACTGGTATCATTGGACGGATGACGCAAGACCATGGCACGGCTCTACTTTACCGTGCAACAGCTTGGACAGAGATCTTTTCAACGCATGCACAACGGTCACAATCGGGAATGGAGAGAAGACTTCCTTTTGGCATGACTGTTGGTTCAATGGGGGTGTGCTCAAGCATAGATTTCCCAGCCTCTTCAAGATTGCAACAAGAAAAAAATAGAACGGTTAAAAAAGAGCTTGAAGAACAGAACTGGATACGAGCACTTCAGAACATCTCTAGCACAGAAGAACTAAGGAAGTTTATCAGTCTCTGGAATGAGCTTCAGGGGAGAACATTTGACCCTGTGTCGCACGATGAAATCACTTGGAAAGGGACACCATCAAGTATATATTCAGCAAAATTAGCATATGAGGCACAATTCTTGGGGATGACGAAACCTTTTTGGCCGAAAAGATTTGGAAGGCACACGCAGAACCAAAATACAAGTTCTTCAGTTGGACTGTCCTCCACAATCGCATCCTCACCGCTGACAACTTGGCCATTCGTGGGTGGCCTCATGACCCCAATTTGTTTGCTTTGCCGAGCATACCAAGAAACAACGACCCATCTTTGCTGGAAGTGCACCTTCACTGCCGATGTTTGGAGGACCATCTACTATTGGAATGGCATCGTCAATACATTACCAGCCGGGACACATCAACACATTACGGATTGGTGGGACGTGAGCCTCATAGGCACAAACAAGGAACATCGCCGTCAGTTCAGTGGAATTTTGATCTATGTAATGTGGGGAGTGTGGAAGGAGAGAAGCCATCGGGTGTTTCAAAACAAAGCCCTGTCCTCCCAAGATGTTGCCTTGCTGGTATACGAAGAGATTTCCTAGTACCAAGTGGCCTTCGGGCATCCAGCAGTAGAAATGGAGGGGGGCCACAACCCTCAGATAGGTGCTCAAAGCCTTGTGAGAATTTCACTATGAGGCAAACTGTATAACTCTTTGTATATATTTTTTTACATTTCCTCTAATTTATATGAATAGGCAGTGCTCCTGCCCCTTTACTCAAAAAAAATATTGAAATCAGTAACGGGTGATTGGAAGAGGCGTGGGAATCAGGAATCCGTAATTATGATCGGATTAGTTTGTCTAATGAGGTGGTTAGTGGGGGTGGGTGCTTTGAGATTAGCAATGCCACTTGTCATGTTTTAGAGGTGATCTACCTTGATTAAAGAATAGACAAGGTAGTATGTTTGAAGGCTCATCCTGCGGTTGCAGCAGGCTTCATGCGCTGCAGCGCTAACTAGCAGTGCTCCTAGCCTCCTAGATGTGCGTGCCGTGGCATAGCCTGGACTAGCTTGCCAGGAGGATATGTTAGCGGGATGCAGTCAGTTAGAGACTATCACGCAAGAGCTTTGTACTCATCATGACTAGCAGTCTACTAATAGGCTGACTGCTTGAGCCTTCACAGTTTCGAGTTGTTTTTCTTTGCTTTATGATTGTAACCCATTGTCAGAAATTCGTGTTTATTCGTATCTTTGTTTGCTCACACTTTATAACATTTAGCTGTGTACACCATAGTGCAGAGCTCGAAAAGGTTTCTACTTCCATTACCTAAAAAAGCTTCCCTCACCACGCGCCGTAGGGCCTCTCCACACGGGTGCGGCCTCGCCCTCGCCGCCGCTTCGTTAGTCGTCACTGCCACAGTGCCATGCCACATTCGCCCGCACGGCTCGCTCGTTGCCCGTTGCACAGTTGCACCACGTACGCAGCCGCGCGGCCAGATTACTGATGGCCGGAAGGCACCCGGCATTTCTCCCCTCTCCCATCCAATGCTTTCGTCTCGCTTACGTGCTCACTGTTTCGTACGACGCCGCCGCAGCCTCTTTGTCGTGCGCGGCGCAGCTGGTTACGGGTTTCTATGATATCAGCAACTGCCCACCCTTATGCTGTCCTTCCTATCGTTGGTCGTTGGTCAAGGCTCTGGAGAGAAAGAGAGAGATATAATAACCTGGCACAAATCCAGTCAACGTTATGCTGACCAGCCTCCTTAGAGATAGCTGCCGTGTCAAGTTGACGAGTTTGGATTCAAAAGGCAGATATCTCTCCTTGGTTCAGGTGGAGTTGGCCAGGCAAAAATCAAGAGGAGACATCTTGCTCCTCGCGGTCGGCGGAGCAGCTCAATGGACTTCAGTTTCGGAACAAGATTATTTGTAATGATTCATCGACGAAGCATCTTTGGGCAACGAGATTTTAGAAGACCGAGCACAAAGAACAAAGCTACTGGAGAAACAAATTTCAGATCGAAGATACATAAGACTCAAAACACAAGACATAAGACTTGTGGTGTACTTCACCAAGAGTTTTTTTTTCTAAAAGTAAGCAAAATTGGACCGTGGTGCCATGGATCTGAGTGAACTCAGTGAAGAACGGCGGTGGAAGTCAGGCAGAGAGATGCCCTGGCGAAAGAAGGTGAATGGAATCGTGGACGGAATGGAGAAATGGTTTGGTTCGGAATTGATATTTCTTTTTGCGAGGAAATGTAGATGGCAGACGAATCGTCTCTTAAAGCATGTGAGGCTAACTCTATGCCGCACTGAACTATGCTGTATTTAATTTATTATAAAAAAATAATATAAAAACTAGTAAAGAGTTGGTTAGCCATACAATAAAATAGGTAAATATTGGTGAGGAAAACTAGATTATCATAATGAATCGGAATGCCAAACAAAACCTACTAAGGACATGTACACTCGTCAAGAAGACAGTCTTTTCTTGTGCCTTCCACATCCTCTAGAAATTATAATAAAATATATTATATAACGGATCATCTCTTAGTATCTTGTTCGTTCATTCATGCTAATCGTATGTTGAATGTTGCGGCACACACTTAACTAGGTTGACTGAGCATTATGTAATCTCGACATTTCATGATGTAATAATCGGGCAGCAGCCTTGGTGAGCACCACCTCGAGGTCAAGTATGCGTGTTTGTTGGAGCTCTACTATAAATAAGAGACGTTAGGATGACGACCTTCATAAGCTCCACCGTCCAAAGAGGGAGAGAAGAAAGATGTGAAACACTGCACCATGGAAGATGTTGATTTGTGTGTCGATAGGTCCACATAGATAGTTTTCCAAAGGACAATTAACTATCTCCGCATTCTGATCTATGCACAAAACCTCTACCAACAATCTCAAGGGATCTAAGCCTTTGGTTGGTGACCAAACTTCTCAAAAATCAGCATCACCAAACTTTAGCCATCACTCCAGAAAAAGAACTGATTGTCCACGAATTGGTGCAAGTTTTAGCAAGGAAACTAAACTCTCCAATCTGAGATTTACTAAATTTTTGCCAGCAAACCACCTCGAGACCAAAGGTGCCAAACGTTTTAGCATCCACCTGTTTCATCCTGTCCGGACTCCGGAGTAGCAATTAATTAGCCGGTGCACACTGCAAGGATCCCGTGGTCGTATTTCCGTTCCCGAAAGTGACGAGCGACGAATGAAATGATGCACTGAAAAAGCAAGGTAGGTGGGCAGGCCCCAAATGCGGGCTTTACGGTGGGGCCCCACTGCCGTGGACCACCACACCACCTCACGACTCGACCAGACCATCCATCCCTTTCCCCACCAACCCTCATCGCTCTCGCGTGTAGACGCGGTGCACACAGCGGTTATTCACCCGGTGCAGCACCAATCGCGCGTGCTTGGAGAGGGGGAAAAAAGAAGTCTCCGCACCAATCGCAGGCTCGCAGCCCGCCACCACCACCACCACCACGACCCAGTCACCCACCCCCCTCCGGCACCGCGCTCACCAATCGCCGTGCCTCCCCCGCGCTAAGGACGTGATAATTCACGGCACCCGCTCACCAACCAAAAGCCGTGTTCTACCGACCGGGCTCCGGTCACCGGCACCCGGGCCCCGCAGCACCCGAACCACACGACTGTTCCACGTTCTCCTACTCATCCCCCGTCCTACCTGGCTCCACAAGCCCACACATGCCTCTCGCCGTCGATCCCGCTGCGTCGCCCGCGCTATATAACCCGCACGTTTGAGTCTCTCACCCCGGCAAGGTCAATCGAGCTTCCCTGCAACACGACCGACCCGACCCAGATCAGATCTCGTTTCCTTCCTCCAAAGACCAGCAATGGCCACCCCGGCAGCCGAGGCGGCGACGGCCGTGGCGAAGGAGCAGACCAACGGGGCCGCCGCTGGTAGTGAGCAGAACACGCGCCACTCCGAGGTGGGGCACAAGAGCCTTCTCCAGAGCGACGCGCTCTACCAGGTGCGTACGAGAAAACTGCATCTGCTGCTGTTCGCTTGCTCGCTTTGATGTGTGTCTAGCTAGATCTTGTTCCTGAATCCTGATGGTTGGTTTGGTCCCTGCGTGCGCAGTACATCTTGGAGACGAGCGTGTACCCGCGCGAGCACGAGTGCATGAAGGAGCTCCGCGAGGTCACCGCCAACCACCCATGGTACGTGGCTTCCTTAGCTCTCCTTGATCTGTTGTTCATCGATCTCAGCTGGATCTGGTGTGATTTGATCTGATTTGATCTGCGGGATCAATCGTCACTGCGAGCTTACATTTCTGGGGTCTTGTGCGTCCGTGCAGGAACCTGATGACGACTTCGGCGGACGAGGGGCAGTTCCTCAACTTGCTGCTCAAGCTCATCGGCGCCAAGAAGACCATGGAGATCGGCGTCTACACAGGCTACTCCCTCCTCGCCACCGCGCTCGCCATCCCGGAGGACGGCACGGTCAGTTCATTCATTCATTACCCACCAAAATCTCCTCGTCGCCGACCAGATCTGGCAAGCAATTAAGCAAACTCAATTCAATGATGGAATGAAAAAAATACGAAAATGCAGATCTTGGCCATGGACATCAACCGGGAGAACTACGAGCTGGGGCTGCCATGCATCGAGAAGGCCGGCGTCGCCCACAAGATCGACTTCCGCGAGGGCCCGGCGCTCCCGGTCCTTGACGCGCTCCTGGAGGACGAGGCCAACCATGGGTCCTTCGACTTCGTGTTCGTGGACGCCGACAAGGACAACTACCTCAACTACCACGAGCGGCTGATGAAGCTCGTCAAGGTCGGCGGCCTCCTCGGCTACGACAACACGCTCTGGAACGGCTCCGTCGTGCTCCCCGCCGACGCCCCCATGCGCAAGTACATCCGCTACTACCGTGACTTCGTCCTCGAGCTCAACAAGGCCCTCGCGGCCGACGACCGCGTCGAGATCTGCCAGCTCCCCGTCGGCGACGGCATCACCCTCTGCCGCCGCGCCAAGTGAAGAACACCATGCCATCCCGCGATCTATCGCTCCGTGATTGCCATCGTCGCGCCACCACCACCACCATAGATGCGAACAAGAAATTAATTATTCCCCGTTTTGGCTTTCTTGCTTTTTTGTATTTTCTTGTTAATTGCCATTTCATCATACGTATAAAATGTCCAGAAAAATAATAATATTACTATAAGATGACCCGGTGTTTTATTGCTAGCTTGCGTTGCGGCCGGCACTGATGAACCGATGATCTATCAACATGTGGAAATCGGAATGTTTCCTTTTGTTCTCTTGTACAACATGTCAAACATTTGGCGACTCTGTTCGGTTATATATATATTTCTGTACTTATTCCACCGCTACGTGCTGAAACTTTGGCGACTTTGCCGAAGCTGTTTACAGACTGCTGAATGAATCCTTGCAATATCTGGCCTAATAAATTTGACCAGATTTTACTCCTTTGGTTGAAGATTTCCATCTTTCGACAACTCTGTGCAGATATTTGCTGCCATTAGATGGCTGGCATTCATTCTAGAACTAGATGGCTAAACGACAAACACTTCCTCAAATTGTAACTCTCGGTCTGGAGTCTGACGTACAGTGGAAGTTTCCTGTGAAGGAGCTAAGGGTCCTGTGAAGACTTTAAGATCTGTTAGCAGCTACTACATCACATGGTCACCTCAACATTGCTTTGATTTAGTGAACTAATCAGCTGTAACAACACATACAGGTCGTATTTGAATCTGTGCTTTGTTGGATTGTATCTGGACTGAACAAGATTGGCCCCATTTGGAACATAGAATTCCCCAGTAAGATTCTTGTAGAAAAACCGATCGTCTAGCAGAGTGGAAAATTCAACGAAAATTCTCAAGATGCAAACAGGGCCAGTATGGACCAGGAAAGATTAGGTTGGGCCTACCTCTTGGAATCCTCGTGTTTTTGGATTGTTTAGCCCGGATCATACTAACTAGCGAAGGATGGTCCTATTAGGCTAGATAATTGTTAGAGTTGGAAATGATGCGGGTTTGTTTGTTTCGAAGGTGGGGACTTCGTAGAAAATTGAAGGACACCGAACACGGACTTTCGTAAAAAGAAGGGTGAGAATCCTTGTTGCAGATGGAGCCTTAGTAAAAATACATATTCCATAGAAGACCTACACTTGCTGATTGCTTAGATGATCTCGCAGACAGGCACGCGCATATGCACACGCCGGCTCTTATGTAACCACTGAGGGCTTGTTTGGATGGTCTCAGATAGCCATAATCTCGGACCATTGTGGAACTTCCACTGGTAGGCTGGGATCGTAGGCCCAGTCCATCCAAACAATATATGAATCAAGTAATAGAGAGAACTCTTCTAGAGTGAAGCGGTGGACACAATGTTGCAAACCCACCCGCCTAGGTTTGAACCTCACTTCTACTTTAATTTTGAAAATGTAGTAAAATAAGTCATTCCCTGGCATCTCGAAAAATGAACTAGCAACACTTCCTCTCAAGAATAGTAGCAAATTTACAACTTCAAACACACCTTCCAGCTTGTGGCAGTTAATATGCTCAGCTCTAGTAAGGTGGATCAGGTGATCTAACCGGTTTGCTCCTTTTAGAGTCAAACTGACTGGACGTGTTGATCTACACTAGCACCTTCTCCATCTATGGCGTGAAAGCAAATCAATCCATCGAATCTGGTTTCTCTAGGACGTACAGTTCGAACGGGAGCAGCTACTAGGGTTCGGTTCGTGTCCTTGTCTCACAAGTTGGTGAATGGTTGGTGAGACGTTTCCATCTGGAAGCTATCTTGACGGAAACAAGGTCCAAGTTAGACCCTGAATCCATTCTAGTAATGAATAAAAAAAATTCCCAAGGGAAAACATTGAGATCTCTGTTCCCAATCTACCCCCAGTTTCGGTCAAGGAATTATTATCAGATCTCACTGTCACAGAGTGGCGCAACAAGAGCATCGTAGCGGTCCATATATTACAAACTTAAGGTACAAACATCAACATGAAATATTACAACTGTTTCCCAAAAGTACGGGAAATTAACAACTATTATTGTTCGGCTACAGCAAAAGTCTTTCCTACATCTCTTGGCTCACTCGTCCTATTATTCTACTCCGTGGAATTCTCGTCACAGAACTCGACGTAGTAGTTGACGTCTTCGTCCTCCTTCTTCGGCGCTTGTTCTTCGGGAACATCCTCGTCGACTTCAATGTATACCACTTCCATCTCTGCCGTTGGCTCACAGTCTAATCAAAGGAATTAGAATAGAGGGATGAGTACAGAAGGTACTCAACAAGTCCAGGAATAACAAAGAGGTGTTTGATGCACTATCTACTGAGAACGGCAACGTTCTCCAAAAGCAATGCAGTTTTGGCAAGATAAGAGAGTTAAGTTTTAATTTAAGAGACTACGATCTCATGTCTTACAGACTGCTAGGATCCCCGATGGATCCCTTTCCTGCCGCGTTCACAGTTCCAACCAGGAACATGGAGTGACTTACCACAATTCATTACACTCTGCAGAGGTGCGCAACTATACCCACAAACGACGACAGTCGTGCATCTGAGGTGGCCAAACCTCATCTACACTCCTATGGTCACAAAGCCGTTTCACCGCCTACTCAGTCATACCCCGCGTCGTAGTCTCGCACAACAGGCCTAGGACTACCGGTCTCACGTGACACTACAGGTCCAAACGTCTTGTGGATAGCCATCGGCTAACACCACCTTCCCAACAGTTGATACGCCGGATCCAACTGTTGAGGTCTTCCTTTTCCGGGAGAGTATGACCTATGGCAAAGGTACTTTCGCTTAGCCCGCCCATACAGGGTATGTGGTATGCGCGTTCGCTACAGCGCTTAAGCACAATCGATCGTTGGTTGCATTAACCTTATGTGAAACAAACCCATGTAATGAAATCCACCTTCTGATGTGCCTTCGGCACCTTTCCAGGATTCACCACCCACTATGCTATCGCCCAAGAACCGACGATCAAAATAAAACAACAATGCTTCCTCTTTAGAAAATAGATTTCCAATTTTATGCACGTTGTACACAAGAGGAAAATTATAGATCATTCTCAACGGACATGAACAAGAAACTGGACTTGTCTGGTAACGAGTAAGTAGTGGAGTTCGACTGGTCTCCTGGCTGGAACTCCGGCTTCTGAAGAAGAAAACCGATAAAGTCCAATAAGGACTAATCCAGAAGAATTGCAAATGCGAATGCGATGACATAGTAATGCATGCATGCATGAAAGAATGTAGGGGTATTAAGATTCCTCCAATGAATTTAGATATAAATTTCTTGAACGTTATCTCAAGGATTTAGGATTACTTAGGAGAATAACCAAGATTTAGTTATTTTTAGGAGTCTTATAACAACATCAATCAATCTAGTCTTTGATTTACTTTACTTAATACGTCCCTTTCTTTTATTTAATTGGTTTAAAAGATCAACTCAAGATCTTTAGAGACTAACTTAGAATTTAATTCTTTAGAAAGGAACAATGCATCTTACTCAATTTAAAGAGAATCTAGAATTCCAAATAAGTTTAGATTCTTTTCTTCAAGAAATTATCTTAAGTTAAGTAACTACTAAGGTTCCCAATTCACAATATACTTATATATATATATATATATATATATATATATATGTATATATGTATATATATATATATTCATATGCTAAAAGGAAGAGAAATAGTTCAATTCATCTTCTGCTTTAAGGAAATTAGAACATATACTTATGTAGATATATATATATGTGTGTGTGTGTGTGTGTGTGTGTGTGTGTACGGTTTTAATATATTCTTTCCTTTAAAATCTTCATGTTATTTCTTTATTTATTTTCATTTCTTTTAGTTTAAAACCTAACTATCCTAACCTAACCCAAGCCCCCCCCCTCCTCTCTCTCTCTCATCTTCTTACCTAAATCCCTAATTCCCCCAACTCTCTCACTCACTCCACCCGACCGAACTCCCCATGACTCCAGCGCCGCCGCCGTGGCCCCCGGTCTTCCCCGCCGGTGCGGTCTCTTCTCCCCTCGCTCCCGTGCACGCCGCCACCTCCTCAAGCTCCTGCCAAACGCCGCCGGTGCCTTTCTCTCTCTTTCGGCCTAGCCCCTGCCGAACCTCCTCCTCACCTGCCTCCTGGCGTAGGCCGTCGCCTTGGGCGGGTTACTCCGTTGGCTTGCCCGGGTCTCGCCGCCCCGAACCTAGGGCCCCGGGCCTAGCCCGTCTCCCCGGCTGAAGCCGCGCCTCGGCTGCCCCTTCGGTCACCTTGCCTCGGCCGCCGCCCGGGTCGGCCGTGGCCGGCGTCGCAGCTCCCTCGCCGGAGCTCCGTCGGCCCGCCTCCCACCGGTGGCGAGCCAGTTCAGGGTCGTCGGCCACTTCCTACGGTAAGGGCTCTTGCTCCCAATTCTCTTCTCCTTTTCCCCCAAATCCTCTCCACTATTCCCCAAATTTCTAGGGTTCTAAGCATAATGGTCCGATTCTTTTGATGCTTGAGTACCTGTGCTCAAGTGATTTGGTTAGTGAAAGATCATCTAGACCCCTAGTTGGTTTTGATGGTTAATGGCAACTCAAACTGGAATCTAATATTTACAATGAGTGTAAGCAGGATTAATAGGTTTCAGGAAGAAGCGTCATCAAGGAAAGGATGACCACCCAAATGTACAAAGGTGGTTTCCAGGACAAGGGGATGGCTGTGCTAGGCAACTGTGCCACAGCTGTGAAGAAGCCGGTGATGTGCAAGGAGTTGCAAGCAAGGTGATGGTGGCTTGATGCGTCAAGGACCGTGACTGCAGCTGGTGGCAGGTAAAGCCTAGATTTGCCAGTTTCCTTAAGTCCATAGGAAACACCCGTACTATCAAGAGGGATGAAGCAGTAATGATATATGGAGGTTCTTTTGCTCAATGCTCAGAGTGTTAGACAGTGGCACTGATGCCTTGAGGTTAGTGGCCCTGTATCAACAGTTTTGCACAAGTGAGAAACTGGTTTGTGCTAGCACTCTGCAGTGCTAGCGGTAGAAAAACCCTATAGCCTAGAGTCACCTATGTGACACAACTGTGTCACAGGTGGTCTACCGCTCTATGACTCAGGTACATCTCTGTACCAGGAGAGAGCTTGTAAATGCTAAGGGACCTGCACTGTAATAGTTTGTCTGCCGAGTCAGAAGACTGTTGGAGGTTCTCTCCTTATTAGGGATCAGAGTTAGTTGTGCGCTGAGGGCATGTAATGTGTCAAGATCGGGATGAGTAGTTAGACTACGTCAGTTAAGGGTTCACCTGTGTGTGCCTCCGGTGACACATGTGTCGATCTGTCTGAGCCGGTTACAGTTGTGCGTTGTGATTGGCTGTGTCACCGGTGATCCACTTAATCCTACGTGGCATGAGTGTAACGGTCAGGTACCTGTGAACCCTATAAATAGGGGACCAGAGGAGGTCTTCGACCTAAACCTTGCTCAACCCAGTGAATCATATTCGACCGTTGCAAGCCTCTCACCCTCTGAACAAAAGCCAAACTTCCTAAGAGTTAGTTCAAGAGAGTTAGAGTTTTTGAGGAAAGAGCATTGGTTCCTCCAAGAGTTGTTGCTGCTGAATCTGTTACTCTTGGAGTGTCTACTCCTAGAACGGGCGTAGGAGTTGCTGGTATCACCTAAACTTGTGTGGGCTGAACCAGTAGTCTGTGAAGGTGATCTGAAGTCTACCTGTTGCAAAGCTAAAGGACTTCCACAAGCAAAGCAAGAGGTCTGATTACTCAGGTACTTGGAGAACAAGCACGATTCAGTGCTGGTGATTTTCGGAGTAGCCTCTCCAACGGAGACGTACCTCTCTGAAAAGAGTAGGGAACTTTGGTGAAAAATAACTTGTCTCTCTGAGTATTTCTTATATTATCTTTTAGTTACTCACTAGATCTGCATGCTCGTGTGTTCTTAGATGTACATTGTTTATCTGTGATATATCATTTTCACATGTGTTAGTGTAGCTATGTCTCAGTTGCTATATATCATATCTCTTACCTGTGTCAGCTACCTGTTACACATCTATCTGTCTTGCTTATCTGTTTTTGAGTCATTAGCTCACCTGTGTTACATACCTGTGTGACAGCTACATGTTAATTTTCATAACATATATTGCCTGTGCCGTTCACCTGTCACACAGCTAGCTTAACCTTGCAATCTGCTAAGACTTAATTAGATAACCTAAGCTAAAAGAAGTGAATTTAGTTAGCCTCCTATTCACCCCCACCTCTAGTCGGTTTCTTTGGTCCTTTTAGTTAGGCTTAAGTCTAGCTGAGTATTTGATGGCGCTAGCTAGTACCTGTTGATGCCTTATGATTAGTGTCTCTAAGTGCTCAATTTCTTGCTATACTGTGCGACTCGGCTAAAGTCATAACATGTGTTTCAATTTGGTAATTGACATCCATGAAATCTACTTCTTCTGCCTTGATCTCAAATTCCCATTGGTAAGAACATTTGCTGCTGCTGGTTTCTTAGCAAATTTTTCCTTCAGAACATATACATACTGGTTATTCGTCTAAAGAACAGATGTTTACTCTTCATCTCAGCTACTTTGTTTTCAGACTATGCCTTGCTCTTATTTTCGTGAGGCTTTTACCATATGCTGATAGAAACTTGGTACTGCTCTTGACTTCAGTCAGTAGTTTTTTTGTTGTTGTTGTTTACCTATATATATGTTTCTCTCTATTAGATGTTAGCTGAAAGAAACAGACACTAGTTTGAGTTGCTATTTCTTAAATTGAAATGAGACAGATACTACACTAGGTCTATTTCCTTTCTATGGTGATTACTTTATTGGGATATACACAACAAGAGATATAACTGGCAAGAACAGATACATCTCTTGCTTCTTTAGCTAACCTATGCTGATGCTTTGCCTTTAAACGATAATTGGTCAAACTAATAAGAGCAGATATACTATATTGTTGCCTATTTGGTTGCCTTAACAATTGTGATGGCTATACTGAGAAAGGACTTTGAGAAGTGGGTATCACTAAGATAAGAACAGATGCTACCTATTGCTGCCTAACTGAAAACCTAGTGATGATCTCTTAGCTGATAATTTTGTTCGGGACACTTATGGTGCCAATGATAAGAACAGATGCTACCAAGGTTCCCTACAATTTTCTGTGATGTGAAAATGGATTCTGAGGGTTCTCCCCACGATATCAAACTTCCACCTACTAGCATAATCGTGCTAGGATGACCTAGATGGGATTTACCTTGCTTCTGAGCTGGACAGGGACTTGGCTTCTTTGGTCTTGTCTGCTGGAACTAGTGATGGTCTTGCTCCCCCTATCACCTTGCTGCTTCTGGTGATCTTGCTTTTCTCCTTGTTGGTGGCCTTCCTTCTCCTGATGCGTCCCTCCTCTGACTTCTTCCTCTTCCTTCCCTAAAGCTTGGCTATGCTCCCTGAGGTTTGTTCTTGTGGGGCTGGTCCTTGCTCTTCTCGGCAATGGCTACAGCTCTGGAGTTTGTGGTCTCGGGCTGCTACTGCTGTGATATTGGTGTGCTAATTCTTGGAGAGATCACCAGTGCTACTGCCCCCTTTTTCTGGTTGCCTTATTCTTATATAAGCCGAGTCTTGCTTAGGCTTTTCCGGTGGAAATTGCTTGCCAACTCATGCTGCCTTGGTTGCTACATGGCACAACCAAATGATTGTTTTGACACTCCACTTGAACCTAGTTGCCTTGCCGGTTAAGAGATTTTACTAAAGCTGAATTTGTGAGTTCCAAAGGGTGACTTCGGATGGATGATATTTTATCTCTTGATTTGATTTTTTGTAAATTCTTTTCAAACCAAATTATGGAGGTATTTTAGTATAGGAAAAATAAAACTATTTTTACCTCTCACTCTTCTCTCTATATACAAATATTAGATTTGTCCAAATGAGGGTCTTAGCCATGTGGCCCTCGGACATTTTCAAAAAACAAAAATATTTTCAAAAACTATTTTTCAAAACTTAAAACTATTTAGGTCATCGGCACTATTTTGCCTCCGCAGCTAACCCTACGGATGTCGGCGGAACTGTGCCAGTGAACCACTTATGTTTTAAAAACCGTTTTCGAAAACCTGCCTCCTACAGCAACGGCGAAAATCCAACGGTCTCGAGTGCATATACTCGACAACCTCGGATGTCACCTACATTTCTGAAGAATCTTCCCCCTCCGACTCCTGGCGTTCCTCGACTACTCAAGACCCGAAGACTCGGAAGGTCGGAGATTAGGGTTAGATGTTGTATAGGTAGAATCTTCCATTATATAATTTTTATTTCTTCTTATCCATTTTGTAATAATGTTGTATAATGATCTCTATAATATTCTCGAAATCAATAAAGTTAAATTTTCAAGCATATTTCTCATGTGTGAATGCAATGAACTACATGTATGCCATGAATGATGCAATGCACAATAAATTTCTCTCTCTCTCATCTTAACTTCCGACGTAGCTCACGACGATCCTCGGTAGAATTAAGTCAACTCAGCAGCGCGAGTTGAACCGACTTCCACCTCACGCTTCTCTCGACTATTCTAAAACAAGGGCTCTCACACTCACAATTTAAAAAGTGAATGCCACTGTAACTGTTATTAAGTAACAATAGTTCAACATCCAGCTTCTTGAACAGGCCAGATAATGTTGTAGATTAACTTAACTATACATACATTTGGTGGTAATATACCTTTTATTCTTTGTAATATGCACAGAATACACAACATGAACACAATAAGAATTAAAAACATCACAAATCCATTCCAAGGCATAGTTTGGACAGAGGGATTAAGCTCAATCCTTTCATATACGTAGGATTGTAGTTCAATTTCCCTGACAATCCAAAAGAATTGGGCCTAATCCCCATATATCCAAACATGCCCGAATTCATCAATATTTGTTTCAAGAGTGACCATGAAGCAATGGATCATGGCATGGCAGAGGCAGTTTTATTTTTCCTTCATGAGACCTGTACATTGGCGTTGAGGATTTGTGGGATGGATCTGATCCGCAGAGCGGGGCTGATGGAAAGCAGGCCGGCGAAGCTCTCCGGCGACACCCTCATCCCGCCGACGTTGATGCACTCGAGCCCCCGGCACTTGCTGACGAGCGCCACGAGGCCGGCCTCCGTGACATGGCGGCAGCTCCATAGTATGATGCTCTGCAGAACAAATCAATCCCCTGTAAGGTAGAAATCATACCTGCCCTTATTGTATTGTTTCTACTTTGTACCTGAATTGACCTAAACGTGTCGATGACAACTACCTGGCATTGTTCTACGTTTCTATCTTTCTGATGACTATGTTCATGACGACATTGCATTAGAAAAACTTGGCCTTGCGTGACACTAATGGCATAGTTCTTGTGGGGTCTAAAAGCCCAATAAATAAACTAAGTAATATACAAGGAAGATATAGCTGTACCCTATATGAAAACCCAACAAAGCACACCCACAAATAACATGCAATTTGTTACATTTAAAATTTTTTACTATATAATTTGAACTTTTATGTTACGGTGTCTCACCTTAGTTTGCACCCCCAGCACCAACAAAATTCTGCATCCCGCCACTATTTGTATGTAAGTGCAGAATAGCAAACCAGCTGTTTCTTTTTGGGGTTGTTAGCGTCTGTATCTACATTTATTCATGTGTTGAAAGTAATCACATTCTCGAAGAGTTTAGTTGCCTACAATGAGTGCCCACAGTTGGTGGCCATCTTGAAGTGATCTCTGCCGTAAATACAGCTTCTTTTCTGAGTTCCAAATCACTTCCAAAAGGGGGCCATACATATCAAGCTATGATCCTAGAGCCATCCTGAAATTAGAAATTGCTGCGCCTAACTTAACTATGAATAAGGTTGCTAAGATCTTCCCTCGTTGGCCGGCTTTGCTATGGTTTGCTGAAACAAGAAAGAAGGACTCCCATTTTGTCCTATTCATATTTCTCTTGCATGTTACTCCTTGATACATGACATTTTAGAAAGTGTTCAATCACATTTCTCTAACTTTGACTAATAAGATATAGAAAACTATTAGATTGAGGGGGTGAAAATGATATATATCATTAGATTACCATGTTTATATAAAAAGTAATAGTCAAAGTTGCATGTTACTGACGGTGTCGATGTCCAAAATATTATATACTCTTGAGTCAATTCACAGGACTATCACTACTTTGTTAGAATAACGAAGGAACAACCACTTCTATGACACATTTTACAGTCCTACTGTTACGTTGGGCTAACATGTCATAGAAATATAGAACAATCTATTCAAATTATAATTTTACACACAATAGTGGCAGTTTTGTGAACTTTACACAATCATGTACTAAATAGATGAATGCGATTACATTGTAACAAGTTCTATGTCATATACACACACACAAGTCTTGACATGTAAATTTCAGCAAGTTTCAAATAAGTTTCATTTCTGTCTTAGCAAAGTTCAGAGTAGTTCATAATTTTACATAGATTTCAACTTTTCAAGAAACTTTCAAAAAAGTGATAGTTCTATAAAATGTTAGCCCAAGGTAATGGTAGGTTGTGAAATTGGTCGTAGAAGTTGTGGTTCCTTGATTATTATGACAAAATAGCGATAGTCTGTGAAATTTATTATATATTCTTCAACGGAGGAGTAATATAGATGCTATTGATGGACCTTTCCAAGAATTAAGATGTTGAGTCTCTTTTTTCCAGTGAGCACTGACCGCAACCTTAACTTTCCAATGAAGTGCTCACATAGAAATCAACAAGGCTACTAGAACAATTCCAATCAACTTCCCATGCTATACCACTGAAGCTAGTAACTTATTATTGTTCTCCCAACATTAACTGCAGACTTCAACTAGGATGAAATCAGTACCTCAGCTGTAAAATGCACAAAAGCATGCACTCATAAACCGAAGAGAGTTGAGCTTAAATAAAGATAGTTAGTATTCTTTGATGGGTCCAACTAAACCTACTGCTACAATATGTTTCTTGTAAAAGTCCTCGGATGTAATTCTTGCTCTAGGTCATATAGCGCCAGGATCGGTGTTGTAACCTATAAACCATCTACTTGTTCCATTTGCTTCTTTCTAATACATTGACACGCCAACTTTTTCCATGTTTGGTGGAAATAATAAACATTCCCCTCACGCTCCCGGCCTGCTGAACATCTATTTTGGATGTGGTGGTTGAACTCCTGTGTTTGTGATCGAAAATATATATGCTGAAATTATGTTAATGTTGAAAATGTGCTGAAAATAATGGCAAAATTGTGCTGAAATTGATACTACCAAAGTGTTACCAAAATTCTCTACTTGGAAACATACTTCTACTTCTAAGTAGGTTCAATCACCCAACGTTCACCAACCGGCACAAGAGACTTAACAATCAACTGATGGAATGAATATATCCGGAACAAGAACAAAACATTCGGGTATATCTGAAATGGGGGAAATTTCGAGAGCAAATCCAGAACCGAAATCATTTTTAGAGACAAATCAAGAATTTTCCCGAAATAATATGTTCCTCTGTTTCCTTCCTTCACGAAATATCTCACTTTAAACAACCCAAGGAATGCCACACATCATCTTTCAGAAATACTGCAACAGTGTCGATTGGGCTGTTCATAGGCTCTTTTCGTGGTACTTTGTCAGGTTCAGTTTGCTCCATGAGAGCTGTTCCAAAGGAAGCACTGAAGTTTAGAATAGATAAACATACCTTCAGATTTGCACAACTGTTTGCAACTGCATAGAGTGATTCATCTGTGATAAATGTTCCACCAATATTCAGGTGCTGCAAAGAACGAGCTCTTGAAACCTGCATGGAAGTTTGATAAATGCATATTTGTTAGTCTAACAAAGCAGAGATGTCCTTGGTAGTTTAGATTAACTTGTCGTCGCAAAAAGAGAAGTTACATTAACATGTCAAATTCTTTTATTTCCGTTTTCTTTTGCAGATGAACAAGTGGATTCATGATGGACAATGAATTATTCTGAAAGCAACCTCTTAACTATACATGGCGACACCCTGCGACTTTAAAATTCAGTATCCAAATCCTCAATCGATACTATGTTAGCAATAGCCAGTAGAATGAACATACCATCAAGTTCGATGGGGATACAGTGAGACAGTTGTATCGGAAAAACGATGAGAGAATTAGCATACCAGATGAACAACGCCATTGTCAGTGATGCCTGCCAATCCCCACAGTGATATGGACTTCAAATTCCCGATGCACTCCGCGGAAGAAATCTCGATCAATCCTTGATCGGTGATGTGGCAACCCCAGCAGCTTCGTGAACTCCAAGAACGGGCAAACAGATTTAGGAAAAAGCTTGGAGATTAGCACGAATTTGTTCAATTTGTCAACTGATCAAGACAGAGGTGTCGGAAGCCGCGAGAGCCGATTCAATTAACTCACATGTCGAGGTCGCGGAGGTTGACGGCGGCGCGTACGAGGCGCGCCGTGGAGCCATCGCCGGTGCGCTGCCCCGCGAAGCTCAGGCGCCGCCGCCCAGCCAGCGACCGGCCCACCGCCCGGCGCCACCGCCGGCTCACTCCACCGGCCCTGACAACGACGAAAGCAAAAAAACAAGTCACACGGTGGCGCCATACGCGCGCATCATCCGAGCAGAGGAGACCATGTACATACATGGCCAGGTCATGGAAGGAGGGGAGGAGGGAGAGAACGTGCGCGAGGAGGTCGGCCGGCAGCCGCTCGACGTGCGGCTCCTCCCCCGCCGGCGCCACCGTGCCGCCGTCGTCGCTCCGCGCGTCTTCTTGCTGGTTCTCCATTTCTCGCTTGCTTGCTTCTGTAGCTCGCTCTCTCTCGCTCGTCGTGCGGAGAAAGGATTATACTAGCGTCGTCACGGCTCATGCGCGTGAAGGTGAAGCGGACGCGCGCGCGACGCGACGTGCCAGTGGACGCAAAGCCCTTGGAGTTTTGTTGGATCGTGCGGACACCGTCGCGCCATGCAGGCGCCCACCCGTCACGTTTAAAAGAGAGTTAACGGTTGATAGGTCCCTAGACCTGTACAGGGGTATTACTTGGGCCCTTAAACTCAATGACGGCATATCGAAAATTCTATGAACTGTGCGCTTAGGGCATATACAATGGGACATATAACTAATTATCTATATATTAATCTGTTCATAGATCCCTACTGCAGAAAACTCTAATATTGACGGTTCAAAAATCCTATCCATACGTGAGAAAAGATCAATGATGACAAGACTTTATTATAGATAGTTGTTTGAACCATCAATTATCAGTTTTTATTTAAAAATATGATTAATTTTTTTTAAAAAAATAAATAATATTATGGTTGTTCCTACATTTCAGAATGATATGTACATCAACTTGCATTTAATTACACAAAAAAGCCCCAAACATGAACATCTATGATTATTGGGATTACATAGAAGAAGTCACAAACATGAGCTTGTTTAATCGTTTGGATTATACAGAAGAAGTCACAAACATGAGCATCTTTGAATATTTAGATTATACCGAAGAAGTTACAAATATGAACATCTCTGAACACAGAAGGCATGGATTACACAGATCGCTTGCCTTATGAGATGAGTAGATCAGCACGCCATGTTCCAAAAGGAAGAACTTGGAAGGTATTGAAGTGATGGACAGTAGGGAAGTCAAAACAACCTAGAATGAAGTAATCGGAAATCGATTAAGTAACAAGAAACATGCAATGATAAATGGTAGGAAATACCTGTGAATCTATCAAATGATCTAAACTGAACTTGCCAGTTGTGACCGCCTTTGCAGTTGTGACTGCTCGAGAAGGGAACAGCGACTGTCACCTCTCTGCGTGGCTGCTCAGGAAGGGGACAGTAGTGGCCACCGCTTGCTAGCTCTTGCACTGCTATCTGTGGTGTGTGTGTGGTGTGTGTGTGTGTGAGAGAGAGAGAGAGAGAGAGCCCAATCGCGTACCTCTACCTCGAGTTCCCTCATGAGCCTATTCACAATATCCTAGACCCGAGGGATTGCAGGAAATAACATTTCGTTCATCATTGCAGCTAGCATCTAGCTCTCCCTAGCTCATGCGCTGACACTGGTAGCCTTGCTCCTGCTGTCTCCTTGCAAGCGGCGCAAGAAGCCTTCTCACGCCGCTCTCTCACATCCATGTCGTACGAGCATGCTTTCCCCACTCGAGGGCCATCTTTACAACAACATGCACATGGATTTGGAGATGGACGGAGGAGACACACGCTTATGTGCACTTGCGGCAGCAGTGACAGCAGTGCGATGTGAAAGCGAAAGGGATGGAATGCAGTTTGATCGATGCGGTGAGAAGGGGAATGAACAAGTGCTACTAAGGTTTGCTTGAAGTGCAACGCAGAGCGGTGAAGCGATGCGGAGGGATTTATATGAAGGCATGATGGGCTAGACTTGATCATAGACAGTTGGTAAAAAAAAGTCTATGAACCCATCAGAGATGGGATATTTTAAAAACTGACTGTGATGTTATATGTATCATAGTGTTTATTTGATAAAAGTCGTCAGTGATTGTTTTAACACAGACGGTTTCAGTAAACAGTCTATAAAAAAACATCTAGGAGGACACTTTTTGTAATAATGAGTAGTCTATATATAGTATCATACTTTATGGATATGGTATACAGATGTTATACATACAACCTAGAAAAATGTCGTTTATAATCCGTCGACGAGGATCTTACTGTGGAATAGTAGATAATCCTATTTTTTCTTTTTGCTCTATTTGCTTCGCTCATAAAAAATCTTAGGTGACATAAAGGAGTGTATGCGTCCGCGCTCTCCGGGGACATGGATGATCCTGGCATTTGTGATTCATGGCGTGTACGCAAGCGGAAGCACTCGCGTGTGTGAGTAATTGTCGTAGTGCGTGCATATGACACTTGGGCTTATTTTGTATTGTTATTTGAGCTGGTGTAGACGAGTAGTTTGATTGGAACAACGTTTTACAAATATTCTAAAATAATCTTATTAGCTATTTCAATTATCTTGTTTAGCAATAATGTTGCGTCCTATCATCATTGATTCACTATTGCTAACTTAACCTCAGTATACCAAGTTGAGGACCTACGAGTCGTGTTGAACAAAGGAAAAATTGAGGGATTTTGTATGAATAGAATTCTATGGAAAATTTTATATGTATCACTTCAGAAGGAAGAAAAAATAAATGGAAGGAAGAAGGAGAAGTTACTAAAGTTCCTATGAAATGATTCGATTTATAGGAATTCAGAGAAAACCTAACACAATCTTCTTCTTTTTTTGCGGGGGAACCTAACACAATCTTTGACCCTATGTAATTTTTCCTTCATGCTTATCTCCCTTAGAATTCATGTACTTTTTCGAGAACGAATTCAAGTAATTCAATATCGATCAATTGTTGCGTTATAGAATTTCTAATGGTTCAACGAGGGCCATGTCAGAACTGTAGCCAAGTATCGACAACTCAACATCCAGCGTCTTGAACAGGTTAACAATTTTGCAGCAGAAAAATGAATATGTTATTGGATTTTCTATTTATTAGTTAACTAATATTTTTAAATAAATAAGTTGACATTCTTTTACTCCTCTACAACGAGTTCACCTTGCTCCTCTTCGGAACTATCGCCTCCCGCCATTTCCGTCGGATTAAGGTGCTGTTCGCACACGAACACGTCCGCGTGTACCCCCGACGCCGAGCGCGATGCGCAGGACACGGAGCCGGGGGAGACTCGCCGGGAGCGCGATACGCAAGACACGCCGGCGAGTGCTTTTGGAAACCCGAAACCCCACACCCCCGGGAGGGACCCCGTCAGGGAGTGCAGCGGCTATGGGCTGCCCTAAGTCGGCCTGGCCGCCCTTAGAGCTTCGAGGTTCGCTGCCGTTGAACACGAAGAACAGCGAAGAACGAAAAGCATAAACAAGGATGAGAGGAAGGCAGTAGATAAAAGATAATAGATTGATTGTTTCGATTGTGTGTGTTGTTTTCAATCAGCCACATACCCTTCATATTTATAGGGTACGCCCGGTCTTAGGGCTTAGATACAACTCCGTATCGTACATGATATGGCTTTCCATACAAATCGAGCTGTTTCCTAAAGCTAAGGTTACCCTAATTGATACGATCAGGATTCTGCCTTGTGCATGAGATTTAAACCAAGGGACTTCCCATATCTTTTGATCATCTTTAACCGCCGTAATCCAGACTCCATCTTGCATACGAGATATCTTTCCATATTATCTGAGAATCCTTCCAAATCTCGAACTTTCCTTTAAACGCCATGATCCGCCACTGTTCCTTGCGTCTCAAGTTAGGGTCCCTGGCGCCAGAAAAGTCTTCACAATAAGCAACTCAGCACCTTGACCCATCCGCGGGCCGACTCGGGGATATCACAACTCGGACGCGCCGGCACCGCTGGACTCGGTCGTGCTACATAGAACCCGCCTTAAGTCCACTCGGGATCGCGAACGCTTAAACACGCGAGTACTCAGAGATACGAGTGCTCGGGGCGACAAGTACTCGGGGCACGAGTGCTCGGGAATACCAGTACTCAGAGACCCGAGTGCTCGGGAACGCCAATACTCGGGGCGGCGAGCGCTCGGGGACGCCAACACTCGGGGCACGAGCGCTCGGGGACGCCAACACTCGGGGCACGAGTGCTCGGGCACGCCAGGACTCGGGATGCGAGTACTCGGGGATGCGAGTACTCGGAAGCTACTTTGGGGCTGCTGCAAGCCACTCGGTACGGGCCACGAGTTGATTACGTTGTAACCCTTACCTGACGCACTTGGGCCATTTGGGGTACTGCCAAATTTGATCGTCAACACATGCCCCCCTGTTTTCGGTATAAAGATGCATTTTTACCGAAAATAACAAGACATGCCCTTAGGACGATGCAAATCACTTCATCGGCCACTTCTTTTTCTCAGGGCGATATGACATATCGGCCACAGCACTTGTTACGCTTCTTGCCACACGCTCGGGTGGAACTTCTTCAGATATTTGCCATTGAGAGCCCGTGGTAACAAAGTACCCTGTATGGACTCCACCAGGTACGAATTTCCAGGAACCACCCTCGCAACCCGGAAAGGTCCTTCCCAACTCGGCGACCATTTTCCAAACTTGTTATCCTTTGAGCCGACTGGTAAGATTACCTTCCATACTAGGTCACCGACTTGAAAGCTCTTCGGCTTGACCTTCTTGTTATATGCTCTGGCTACCCTCAGCTTATCCCTTTCTATGGCCCTTAAAGCAACCAAACGCTTATCGGCGACTTCATCAAGACCATCCATCATCAGATCATAAAAGTCAACCGCCGATAAGTCATTCTGTTTGGCCAACCTTAAAGCGTTCAGATTTACCTCTACGGGTAAAACGGCCTCTTGTCCATACACGAGTTCATAGGGAGTCACTTTTGTAGCGCTGTGTCTTGAAATCCTATGCGCCCACAATGCCTCGGACAACACCTCATGCCATCTCCTCGGGTTGTCTTCGATCTTCTTTTTGATAAGCTTGATCAACACTTTATTGCTGGACTCGGCTTGTCCATTGTCATGGGCGTAATACGGAGAGGAATTGAACAACTTTATTTTATAGGACTCGACAAACTCCTTTACTTGTCCTGCCATAAATGAAGTGCCTTGATCTGTAGTCAGAGTTTGTGGGATGCCGAACCTATGTATGATATGCTCGGTTATGAATCGAACCACCTCCACATGTGTCATATTCCTGAGAGGTACCGCTTCAGACCACTTGGTGAAATAATCAGTTGCCACCAATACGAACCGATGCCCCTTTGAGGAGGAAGGATAGATCTGTCCAATGAAATCTAGTCCCCAACCTCTAAACGGCCACGGCTTGACAATAGGATGCAACATGGCAGCAGGAGCGAGTTGAATGTCACCAAACTTCTGGCAGGCTTCACACCCCCTGTAATACTTGAAGCAATCATTGATCATAGTCGGCCAATAGAACCCAGCACGTCGCAATAACCATTTCATCTTGTGTGCCGACTGATGAGTTCCGCAAATGCCTTCGTGCACCTCTCCCATTGCAACTCGGGCTTGCTCCTCATTCAAGCACTTCAAAAGAACTCCGTCAACCGTTCGGCGATATAGATCATCATCGATCAGAGTATACTTGAAAGCCATCCGCCGAACAATCCGGTCCACCCTCCTACTCGGATCTCGCAAATAGTCGATGATGGACCTCCTCCAGTCTTCTTTGTTATCTATACTCGGTTTTTCACCGATGACCGAGTCGGCGAGTTCCAACTCGGCCTTCCCTACTGAGTCGGGCCCAAGCATCGGCTCTTGTGAAATGTGAAAGAGACCACGGCTAACATGGTAGCCGGATGCTTGCTGCGCCAACTCATTTGCAACCCAATTTTCTTGTCTGGGTATATGAGTAATGCTAAAATGATCGAAGGCAGAGATTATATCTAAACACTTATCAAGGTAAAAATTGAGTGATTCGTCAAGACATCGGTAAACCTTAGATACTTGTTGGACTACTAATAACGAATCACCGAAGGCCTCAATATGTGTGGCACCTACGGCAATTAAAAGCTCTAAGCCGAACAGCAGTGCTTCGTACTCGGCTTGATTATTTGTGCAGAAATACTCTAAGCGGCATGAGGCTTCGCGAATAGCACCATATGGAGATATGTATACAACATCGACACCTTGGCCATTGTTACATACTGAACCATCAAAGTATAATCTCCACGGTACTAGAGAGACAAGATCAACGTCGATGCTATGCTTGTCAACCCGATGCTCAACAATAAAATCAGCCACGATTTGGTCCTTCATAGATTTCAAGGGTTCGTAAGCCAAATCGTACTCGATCAACGCGTAAGCCCACTTGCCGACTCGGCCACTAAGAATTGGCCTATGCAACATGTACTTGATGACATCGGTTTGACAAGCCACAGTGCAGGTACTAGACAGCAAATAGTGTCTTGACTTCGTGCAAGCATAATATAGGCATAAGCATAATTTCTCAACGAAAGAGTACCTTGTTTCGGCGTCGAGTAATCACCGACTCAAATAAGTGATAGCATGTTCTTTTCCTTCGGCTTCTTGGGTCAACACGGCTCCGATGACGCCTTCCTCCGCTGCGATGTAAAGTCGGAAGGGTTCCCCATGCCTAGGCGCCTTCAATACCAGAGGGGTAGATAGATAGCCTTTGATCAACTCGAACGCCTCTTGTTGCTTTGCCCCCCAAGTGAAATCGGCGTCATCCTTCAACCGAAGGATAGGAGTGAATGTGTTGACCTTTCCTGACAAATTAGCTATGAACCTCCTTAGATAATTGATTTTGCCCAGGAGTCGTTGCACGTCCCTTTTGCATGTCGGGGCTTGTAACTTCTGAATTGCTTCTATCTTTTTATGGTCAATTTCTATGCCATGCTGATGTATGATGAAGCCTAAGAACTTCCCAGCCGATACACCAAAAGCACACTTCAAAGGATTCATCTTCAGGCCATACCTCTTCATCCTCTCAAAAGCTAAGCGCAAGTCGGCCAGATGGGATTCAAAGGCGTCCAACTTGACAACAATGTCATCAATATAGACTTCTAGTATGACGCCGAGTAGATCATAGAAGATTAGATTCATAGCTCTTTGATACGTGGCCCCGGTGTTCTTCAACCCAAAGGTCATCACGGTCCATTAGAATAAGCCAAGGAACCCGGGGCAACGGAAGGCCGTTTTGGACATGTCTTCTTCGGCCATGAAGATCTGATTGTACCCCGCGTTACCATCGAGGAAGCTAATGACCTCGTGTCCAGAGGCATTGTCAATAAGCATATCGGCTATAGGCATAGGGTACTCGTCTTTGGGTGAGGCTCTGTTCAAGTCCCTGAAGTCGATGCACACCCTCAACTTGCCGGACCCTTTCTTTTCCACGGGCACGATGTTAGAGATCCAGTCGGCATACCTGTAAGGTCTAATAAAGTTGGCTTTGAGCAGTCGACCGATCTCTTCCTTGATCCGGTCATACATCTCGGGATTAAACCTCCTGGCTGGTTGTTTGAAAGGTCTGAAACCGGCCTTGATAGGCAACCGATGCTCTACCAGCTCTCGGCTCAACCCAGGCATCTCGTGGTATTCCCATGCGAAGCAGCAAACATATTCTTTTAGCAAGCCGACTAGCTTAAGTTTGCAGTCGGCTTTCAAATTCTTGTTTACAAATGTCGGCGTAGAACTCGAACCATCCCCTATGTCTACTTCTTCTAATGGATCGGCCGACGTGAAACCTTACCCTAATTTATCCATGTCGTCTAATTCTTCTATGGACTCGTGCATATCGTTCTTATCTGACCGATATTCCGTGAGTCGTTTTTGCAACCAATCCGAGTTGGGATCCATCTGGTTACTTCGTATTTTGGAGCCGATTGCCATCAACCGGCTTTGAAGGTGCAGGTACTCGGCCGTTTCCTTTGGCACTAGGTAAGTCGGCTCCCGAGGAGTTGCCGAGTTGTTGCCGACTCGCCAGCGCATCGACCAAGGTAATGAAAACCGAGTTGGCCTGAAGTCGGTCGCTGCCGACTGGTTTCAAAGATACGGGTACAAACCCGCTCCTCGTGGCACTAAGGAAGTCGAACTCAGAAAGGTCGCGCCCAGACAGACACGTCGCATTGGGGTGCTGCCAGTCCACCAATGCATCGGCCAAGGCGACGCAAGCCGAGTTGTCTGTGTAAACGACTTCGACTTCTTCATCAATCCACTGTATCAGGCATTGATGCATCGTGGATGGCACGCATTGGTTGGCGTGAACCCAATCGCGGCCCAGTATGACGTTGTAATTTCCTTGTACCTCAGCGACGAAGAATGCAGTGGCCAAAGTCTTACTTCCGATGGTGAGCTCTACGTACATCACGCCTTTGGCCTCTGTGCTCTCTTTGCCTTCAAACCCGTTGAGCACCATATTGGTCTTCATCAATTCATCGTCGTGTAGCCCTAACTTCTTGAAGACCGAGTATGGCATAAGATTGACCACGGCACCGCCATCCACGAGCATTCTAGACACCGGTGATCCATTAATATGACCTTTGACGTACAAAGGCTTCAAGTGCCTCACTGGCTCTGCTGGCTTCTCAAAGATGGCGTTCTTGGGACCGAAGTCGAACTGGGCTATCTCCCCATCCCCATCTACAGCACGAAACTCGGCAGGTAAGTAATATACCATATTTATGTCCATACCTCCATGAATCGGCGTAGACTCGTAGTCCACCATTTCCTCTTCGTTGTCTTCCGAAGTGGCTAGCGACTTCGGTGATTTGCCGAGTAGAGGAGATGTGTCTCCGAGAGCCGTCGTGTCCTCTGCTCGCTTAGGCTTCCACACTTGCTTCAAGGGCACCATGGGTCGAATCTCATTGAAAGATTCGTCCCTCAGCCTTTCGGCTTCTCGCTCGGTCTTCTCCTGGTTTCTCATGCGCTACAGCCTCCTCTTCTTAGTTTTAGTCAACCCGGGAGGGCACCATGTAGGCTGAGTGTACTTAGGGTCTCTAGGCCTGCTCTTGCTCGTACCGGCTTCATGATCATTGGCCATAGACCCCTGCTGAACAGTGATTATATTATCGTTAGAATTGACCAGATTGCCGATGGTAATCGGTCCTTTGCCGGGTTCGTTGATCTCCATTTTTTGCCCGCGTCCGTTGGAGCATCAGTACTCAGCGATTTAGCACGCCACACCTTTCTGGCTGATTGTCCCAGAGAAGTCGGTGATGTATCGCCAACTAGTCGGTCCCAAGTAGGACGGTTGAACTTTTGCGCCGGCCGACTAGCATTGCCACCCAGTCGGCCCCGAGTGGTATGAGTGAGCCTCTCGTGTACGGGCCTCCTCGATGCCGTCCACCCTGGATGGAAGGCGTAAGGAATCATTGGGCGCTGCCCCCATCTTCCGTTGAAGTCGTTCATGTAAGGCATAGATGGGGGTGGCATCATCCATGGAGTTGGCATCCATGGCCCATGTGGTCTGACCTGATGCTGGAATCCTGGTCTTAGAGGTGATCCTGGGCGCTTTAAGCGTGATGGCCGATTAGGGATAGCACCGGCCGCTTGATTAGCATATTTGGAAAGTAGCATATTGAAAGTCGGCTTTACTCGTTTATGCTGTGTTTCGGCTTCGTTAGTCTTCCACTTGCCGACTTCCGGGCTCTTGGGTTTGATAAACTTGGTCCGGGTGCCCTCTGGCGTCTGCGGTTGCCCCCCGAGTGCGCTGGCATGGGTATCCTCTTGCACTTGGGTTTGCCCCCCGAGGACATGATTTCTAATAGTGATCTTCAATATTTCCTTGCCATCTGGTTGTTTCTCAAGTATGACCTCTCTTCCCGGGACCCTGTCGACTTCCTTTTTCCTGGGTTCACCAATAATCACTTTATCTTTGTTAGCTGATTCGGCTATGTCGGGCCGAATTAACACCTTCTTCCCTTCCAAACCCATAACGTTCATTGGGAAGGGCTGCTTGTCAATTTGCATTTCGGCAAAATTTAATCGTCCATCATTGATAGCCGATTGTATCTGTCGCCGAAAAACATTACAGTCATTAGTCGCATGAGAGAAAGAGTTGTGATACTTGCAATAAGCTCGCCGTTTCAGCTCCTCAAACGGCGGTAAGGAATGAGATATCCTGATGACCTTGTCTTGCAACAAAGAATCAAATATTTTATCGCACTTAGCTATGTCAAAGGTAAACTTTACCTCTTCTTCCCGGTTCTTGCGAGTTGGCTTGAGAGCATCGCAAGTATATGGTTTGACTTTGGAGGACCAGACGAACTCGGTGGTATACATATTACCCTCATCACCCGAGCTATTACTATCATACTCAACCATGTGCATTTTAGGACGATCGGGTTTGGATCTGTGGATGTCGGCGTGTAGACGCCTCTAGCGGTGGTCTGATTGGACCCCCTTTGGGATTCGGCCGGGGGCGATATAGAGTTCTTCTTATGAGCCGGTGACGGATCGCGGGAGATGTGTATTTGACGCAGAAGACACAGGGATATATCCAGGTTCAGGCCACCCGGAGGTGTAATACCCTACGTCCTGCTCTTTGTGGTGTTTTTATTGATTCTACGGAGGTTACAGAGGTGTTCTTTCTTACAAAGGCTAGCTGTTCTTCAAGCTAGCAGAGGGTGTTCAAGGCTTCAAAGAGCCAGAGAAGATTGAGCCAGTACAAAGATCTATAAGAAATCCGAACCAAAAGATCTAACCCTTTGCATGGCCTGGGAACTCCCCCTTATATAGCCGGGGGTTCACCACAGCGGCCAAGGGCGACTGCAGGCGACTTGGGCGCTAAGAAAATGCCCATTCCTTCATTTAATGCGTTGCTCCGATTTCTGTGCTGGACACCTCCCCGCCATGCCGCCGGTCAGGGACCCTGACACCTTTAGGCCCAGTGGGTCCCGCAAAGGGAGACTTACCGGGCTTATTCTGACCGGGTCGGTGAAGCACCCGCTCCTGGGCCCCGCGCGTCAGCGACCAAATCGCCGCGGGACGCGCAGCGATTTGACCCAAAGCGGGCAATAAGGGCTGACAGCGACGCGGGCGCGCGGGGCGGCGCGCCTGGTAGGTCAACAAACCTGTCAGACGGACCCATCCCCTGGCAGGGGCTATGGCAAAAAGGGATTTGCCCTGCCCGGATGGGACCGGGCCTGACCGACATCATGCCCGCACAGGGCTTGGCATTTAATGCCCGAATGACAGGCATTAAATACCTCTGCCGGGGCCGAGGCTTGCCGGAGAAGCCAAGGTCTAGAATGGTGCGCCCGGAGAAGGGCCCCACAGGGGGACCCCACGACCCCCGAGCGCTCCGGTCCCGAGCGGCCCCTTCGGCTTTCGAGGGATGCCAGCTGTCCTGGGTTGTCCCGAGCGACCCCGAGCGCTCCCTGGAGGGTCACTCGGGACCCCTTGCGGGGAAACGCCGAGAGGGTCGCCTGGGGGCTCGCCCCGAGCAATCTCCAGGGCCCCACACCTCTCGGGACGCCGGGCGCTTGGGACGTGCGACGCTCGGGGAGAGGGCCCCGAGCGCTCCCTCGATTCCTGAGCCTTGGGCTCTCGGGAGCCCAAGGCCCTTTTAGAACACTCGCGCGGACGCGACGCTCGGGGAAGGCCCCCAAGTACGGGGCTAGACCGCCGGGCCCACCTACCGCGGCGGCGGGGTCCTCTCTGGTCCGGCCGCCACGTGTCTCGCCCTGCGGCCTCTGGTTGGCCTCCGCCGGCAGTTCGGGGGACCCTGGGCCCCATTCCGCCGACAGTGGACCTCTTTGAACTCTATACTCTGGCTTTCCTGAGCCAAAGCTTTTTGCAAAACTTGGTTGACACTCAAAAATTCATAACCTTCTATTCGCTCTCTAATATGCGTCTTTAAACCGGCAAGAACCAAGTCGGCTAAGTCTCTTTCGGTTATCACCAAGCTATAACATCGGTTTTTTACGTCTCTAAATCTTTTGACATAATCGGTGACCGATTCGTCATGCTTCTGTCTAACCGATGTAAGATGTGACAACTTGAGCTCATTGTCACCACTATAAAAATGATCATGGAATTTCTATTCTAATTGCGACCATAGAAGTATAGAGCCGGGTGGTAGAGCAGAAAACCATGAGAATGCGGTACCAGTTAAAGATAAAGGAAATAAACGCACCTTCAACTCGTTTATGGAGCTCACTTCACCTAACTGTGCTAGATACTGACTGACATGCTCCCACGTAGTCTTCGTTCCCTCACCGCTAAACTTAGCGAAGTCGGGAACCTTGTAACCCGGAGGGTATATGATTGCATCAAAGTAGTCGGGATATGGTTTTTGGTACAGCCGACTTCTAAACTTCGGTTCGAGTCCGAAGGATTCTGAGAACATCTTCCTCATGTCCTCCTTGAGCTTGGCTAAAATTTCATCCGAGGTGGACGAAGTCGGCATGGGAGTGACATGGTGGCTGGTCATAGGTGCGACTTGTAGTCTACTCGCCGAGTCAGGACTCGGCATTGACCTGGTTATGCTTGTGGTTGTGTGTGGCGCGATCAGGCTCTGGTTCGGCTCTGTTGCCGAACCGGGTATGCTCATAATCGGACTAGGGCTTGCGGGTAGCGCTGCGAGTTGGTTGGTTTGGCTAGGGCGTAGATCCAATGGCACGGGAGGCGCCGATGAATCTACTACCAAAGTCGGACTGGGGTTTACCATACTGGCAGCCGTACCAGCATTACCATAGATGATAGGCACGTGTTCCCCTTAGTGTTTTTGTTCTCCATGAACGAGTTGTAAACAAGGATATTGCCTTCCGAAATATAACTCTGTATTTCGGCTATTTGCTCTGGAGAAAACGTGCTACTTACCGGGGTCTGAGCCTTCTTGCCATGCAGAAGAGGGAGCTTGATTTCTCCAACCGGAGTAATGTTTCCTTGACGATCCTTCTTGAAGTTGGCGAGGAACGCCTGCAGATCTTCCTCCTCCCGCTTCTTTTTGTATGCTTTAAAAGCTTGGCGATGTTCCTCCGATAACTCATCGTAGCCTGGCTTGATGATGTTATCGGTGCTGATCTCGCCGAGTTGTGGAATCTGATTGTTGGACATGATGATTTCTTCCCCAGCGGAGTCGCCAAAAAGTTTGTTCGCACACGAACACGTCCGCGTGTACCCCCGACGCCGAGCGCGATGCGCAGGACACGGAGCCGGGGGAGACTCGTCGGGAGCGCGATACGCAAGACACGCCGGCGAGTGCTTTTGGAAACCCGAAACCCCACACCCCCGGGAGGGACCCCGTCGGGAGTGCGCCGGCTATGGGCTGCCCTAAGTCGGCCTAGCCGCCCTTAGAGCTTCGAGGTTCGCTGCTGTTGAACACGAAGAACAGCGAAGAACGAAAAGCATAAACAAGGATGAGAGGAAGGCAGTAGATAAAAGATAATAGATTGATTGTTTCGATGTGTGTGTTGTTTTCAATCGGCCACATACCCTTCATATTTATAGGGTACGCCCGGTCTTAAGGCTTAGATACAACTCCGTATCGTACATGATATGGCTTTCCATACAAATCGAGCTGTTTCCTAAAGCTAAGGTTACCCTAATTGATACAATCAGGATTCTGCCTTGTGCACGAGATTTAAACCAAGGGACTTCCCATATCTTTTGATCATCTTTAACCGCCGTAATCCAGACTCCATCTTGCATACGAGATATCTTTCCATATTATCTGAGAATCCTTCCAAATCTCGAACTTTCCTTTAAACGCCATGATCCGCCACTGTTCCTTGCGTCTCAAGTTAGGGTCCCTGGCGCCAGAAAAGTCTTCACAATAAGCAACTCAGCGCCTTGACCCATCCGCGGGCCGACTCGGGGATATCACAACTCGGACGCGCCGGCACCGCTGGACTCGGTCGTGCTACATAGAACCCGCCTTAAGTCCACTCGGGATCGCGAACGCTTAAACACGCGAGTACTCAGAGATACAAGTGCTCGGGGCGACAAGTACTCGGGGCACGAGTGCTCGGGAATACCAGTACTCAGAGACCCGAGTGCTCGGGAACGCCAATACTCGGGGCCGCGAGCGCTCGGGGACGCCAGCACTCGGGGCACGAGCGCTCGGGGACGCCAACACTCGGGGCATGAGTGCTCGGGCACGCCAGGACTCGGGATGCGAGTACTCGGGGATGCGAGTACTCGGAAGCTACTTTGGGGCTGCTGCAAGCCACTCGGTACGGGCCACGAGTTGATTACGTTGTAACCCTTACCCGACGCACTTGGGCCATTTGGGGTACTGCCAAATTTGATCGTCAACAGGTGCGGTGAAGAGGATGATGGGTGAGTCGACGAGCTCGAAAAAGAGGATGGGGTGGGAGATGAATTTGCGCAGACAGCTGAAGAAAGTCAAGATGACGGAGGAGGCGTGAATGAAAAGGTGCTTGCGGGGGAGAGAATAACGATGTGTTTGGTTGCTTGGGTCAAATGGGATCGCACCTGCTCATACAACTTTCAGCTTGTTTGGTTGCTTGCATGGAGTCCCAGGCCTACATCCGCTCGTGCAAAAGAGGCCCAAAAAGCTGCACCGGCGGAAACGCCCAAATCCATCGTTTCCCCCGAGCCAAGCCGCAGTGATGCAACGGGGTGCACCCACGCATGCAGCCCTTGCACCCGCGCCGCTGCCTCGTGCCGCTGCCGCCTGCCGTCCTCCGGGCTCCGCCGCTCCGGCCGACTGCTGCTTGCCGGTCGGACCGCCGCCGGTGCCTCCTGCTGCTGGTCACGGTCGAGCCGCCGTCGCCACCTGGCTCACGCGGTTCCCCCGCCTCCCCGCCTCCCCTGCTCCCCGCACTCCCCGCCTCCCCGGCTCCCCGCCTCCTCTGCTCGCCGGATCCCCACGCTCCCCACCTCCAGCCGGGTCCCCGGCTCCCCGCCTCCCCGCGCTCCCCGCCTCCTCGGCTCGCCGAATCCCCACGCTCCCCGCCTCCAGTCAGGTCCCCGGCTCCCCGCCTCCCCGCCTCCCCGCGCTCCCCGCCTCCTCGGCTCGCCGAATCCCCACGCTCCCCGCCTCTAGTCGGGTCCCCTACTCCCCGCGCTCCCCGCCTCCTCGTGTCGCCGGATCCCCACGCTCCCCGCCTCCTGCCGGCTCCCCGCCTCCCTGGCTCCCCGCGCTTCCCGCCTCCTACAAGCTGCCGCTGCGTGCTGCTGATCCAGCAATTGAGCCGCCGGCTTGCCGCAGCGCCGCCGCCGCCCGTCCGCCGCTTGGGGAGTGCGGGATTTTTTCCTCTTCCTGCCGCCCGGGGAATGAGTGATTTTTTTTCTTTGAGGAAGAGTGAAGAGATGGGGAGTGAGACATGGAGCCAAACACCAGCTCAACTCAGCATGCATCAGCAGATGCAAGCAACCAAACACATACTCTTGCATGCATTAAGCTTGGCCAGGATGAGCTCGCATGAGGGAGATGATGTGAGCCAGGATCATACGAGCAACCAAACACATCCTAAGGGTAGCGGTGCACGTGAGAGGGGGAGTCGGGGAGAGACGACACTTGGGAAAGGGCTACGATCTGCGGTGAAGTTTATAAGTAGGGGAGAGAGGAAATAGCTGTGAATCTTGATCTAGTGGTACACAAATTACTGATTTTGTTGGATAAAATCAGTCGAGCAATGGATAAGCAATCCCAAAATTTATTCGTCAAAACACGTACAAGTCAAATATTAGGAAATGCATCAATACCACAGGAATAAAACAACAGCAAAAATCTCGTTGTTGAATCTTTTCTCTCTCTCTTTTTTTTCTCGATAGCAGTCTCATGAACCAATAAATCATGGAAGGGCATTTCTCCTCAATTCAATCATGAGACCTGGACATTTGGCATCGAAGATATGCGAGATGGACCTGATCCGCAGAGCAGGGCTCACAGAGTGCAGGCCGACGAAGCTCTTCGTCGGCACCCTCGTCCCACCGACGTTGATGCTCTCGAGTTTCGGCATTTGCTGACTAGCGCAACGAGGCCGGCCTCTGTCACAGGCGGCAGCTCCACAGCATGATCTGTACAATGCGCAAGAAAACCCACTGTAAGGATTGAAATCATGTATGTTTCTACGGCATTGTACTTGAATTGATCTTTTTTCTAGGTACAAGTATGATGCACACCACACGTACATAAACTTATGCACACTCACTAATAAGCTAGAAATATTGTATAGAGGCATAAAAGCCTCGCATAGCATAGGCACACATTTTTTTTATTGGGAACATACGGATGGGACAAATAAATAATCTAACTCCTACCACTATGTCACCTGTCTACTATATATCTGAGTTAATCTAAATGTGCAGATGAGAATCATCTCTCAATTTTGTATGTTTCTGACCTCGTGTGACATTGATGGCATAGTTCTTGTAGAGTCTTGTTTGGTTTGTGCATTTGTGCACAAAGAATAGCTAAATTAGAGTACAAATTTTGTGAAGTTTGCTATAACACTGTAGACTACGTATTAAAAAAAAGGAAAAATGGGTGCATACACGAGTACACCAGAATAATTGAGTGCATAGGATGTTGCAAAACGTGTGCTGCAGGTGTACTTAGGTACAGAACAGCTGTTTTTTCTGTTTCAGTTTGAGTTCTTTTATGGTACCCCTAAGTAAATATGAGTCGCCTATCAATTCTAATTAAATGGATAAGCTTAGTAGGTACTCCAATGTAATGTCAGGGAGTACCACCACCAAAAGTTAGGGAATACCTTGACTTTAAAGGTAAAATTGTAATCTAAGTGGGGCCAAATTTATGATAAAAATCTGAGGATGACTTAGTGCTACTCCTTCGATTAGATTCCAATTAGATATAAATCATTTGCATTACTCCTGTTATTTGGAATTAGAAAGATACAGCATGACTGATTCTTTCTTCGCTCCATTGATGCGTTGTGTGAAAAGAAAAAATATTCAAGCAATCATTGAGTGGCTGCCTAATGAGGAGTTGTGACCATGTCAATTGAGCCGGTTCTTTTTAATTGCATGCGGAGGATCGGAATTATGTCACTCGATCGCTGATTCCTTCAGGTAGATGCAATGTGGCGAATTAGAAGCGGCGGCGGCGGCGGCGGCGGCTTTCAAAAATTGATCAGCCATTAGGTTAAACAAAAACACCCAAATACTACATTACCATTTGATATGAATGGTCAGATTTAATTGGTACTCTAATGTCATCTCTGTAGAGTACTGGGTACCGTAAAAACTCTCTTCAGTTTTGGATTGAAGTCTGTGTCTCTCTTTTATAGAGTAAATTTAGAAAATATAATTTTTGTGATCAGAGTAAGACATAATCACAGTTTTTGTTTTCTCCTGCAAAAACCCAATTCGACAGGTCGTGAAAGGGGGAGAGTAAGAAGAGCACGTGTGTGAGGAGGTCGGCGGGCAGCCGCTCGACGTCCGCCTCCTGCCCTTGCCACGCTGCCGCCTCCTGCCCTTGCCACGTCTCCATTTTTTGCTTGCTAATTCTCTCGCTCGCACGTTGTGCGGAGGATGGCTTATGCTAGCATCGTGACGACTCACGTGAAGTTGATCGGGTAGAGTACAAGAGCGAGTGTGGACATGGTGGCAGAGTGTGCACATTGTTGCGAGCGTGGACATGGTGCTAGAGTGTGCACATCATTGCGACATGGAGGTGCGCCGCTTATAAAAAAAGTTCCTAAACTTATAGGGTGTATCACTTATGTCCTTTATCTAAAAAGCCGCCTCCCCCTCCTCCCATAAAAAAGATTCGAAAACTGGGATAACATGTGCCAAAACTCCCTGGCTTCCGTGATTTCAGGTGTGTGGGAGTGGACCTATAGCGGTGTATTTAGAGCCTAGGGGTAAAAACATGACGGATTTGAGCGGATATCGTTTTTACTGTATATATTAGACTCGGAGACAGAGCGGAGACAGATAAACATAGTATCCACACCAACATCCATAAATCATGCATTGATTATCAATACATAAAATTAGTAAGTCTATAATCACATACAATGCCATCAAGCGAGTAGCACATACTCACGCAGTAATCTAACTATCTATTTATTTTCTCATAAAAAATATGTCTATCTATTTATTATCTATATCTATCTATCCTTATCCTTATCTATACAAATTTCAAACTCTCAAGATACTAGACAACTTCTCGTGTGATTACACGATTCTAAGTTATATCACCACCTGCAATCTTCTTTGGTTTTTCTTCTTTGAAATTTTAGAAACCTTTTATTAGAGTTTGAATCATTCACCAGTTTGGGAATAGGAAAATTCCTCAACTCGTCCAACCACACATCGGCCTGGGCAAGACTCATCATTTGTAATCTCATTCGTACTTTTGTTTTGAAGAAAATAGAAAGTTTGAAGTATTTTTAGATGAGGCAAGCACAACGAGAATACAAATATTTATAAAAGTTGTAGTGTTGAAAGGACCGATGTAATTCTTTTATTTTTCTTCTTAGTCTTTTCTTTCACGTCAATGCATAAAAGAAACGACTAACACAGTACAAATTGAATGAAAACCAAAACTACATGAACAAACTGAACGGCAGAAAGGAACCGTTGGCAATCCAGAAACAATATTTAGTAAGAGAACCTTGTATTGGATGTTGCTTTCTATAAACAACAGGGATATGCTACACCACTCCAGGAGTGAAAAAGAATAATAAATTAATCTTACATGTTTTCAAATGGTACTATTATAGCAGCAGCAACGTTACAGGCTTGGAGCTCGCGCACCTCGTTCCACAGTCGTCCAATTGCTGCATATGCAAGTCAGGCTAAAAGATCATGTTTCCTGATGAAGTCAATACCAACCATTGCAAACGATTATATAAACTTGTTGATAAAACCCTTGAATAATGTTCTCATTAGACTGTCACACATAATATATATATACACCTCTTCAGTATATATGATTTTAACTGGCAAGAATATTTAAATGATTTATATCTTGGTGTTATGCCTTGGTATGTTCACATCTCTCTTTTGCTAATACAATAGTAAAAGAGATGGCATGCGATGACTGGTCCACTATGGATCATGCACAGTCTCTCCTCCCACTTAGTCCATCATAAAGTTATGGGACCACTTTTACCTCTTTACCCTCTATTTTCTCTCCACAATAGGTATTCATGGTAAATTATCAAGAAATTATTGCCTATATTAAACCATTCGTAGGGATATAGAACCCATCTCATAAACGAGAAATCTCATGTAGGGAGGATTAGAGCTCCAAGTCCCCTAAGGGGAGCTCTAGTATTGGCCTTGAGAAGTCCTGGATGACCCAAGTCGCATATGTCTCCCTCGACATAGGACTAGGTCCGCTCCACGAGACAACCGTACATATTCAAAAAACATCGACATGGCTCATATTGTCAAGTGTATGGTGACCCTCTAATAAAGTCATTGTGCACGGCCCATTAAACTTGTCACATAGTTATTGAGCTATCGACACCCCCTTTTCTGTGATGTTTCTACGATGATAACAAAGTGAAACCTAAATATATCTGTCATTAGTCTTGTTTTGGAATTCCTGTTACGAGGAATACAATTGTTCAAACCGATCGTACATCGTGTATTTGATTTGGAAAATATATAATTTTTCTTAGTTTTAGGTTCAAATGTTTGTAAGAATTTTATGAAATTGTAAAAATACAAGGGCCGGAATGAAAAAGATGTCCAACCAATGAACTATGTGATCTCAGCATGTAATCACATTCAATGCTCCACATTCACCACTCTATGTACACATTATTTGTACACACGACACGAAACTAAAACAGAAAATGACAACAACAAAAAGAGATGGCCCAGTGGAAATCATGCCCGGTATCAATCGATGGCTCGGCCTCCGCGTGCGCGCGCCTGACCACGCGCATAAGCGCACGCACATTTTCCAGTAATTAGGTAAAAGAAACATTGACTTCCATTAGAAACGAAAATATCACGGTACTCTTCTCGCGTCAGATACACACTGCAATTTAAGTAATCGTCGACGAGGCGCTACAACTGAAACGTGGCAAGAATAGCGATTAACGCAATCGATTGATTGATGGGAGCGACGTCTGTCGAGTTTCCCCTGATCATCACACAAGCTGCACAACAGGCTGAAGCTAGAATGGGCCGTTAAACGAACTGGTTGTGTAGCGGGACTATGTTATGAACTGGCAGGGCTGCCGTGCGTGTCGCTGCTGTGCCTCCGGCAGGGCTGTGGCCTCACAGGGTGCACATGTGATGGGCCAGGGGCTGTGGCAAATTCGATGTGCTAATCCTGGTGATATATTTGCTGTACCCGGATACCTGTGCATCCCCACGAGCCTACTGGGCTCCGGCCCTGATCAGATCACTAGGGATGTCTTTGGTATCCATCTTACCCTGGTATGACTATTCTCCCCTGAGACATGCTGAGTCTAGACATGTTGAGTACATACAATTGTAGTGTGTTTGGTAACCTGTATATGCTGAGACATGTTGAGATGAGACTTTGTTTGGTAGCCTGTATCCTGTGACATAACTTTGAGCAATTAGAAAAATTAAAAATTAAAAATACCCCTCTCCTCTCTGTAACAGCTAAAAAAACCTAGATCTAACAGGGCCAGGGGGCACCTCGAGCCACCCCAGCCCCGCACTCACGCGCCGCCGCCGCCGCTTGGCCCAGGGCGCCGCCACCCTTGGCGGGCTCGCCCTCGCCGCCGGCGACCGCCTCCACCGCCGGCTGGCCACCCCTCCCGCCCTCTTCTTGCCGCCGCCCCCCTCTCCCCGCTTTCCTCTTCACCTCCCAGGGTGTGCCGCCGCCCTCGTGTGGCGCCCCCGGTTTTAAAGCCGGGAACTCCCTCGTGATCACTGTACCGGTCCCTGGATCAGTAGCCGATACACACGAGTTAACCTGTATATCATGGTCATACATGCGTAAATAACTAGATAGACCGTTAAGGTCGATAATCTGATACCTGTAGCCCAACGGCTATAAACTTGCAGCGGAAATCCAGCGGAAGATGTGGCCCACCAGCATGCCATACCCGACAGGCAACTGACTGGGGTTACGCCCTAGCTTTCGCGTTCATGTGCGTATCTCCGGAATGGGTATCTCCTTTGTCTGGCCAAATCAACAAGCCAGGTGAGTACATTGAATGTACTCGCAAGCTATTCCCACGGGAGAAAATATACGGCAATATTTCATGCAGGAAATAGGTTAAGGAATAGCTCTAACCTAGGTTGCAGTTGTGCGGAAATGTAAGTTCTTGTTCGAAATACAGAATAGTAGATTCAAAAGCATTTTCGAATTCAAATTCGTCTCTGTCGAGACAGCATTCGGTGCTGGGCAATCCAGCAGAACAGTCGTTACTAGAGGTCGGTAGCTCCGCCTACCGCCTCGAACAGTTCTTGCAACCTACCCGAGCCACCTCCACGCGGCCCGGGCTAGGTTTACTCTTCTGCAGTTTCCTCGCTACCAGACCGTAGCTTAAACTGCTCCCTGTGGACACATCATGCCCACGTCCTTAATCCCATTTCCCAGCTTTCACAAATAAAATTCCGTCTAACCAGTGTGTGGCCTTACCAGTTCATGTCCATGACCGAGGACGCGGCTATTCGAATATATTTTAACACTCTGCAGAGGTTGTACGGCTTTACCCACAAGATGTAGGTCACTCTAGGAGTACTTTGCAACGTATACTGCCAGGGTTATTACAACGAGACATTTCTCCCGTGTTCATACCAGAGCCGGACTCGCTAGGAGGACTACTCGACCCTCTGCATCTCGAATGACAGAAATGGGACTCTCCCCCTTTGTGTCGGACCATGTTCCACGTACCTTGTAGGACTCTACTGAGCTTTACCCCCACAATACGGTGAGACCCATGAAGAGTTTTCCCCCTACTCAGTCCCGTGGAGATCCTCTAGGGATTTCCGGATCCACTAGCACTACTCCCTAACTTCCCACGATTCCGGGCTCCGGCATTAGACGGGGTACCAGGTCCAGTCCTTCCCATAAAGGACATGTGGACGTACGATGGGGAAACTGATTCAGCGGCACTTAGGTTCGGTCCTTAACTGATTCAAGCGGGACTCCATAACCAACCAACTCCACGGGTAGCGACCGGCTACCCGACCATTCCTTCCGCAAGTAGCAACCGGCTACTCTACCTCCTCATAACACCCTTAGCTTTCCCGCCCGAATCCCAAAACCTCCATCACTTTCATTTGGGATTTTAGCAAACCTTTCATTTTAAAAGATTCCCTCGGAATGTATAACAAACCGAGGATTTTGATTCCAATCCCATCGTATCGATAAACTTAGTTTTCACTACAGCAGGGCTAAGCGGGGCTATCGCCTATACTCCTAATTAATTTGCCGATCGTCCAATGATCAGCATTTAATACTAGGGTTTCAATGATACGGTTTATCGGGCCTAAGCCATGCATCTAATAGGAATAACTAGATCCATATAAAATAATGATTTTAATCATATAGCATGCGATTTCATAAACAAAATAATTAACTTCACAAATATAGGATTTCAACATGGTCAAGGTGGGAATGCTTGCCTGGCGAGTCCTGGTTCCGTTCCCGTTGCGGGGGTGCCTTCGGATTCTCCTGACGCGCGTACCTCACTCCGTTAACTATGAGTCGGAAAAGAAACGGCGAATAAGAAAATCAACGGTGCAACTCCAATAAATCCGAACACTATGCATGCTTAAAAGGGGATGACGTTATTAAGGTGGTGTGATGAAGGTGCTGGTCGAGTTAGGGTTAGGGTTTTGAAAGTACCGAGCATAGCCCGACGAGAAATGAAGTGAGAACATAAGAGCTTAACTTAGTGATGAATCCTCGAGGTTTTAGGGCTCGGGTCTATGGATGTTGAGGATGCCTTAGTTCGTTGGGTATTAACATATTAGCACGCGAGGTGACTCCGGGTTCTCATATTTTGTTCTGAGTTTAATGGATATACCATCTGTTAATATGCTCCTAGAAGAAAATATTTGGATATATACCTTATTGAGTCAGCTGAGTATTCTGGACTTGGACAGAGTGAAAATGTTTTGTTTGCACACGAAATAACACCTACCGCATATATACATGCTATACTAAAAAGAAAGGTTTAAACCAATCCCTACGGCTATACTATAGGATCATTTTAACTTTCAAAACTCCCTAACGAATAAAGCTTGGGTCTCTACTGGAGGTTCCAGAACTTGGGCTGCCCAAGAGATATACGCACGATATTTGTTGCTACAAAGATAAGCCTAGAATTAATCCTTAGTGAACATTCTCTAAATAATTTCCATAGTTAAATTTCTTTTGAAACAAATAGTTGTATTACTCCTAAACCTACTGGAACCAAAACGGTACTCACAAAAATCGGTCATTAGCAACACGATCTGGTTGAATCAGCTGCACTGTTTAAACAAACACCGAATTAAATGTGCTTACTGACCAACTGATTTTCGTCCTCACGCTGTCGGAAACGGGAATTAAAAAGGCGCCTTTACTCCATAGGGCAGCTCGGGTTCTTACCGTTTGGGAGTGGGCTCCCCACTCTTCTCGGTTGCTCGGTTTAGGACAGGGCGGCGGCGGCGGCGTTCCGGGTGAGGGCGGTCGGCGACGGGCTGTCAATCGGTGGGGAGCGGAAGCTCAAGGGGAAAGGCAGAGCTCGGTTCCCTTCGGTTCTGGAGGCTGGGAAGGCTCGTGGGATTTACCTTCGGCGGTTGGTCCAGACACTCCCGGTGCTGGTCGGAACGGGGCGTGGCGGCGGCTTCTGTTCCTGGCGGTGGAGCTCAACTTAGGGAGGGGGCGGCGGAGGGACCTAGCTCGGTCGCCGGGGTGCAGGTGGGAGAGCAGGTCCTCCTTGGCGTGGTTCAGCGGTCGGTGGTCTCAGCGAGCCAGGGCGGTCGCACCCGGGGTGAATGGCGGCCGAGCTCAGAGAGGAAGAAGGCTCGCGGTGGCGTCTAGGTGAGGCTTGAGCTGCTGTGGAACCGAAGGCCGATTTGGGTGAGCATTTGGAGAGCTCGATGGCCCATTTTATAGGCGAGCGGCGGGGCTCGGTTGGGTGGCGGCCACTGTTGGTGAGACGCACGGCGAGGCGAGCTCCTGAGAGTCCAGCGGCTGGCGCGGGGTTCAAAGGAGATGGGGAGCGAGTCGTGGCGCACATCGGCGAGGTGGGCGGCGGTCAAACGACGGGAGACGCGGTGGCGTCGGCGAGCGGTGCAGCCTGCTGGTGCTGAGCTGTCGACGGGTGCCGCGGGATGGGATGGCTCTCTGGTGTGGCGTATGGTGAGGTGGGCGGTGTGCTCCGGCGTGCGGCGCGGGACGAGTCGACGGTTGACGCGGCTTTGCCGTTGCTCCTTTACAAGCCCGGCGTCGGTACGTGGCCTGGATGGTCGTGCTGGACACGAGCTAGGGGAGGGCCAGGGTCCCGGATGGCGCGGCGGCCGATGTTCTCGGTGATGGTGGCGCGGCTGTTGCTGCTAATGCACAGGGCGGCAAGCTTGGCATTGGGACAAGACGGCTCGGGGAAAAGCCACTGGTGATGTTGAGCTGGGCTGCGCGGTCGGGCGCGCGGAGCAAGGCGGTTGGTTGGGCGGCGCCGTGACCGGCGTGCGGTGCGGCGCGTCGGGGCTGATGAGCACATGGCGGCAGGCTCAAGCGACGGGAGGCGCGGTGGTGTCGGTGCGGGTACGGCTGCCGAAGCGCTTGGTGCTGGGATGAGACCACTCGGGTGAACCAGTGTCGAGCGGGGTGAAGTGGACAGAGGCACAGGGCAGGGCTGCGGCGCGCGAAGCAACGCGGCGAGGTGGTCAATGGGTCCATCGGCGGGCGGCACGGTGGCAATCAGCGGATGGCACGGCTACCACTGTGGTGAGCTTTGGCATGCGTCCGGCAGTTCGGTTGGGAGTTAAGAGAGAAGCTTGAGCTTGGTTTGATGCTAATAGAGATGAAACTCAGCTGCCGCTTGGTGAGATTAATGGGCTGCTAAGCAAGGAGGAAGGAGAATGGGTGAGGGTGGCGATACAAGCTGCTACTGCGGGGGTGCAGTAAAATTAGGCTTTGATTCTTTGCTGTTGTAGTGTTGTGTCCAGCAGAGAATATTACTAGCTGTTGTGTTCAGAAAGAGAGAGAAAAGCGAGGGCAGGGAAGAGGATTTGACCACACGCAGCTTGGCTTGCCCTTGAACCAAGAGAGTGCACTGCTGGTAGGAATAGAGAGAAGGAAGTAAAAAGGCTTGGCAGGTAGTTGGTGCTTTCTTGCTGCTATTCACTGTTCGAATTGATGGCAGGTAGCAAACGTGGCAACCTTGAGTAGTGAACTGCTGTATGTTGGTGAGGGGGCAATGCAGGTGTTCAGGGAGCTATAGCACTAGTAGTGTTTAGTAGAGAGAGAGAGTTGGCAGGGAGTGCAGTAAACATTAGGCAACGAACGGTACTATATAGGTGAGGTGACGGGTGAGTTCAGCTGCTGCGGTACAACTTATGCTATGCCTGATTCTGGCTGCATGGGTAGTTTAGGCACCGATTTCATGGAAACTAGAACATGTCAGGAGATGGTAATGCGCACCAGGAAGGGTTGGCACTGGACGCGGTAAAAAGGGAAACAAGGGTGGTTAATATCGCATGTTGTAAATTTAATTTACGCTGCCGGTTTTGGTTATGCAGGCGATGCAACGCGCCACTGAATGGATGATTTGGATTTTTATCTACTCGCAAGAAGCCAGTTAAGTTTTGGAGTATATGTGCTCACATACAGTTGAGAGTTTTCGCGTATATGTGGTGGCGACGGAGGTAGAATAACCTTAGTAGGCTATGGAAGGTTAGAATCGCGTAAAATGATAAAGTTAGGGTTTCCAGTCAAGGAAAGAGTAATAATGGAAAATGAGTTCAAGCTGGGGATTGAGAGTTTCAAGATGGAAAGGGTATATACAGCATATAAGATGTTTAGGGGTATCAGAGCTCCCTTGATTGGGGTATGAGCACATGTGTTGCTATTTAGGGTTTCGAGCGATTCATCGAGAGGAACGGCAATTAGGGATTTCGTATATCGCGTATTTGCCGGGGAAGGGTTTTGGAAGGAAGGAGGTGTATGCGAATTTCGGAGATTGAGAGGGATGTCAAGGCACATAGGTTAACTCGGGAAGTTAGATTTCTTGTTTAGGGTTTTGACTAAGCGAAGATCGATAGCGACAGAAACAGGAGTTTTCGTGTGTATACGGTATATAGGTTTGGGTCGGATACTGATTTTGAATAAGATGCACCTGCTTTCCAAAACAACGCAAAAAGTTTTTATAAGCCCTAATTTTCGGGTTTTAGAAAATTGGGATGTGACACCTCGCCTCTGACCCACCAGCCGTCGCCCCTCCTCGCCCGCGCTGCCCCCTCGGCTACCCATCGCCTCCGGCCGCCGCCCTTCTCTTCACCGAGCTGCCACGGCCCGCGCCCACAAGAACGCTGACTGCAGCCCTCTTCCCCCTCGCTCGTTTCCTGCATCTTCAACCACCACCGCGGTCGTGCTGCTCGCCGACGCCGGCTGCCCACTCCTCGCCTAGCCGCCCCGGTCTTCTTCCCTCAAGGCCGCCGGACCGGACCGTTGCCGAGCTCGGGAGCAGCCATGGCTCAATGCCGGCGACATCAGGCAGAGAAGGCGGGCTGGCGCGTGGGGTCGGAGATGGGTGGAGGAGAGGACCGCGTCGGGGATGGAGGCGCTCGGGAGCGGATCTTCTCAGGCGGACCTCCGGCGGAGCTCGTGGAGGCAACTCGGGGGCTTCACGCACGCGTGGGGGCTCGGTAGGCTCGGGGACGAAGGCAGCCATGCTGAGGTGCGAACCTCAACTCGTCGGTTCCCATCTGGGCATGGCTAAGGTGGGTTTGTGGGTTGAGGTGGGCATGGCTGGGAGGCCCCATACACTCTACCAAACAGCGAAAAGTGGGTTGAGGAGGGAATATCTGAGGGCATGCTGGCTACCAAACACACCCTAGAAGACCACCGGAGACTTGCTGCAGGCTGCTCACTATTTGAGATTGAGAATGTAAACGAGTAATGGCCAAGAACAATGGATCAAGTTGTAACAATCTTTATTGATGAATGATGTTTTATAGTATTACAAGGGACACGTCCGTTGGCAAGAGACGCGATGAACCGGCAGCGGTTGCCAAAATAGCAACCGCTTTGCGGTTCCATAAGCATGGATTATGTTTATCCTTAACACTCCCCCTAATCAATGCTTATCCTTGCGAACAACATCATCTTGAATAATGACTCCTCCAAAAACCCTGTGGGAAAAATGTGAGGAGTATAGAGAAGGATATGCTGTTAAAACTCCTATAAACCCAATGGGAAAATAAGGAGAAAATGCTACAGCATATAATTATTATTGTCTCATTTTAACTCAATACGAGAAGACTCATAGAGTTTAGAGAGCAATAAATATGTCTATATACTTTCCTAAAAACCCCGATGGGGAAAACGAAAAATATGACATATCTCCTTATGTTGATATTACCTCATTAAAAACCTTAATGAGAACCTAAAAAGTAAACTCATAAAGGAAAAAAGAGTGTAATATGATGCTTTGAACAGGAATAATTCAGGAAGATACTCCCCCTGATTTTTGCAAATCCCGAAGTCGTCGCATACCAATTTCATGAACATATTTTTGGAATGTAGAAGTTGGTAGAGACTTCGTGAATAAATTAGCGAGGTTGTCGCATGATTTGACTTGCAAGATATTTATTTTCCCGCTTTTCTGGAGCTCATGGGGGGAAAAAACAACTTGGGGGCAATATGCTTAGTGATATTGCTCTTGATGTATCATGTTTGCATCTGTGCAACACAAGCCGCATTATCTTTGTAGATAATGGTAGGTGATTCGTAGAACCAATTCCACATGACTGTTGTATGTGGTTTATTATTCTGCGAAGAGCCACGCATTCGCGTGATGCCTCATATAATGAAATTATTTCAGAATGATTGGTAGATGTTGCCACAAGAGTCTGTTTCGAAGACTTCCATGATATGGCGGTTCCACCATGTAGGAACACAAAGCCAGTTTGCGATCTGGCATTATGGGGATCAGATAAATAGCCAGCATCTGTGTATCCAATCATATTGGAGTCCTGATTTCTCCGGAATTGAAAGAATAGGCTAAAATTAAAAGATCATCTAGGCCCTAATATGGTTTTGATGGTTAATGGTAACTTAAACTGGAATCTAATGTTTACATTGAGTGTAAGCAGAGTTTACAGGTTCCATGAAGAAGGATTATCCAGTGAAGGATGGTCACCAAAAAGGGTACAAGGTGGTTTCAAGGACAAAGAGATGGCTGTGCTAGGCAACTGTGTCACAGCTGAGAAGAAGCCGGTGCTGTGCAGGGAGCTGCAAGCAAGGTGATGGTGGCTTGATGCGTCAAGGGCCGTGACTTCAGTTGGTGGCAGGTAAAGCCTAGATTTGCTAGTTTCTTTGAGTCCATAGGAATCACCCGTACTATCAAGAGGGATGAAACAGTAACAGTTGTCTAAGGGAACCTTGCTTATTGCTCAGAGTGTTGGTCAAGGGCATTGATGCTTTGAGGTCAATAGCCCTGTGTCAATAGCTTTGCACAAAGTATGAAGCTGTTTTGTGTTAGTGCTCTGCAGTACTAACAGTGAAAACCCTAGAGCTTTAGGCACCTGTGTGACACAGCTGTGTCACAGGTGGTCTTCCGCTCTATGACTCAGGTACATCTCTGTACCAGGGGAGAGCTTGAAAATGCTAAGGTACCTGCACTGCGATAGGCGGTCTGATGTGTCAGAAGTCTGTCAGAGGTTTCCTCCTTATAGGTATTAGAGTTTGACGTATGCTGAGGGCATGTCATGTGCCAGGACTGGGCTGAGTAGTGCGGCTATCAGCTAAGGGTTCACCTGTGTGTGCCGCCGGTGACACAGGTGTCGGTCTGCCTGAGCTGGGTGCAGTTGGGCGTAGTGTGTAGCTATGTCACCGGTGGCTGACACCGGTGGTTCACTTAATCCTACGTGGCAACAGGGTAACGGTCAGGTGCCTGAGGACCCTATATATAGGGGACCAGGGGAGGACTTCGTCCTCAACCTTGCTCAAACCAGTGAATCATATACGACCGTTGCAAAGCCTCCAACCACTCAACAAGAGCCAAAAGCCTAAGAGTTAGTCCGAGTGAGTTTGTGAGCTTTGAGCACAAGCAAAGGTTCCTCCAAGAGATTGCTGCTACATCATCTGTTACTCTTGGAGTGTCTACTCCTAGACGGGTGTAGAAGTTGCTGATATCACCCAAGCTTGTGTGGGCTGAATCAGTAAGTTTGTGAAGGAGCATCGAGGTCATCCTGCTGCAAGGCAAAAGAACCTCCACAAGCAAGGAAGAGGCCTGAACGTAAGGTACTCGGAGGATAAACATGATTCAGTGCTGACTATCTCTTCGGAGTAGTCTCTCCAACGGAGACGTACCTCTCTAAAAAGAGTAGGGAACTTCGGGATAAATCCACTTGTCTCTCTCTCTGAGTGCTTAGCCTATTTCTTCTAGCAGTTATAGTCATTGCATGATTATATGATCTGAGATACTCTTGTTCATCTGATTCAGATCTACTTTATACCTGCTTAATCTGCTTTGTGCCTGCTTGTACTAGCTGTTTCTCAGGTGTTATATATATCATCTTTTCTACCTGTCTTAGTCACCTGTGTCACAGCCACATTACTTGCTTACCTGTGCTAGGTCATTAGATCACCTGTGTGACAGCCACGTGCTATTTTACTTGTCATATTTCACCTGTCCTAGGAACCTGTCACACAGCCAATTAAATCTGATAATATGTTAAGTCAATATCCAGTTAACAAGATTAAAACGAAGTAATTTTAATTAGCCTCCTATTCACCCCCCTCTAGTCGGCAACCTTGGTCCTTTCAAAGATCCTTTGTGCCTTGGAGATATCGAAGGATATTCTTGACTCCCGACCAATGGCGTTTGGTGGGTGCTGCACTATGTCTAGCAAGTAGATTTACTGCAAAAGCGAGATCAGGTCTCGTGCAATTTGCAAGATACATGAGTGCTCCAACGGCACTGAGATATGGAACCTCGGGTCCCAACATCTCCTCTCCATCTTCCCTAGGTCTGAATGGATCTTTCTCTACGTCTAGAGAACGAACAACCATGGGAGTTTTAGATGGGTAGGATTTGTCCATATTGAATTTCTCCAATATTTTCTGGATATAGGCAGCTTGGTGTACCATGATTCCTGAGGGAAGGTGCTCAAGTGAAGGCCTAAGCAAAATTTGGTTTTACCCAATCCTTCATCTCAAATTCCATCTTTAGGTGATTGCGTGCTTCATCAATATCTTGTGTGTTACCAATGATGTTTAGATCATCGACGTACACTGAAATAATACAAAATCCTATAGAGGACTTCATGATAAAGACACATGGGCAATCATCGCTGTTGGAGTAACCCTTCTGAAGAAGGAACTCACTGAGTCGGTTGTACCACATCCGTCCCGACTGCTTTAAGCCATATAATGATTTGTTCAGTTTTACACAGTACATGTTGCGTTTTGCGCTTGCATTCGGGACAGGGATTCTGTCAGGAACCTTCATGTAAATGTCCGAATCTAGTGACCCATAAAGATATGCGGTCACGATGTCCATCAACTGCATAGATAGACGGTTTTGCACTGCCAAGGATATGAGATATCGGAAAGTGATTCCACTCATTACCGGAGAATATGTCTCATTGTAATCAATGCCGGGTCTCTGCGTAAACCCTTGTGCTACGAGCCTTGCTTTGTATCTCACCACCTCATTGTTCTCATTCCGTTTCCAGATAAAAACCCATTTGAATCTCACAGTTAAAACTTTGGGACGTGTCAGTATTGCTTCAGTGAATACCTTTCTTTTATTAAGCGAGGCAATTTCCACTTGTATTGCATCCTTCCATTGAGGCCAGTCGGAGCGCTTTTGACACTTGACGATAGTCATTGGATCATGATCATTGAGAAGAGTATTTGCAATTAAAGCAGAAAAATAAGTGTCGACAATCGTAGACTTACGGTTAAATGATTTTCCAGAATCGATATAGTTGGTGGAAATCTCCTGCACCCTTGATGACTCTTCGTGATTTCCCAATACGCGTGAGTCTGGGTGTTTCGATGGCCCAGCCAGTGTGTGCAAACTGGAGCTGGGTTGTGGAGGTTGCCCATCCACTGGGTGTGCACTCCCCATTAGGTGTTTGTCAACGTTGAGTTGACTTGCATTTACTGACTTTGAGGATTTTCTCCTCGATTTCCTTTGTTGCTTGCGAGAAGCTTGTTCCAGGTCAGAGGCCGTACTACTCCCCTCTTTTTAGGAACAGGGAATTGAGTGGTTTTTATTGGTACCTCCACTCTTTCAGGCACGTTTCTGGCCGGATTTAAGGACTTGGTAACACCTTTTAGATCAGTAAATGAATCTGGCAGATTATTTGCAAGATGTTGCAAATTGATAATTTTCTGAACTTGGAGTTCAGTCTCTTGGGTATGTGGATCAGAGGATGAAATGGCTATAGCATTCCAATCGATTTCTGGGCATTCTTTCTGGTACTTGAAATCTCCCCCTAATGCCGGGAAATGTTCCTCATCGAATATGCAATCAACGTGACGGGCTGTGAATAGATCCCCAGTAAGGGGTTCCAGGTACTTGATAATCGACGGCGATTTGTACCCCACATAGATCCCCAGTTTCCTATGTGGGCCCATGGATGTCCGCTGCGATGGTGAGATCGGGATGTACGTAGCGCATCCGAACTTACGCAGATGGGAAATGCTAGGAGGATTTCCACGTACCAATTGCAGAGGGGAAGTACTGTGATATGCAGTAGGTCGCAATTGTATTAAGTCAGCAGCGTGTAAAACTGTGTGACCCCAATAAGAGGTTGGCAAGCTACAATTCATCAACAAAGGTCTTCCAATGAGTTTAATTCTCTTAATCAGTGATTCAGCCAAGCCATTTTGTGTATGGACATATGGGACAGAGTACTGAACTTCAATCCCCAGGGCCATGCAATAATCATTGAAAGCACGTGAGGAGAATTCTGCAGCATTGTCCATGCGAATTATCTTAATTCGACTTTCTGGATAATGGGCTTGTAACTTACTGACTTGCCGCATTATCTTGGCAAATGTATAGTTTCATGTGGACAGAAGGCACACGTGTGACCATCGTGTAGATGCGTCAATGAGAACCATGAAATACCTAAAAGGTCCAGAAAATGGTTGGATAGGACCACAAATGTCTCCTTGAATGCGTTCAAGGAACTGAAGTGGTTCAGCTTGTATTTTGAGGTGCGAGAGCCTCAAAATTAGCTTCCCCGTTGCACAAGATGTGCAAACGAAGTATGAAGATTGAGGAAATTTTGACTCAAGCAAATTATGACCAATGGAATTGCGAGTAATTTTTATCATCATCCGATACCGGGATGGCCTAGGCGATCGTGCCAGGTTTGGAATGTGTTAACATTCTGAAAAATTACCTTGTATGCAACATGTTCTACGGGCTTGATGTACGCATAGTACAATCCAGACGATAGAGAAGGAATTCTTTCAAGTACTTGCTTGCCATATCTGTAATCTTTGGTGAAGAGTAGATACTCCTCTTTGTTGTCTTCATGGGTTTCGATATGAAAACCATTTTTATGGATATCTCGATAACTGATTAGAGTACGTGACGAGTCGGGATAAAGCAAAACATCCTCAATTGTCACTTGTGTACCCCCTGGGAGGGTAAATATGGCACGTCCAGTGCCAACAATTACCGTATCGCGTCCAGCGATAGTTAAAATATCTCCATTCATCTTTTTCAGAGTTTGGAAATATTTTAACTCTCTTAGTATGGAGTTTGTGGTAGCACTGTCCATAAGACATAATTCCTCTTCCATCGGATTGTCCCCGTAGATAACTATATATAAAAGAATTTTCAGTAAGAAAATCTCATGTAAATATATAGTAGACAATCTAATCATATCAAATGTGCTGATACAATATAAAAGCGACAACAATACTTATATTCTTAGTACAACATCACAAATGGACATAATTAAAATAGATCATAAAGGAGATTGAGAGACTAATCGAAGTCTCCAAACATGTCGGTTGAGGCAAACTCAATCATCATGTTCTCCGTGTCGGCAGGGTCCTCTGGCTGATGGAGAGGTATGGTGTTGCTCGGTCCGGGAAGAACATCGAACGAACTGCCATCTCCATTGGCGCTATCTGGATGAAGGTTGAAATTGGCTTCAAACCTTTTCCCTTGAGGTGCCATGCGTCCTTGAGATTGTTGGTACAGAACAGCCAGATGCTTTGGGGTTTTGTACTTGTTAGTGGGGTGCGTGTAGCATCCACATTTGTCGCAAAGTTTAGTTTGTCATACTTAAGCTTTGCGGTGCTTTTCCCCCTGTTTAAGTTTCTAGATTTCTTGTTCCTACTGCGCTTTCGCTTACCCTTGAAGTTTGATGGTTTGCCCTTGAAGGCACCGTCAAACCTCTGTCCATTCGCGATATTCATATGAACTTCAGGTAAAGGCTGCGCCCCAACTGGGCGCTGAGAGCCATTCTTAGTGAGTAGCTCATCATGCTTTTCGGCCTGAAGTAAGATATGAATGAGGTCGGAATAGACTTCGTAGTTGCGAGCATGGTACTGCTGCTGGATGATCCTATCTGCAGGGAGCATAGTGGATAGAGTCTTTTCTATCTTCTCCGCATCAGTAGGTTCCTTCCTGCAAAAGCGTAGTTTGGAACTAATCTTGTGAACCTCGTGATTGTACTCTCCGATGGACTTGAAGTCCTGAAGACGGAGATGAGTCCAATCGTGGAGTGCTTCGGGCAGGACAACTGTCTTCTGCTGTTCATACCTCGTTTTGAGGGCCAAAAATAGAGTATGAGGAGATTCTTCCTCTAAGTACTCAGATTTTAGATCTAGGTGAATATGGTGCCTTATGATGTATAAGGCAGCATATTTTTGATGTTCTGTCAGTGGCGTGGCTCCATCCGGTAGAGAAATTGCCGGATCCTGGATAGCACGCACGATCCCACGGGACGCGAGACCGATCTTGATGTCCATGGCCCATGTAGGGTAGCTGTGACCATTGAGGGCAAGCTCCTCAAATTTTTTGCGGTCATTGTTAACCTACGAGGGCAAACCAGAGATAATTAATTTACGATCAGTAAATTAAGAACCATCATGGTTAATGTTGTAATGAACTTTGCAAAATTAATGAAAATCTCAAGAAGTTGGCTTGAAATCATTAGTGTGAATCTCAAATTTACTAAGTATGACATATTGTCGAGAGTAAATCTCGCAGCATTAGGGAGTATAATCTGATGAAATCAGTAGATACTCAAGTATAATCTGATAAAAATCAGTAGATACTTGTATACCTAATGCCATATAGCGCTTAGGGAGTATAATCTGATAAAAATCAGTAGATACTCGAGTGTAATTTGATAAAATTAGTAGACACTCATATACCTAACGTCGTATGTCATTACTTGATTTGAAGAAAATCACTTTGAATTTTGCAAATTGATTCCTGCTCGTATTAAGTCAAAAAGACTTAATTAAGGTGAATCAATTTTTATTTGCAAGAAATTAAAAATCTCGATTGCAAATAGTGGATGCAATTAATCTCGACATGTAGGATAACATGGAAATATATTGCATCACATTTTATTCTGGAATACAAAGTACTCGACAGAAAATACAGTACTGAAATTGAAATACAGTAATATATGGGGTCTAAAATAGAAGTAAATACTGCTAAAAGACTGATAAAAGACTTATTTGTGAAAAACAGTAAATATAGGGGCTATTTTCGCAAAACAGCCCGGACTGATTTCGGTCATAGGCCGCAATGGGCCTTTAAGCCCGTTTGAGGCCCACCCGCAGCTAGGGCGCGGAGGCCCGTTAGTGGCCCATGCCGGCCAAACCGCATAAAGGGGGCAGTTAGGGATTCCAAATCCCTAACCAGCACATCCCGAGCCCCATCTGACCCGGCGGCGGCGGCGGCGGCCACCCGGCCAGCCGGTCCCTTCACTGGCGGCACGCGGGGGAGGCGGGCGCTCCGACTTCTTCCTGGACGACGACCCGCCCGGCAAGGCGGCGCCCGGGGCGACGCCGTTGGTGAGGCCGAGGGCGGCCGACCTCCATGAACTGGCGAGGACGGCGCGGCTCCGGAGCGCCGGCGGGAAGGGGGCCATGAAGCGGCGGCGGGCGGGATCGCGCGAGGAAGCGCCGGCAGCGGCGGTTGGCGAGGAGGCACCGGTAGCCGTGCCGGATGGCGAGGCCTAGCTCAGCCATGGCCTGCATGGCGAGGCTTCGGCAACCAGCGGCGAAGCGGGCGCGACCTCAGCGGGGTCGTCGACGGCGGGCTCCGGCGGGGGTGAGAGGCACGGCCCCCACCCGTGCACCTCGCACCAACCCGTGGGTGGCGGCAGCGGCGCGAGCGCCGGCTCGAATGCGACATCCAGAGGCACGGGAAGCGCCGCGTACTCGTCAGCGTAGAGCAGCGGAGCGGCCGGGCCGGCGAGGAGCCAGGCGGGCAGCGCCGGAGCCGAGGCGCCGTGGCGCTGCCGCGGACGACGATGAGGCGGGCGGCGCATGCCACTGATGGGGCGGCGGTGCCCACGGCTTCGGCGAGCGATGAAAACCGAGCGAGGAAGTGATGATGATCCTCACGGAGGAGACGACGGATCAAACGGAGCATGGAGAAGAATCCCCGAGGCATGGTGCTCTTCTCACCTTTTGCTCGGTTCTTCTTCTTCGATCTTCTCTGTTCTTGCTCTGGGTAGAATATGCAGTACTGATAACGTGTTTGAGATTGAGAATGCAAACAAGTAATGGCCAAGAACAATGGATCAAGTTGTAACAATCTTTATTGATGAATGATGTTTTATAGTATTACAAGGGACACGTCCATTGGCAAGAGACGCGATGAATCAGCAGCGGTTGCCAAAATAGCAACCGCTTTGCGGTTCCATAAGCATAGATTATGTTTATCCTTAACACTCACGACACAGAGAAGGCTCAAGTCTGACCTGTCGGAAGTTTTCGAAAGTTTGTGGTACATAACGCGACGTGAATAGTTGCTGCTATGTCATTCCACCTGGATATCTTATGTAACTTTTTTTCTTCTGAAAAACAATGTCTTTATGCAACTGTTACACAAAGCGACGTGAATCGAATTATGCGTTCTTCTTTGCTTTTGTGAAAATGTTTGAAACGAGGTTAAATCTGGTTTGATCTGAACAGTTTACACGTAATTGTTGCCCATAAGTACGACAAGGAGATAAAGGGGTGTACTATCCGCCTAGTTCCATGACGAGCAATGGAGGGCAGCGTCGGCTTAAACGGGGAGCTCACCACCATGACAACATGCCTAGGTTTGCCGCAGATGCCACCAAGCTTCTTCACTGGATCGTTCATAGACATAGTCTTTGGGATCCTCGACCCGCCACAGCAAGGTAAGGATATGCCATAATGTGGAAACTTCCAATTAACACATCGTCATGGTCCTATGGGCATGAGCCACCACCATCAGAGTGTGCGCGACGTCATTTGTCCTAGACAGATCTAGGAAACACTTCATTTAATTCTGGTCTGGAGAGGCCAAAGGTTGGAGAGATTACATGTGTTTTTATTGAGAAGAACCCGCAATGGATCATGGAGAATAGTTCCTTCCTTTGGCACGTGGAGAAGAACACGATAGATGTCGCCACCACAAAGAGAGCATATCTAGTGTTCCCATGGCTTGTGCCGCTACTCGTTCTGCCAAGTTATGGATGTCACATAATTCTATATATACATAAATAACCAAAATATACCATTCTTAAGTTTTATGACCAGCGTATGCCTCGACTTGTAAGTCGTTGCACTTATATTGCAATATACCCTCTTTCTAGTATTTCTTTCTTTTTATGCCATTTTCGCTTCTTCTTTTTCTCAAGGTTTCTCCCAACTACTACCATCTTTTTGCTGCCAGCATGAACCACGTTGGAGATCGTAGCCTGGGTTTCAGTCCTCATGGGCACAACCTATGGCCCATCTCCGGTGCACTTAGAAGGCTTGAACACCGGGTCCAGGCAACGACGCCGCCACTTTCCTTGGACCGGTTCCACCATCTCGGTCGTACACCGTACGACCTAGCCCCGCGCCCGTCGCCGAGCTCCGGCGAGACCAGACCACCGGCGATCACCCGACGGCTCGTGGGGCGCGGCCTTCACCGTATCCTACCTCCTTCCCGTAGGCCTTGTTCCACCGAAGCGAAGCGAAGCACCCACCCCACCTCGAATCGAAGGTATTCTTCTCTCGTCCTCGTCCTCATTGGGTCCATCCGACCCAATGAAATCTCTCTACCACCTTTATGCCCTTGAGCCGCCGCCGTGCCGTAGCTTAGCTTCGCCGCCGACGCCTCACACCCCCAACCCCTCCGCCTCTCACCCGCGTCGCCGCCATCGCCCTTCCCGTTCGACCTCATCGCGTCCCTTCTGTCTCCAACCCGTCCGCAATCTTGGACATCAGTTTTTGAGGTGTGAGCTGTTAGTCATCCAGTGATTACTTAAACCCAAACTAATCTCAACAAATCTTGGATGCACACCCGGCACCATCTAGATCCGCCACTTCACCCTGACCAGTAATCACTATCCAGTAGAGGAGGCTCCGGATTGACCACTATTGCATTTGACATCTTCTATAGAATAGAGTTTTTTCTTGTATTTTTAATGCGGCGGATTTGTTGGTCTAATTATTATTTTATTTTATGCATTTTAAGAGGAAGACAGACCAATTTTGTTTGCAGCGGCTGGGTGGAATTACTTCTGATGATGTTTATATGAGGACAGATGTAACTACTTGAGTAGAAATGGATAGCAGTCAAGATTCTCATGAGGAAGGGCTTCAGCGGAAGAAAAATGGTGAAGAAGCAAAAACAGGGGAAGATTGCGGAAATGCTTTGAGCCGCAAGGAGGCAACGAAGAGCTTATTGGTTGCGTGGTCCATAGTGAGGAAGAGGCATACAAACTGTATTGTGACTATGGCCATCGAATTGGTTTTAGTGTCCGGAAGGGCAAACAGTCCTACTTCATTGGTACCAAGAATATTAGAACAAAAGATTACTACTGCTCAAAGGAAGGGCTCAAATATGATGAGCCTGTTACAGAAGCAAATTTTAATCGACCAGACACAAGAACCAATTGCAAAGCAATGGTTCGCTTCAGAGTTGATGAGAAAGGATGTTGGACGGTCATACGCTTTGTTCCTGTGCATAATCATCAGTTGGCTAAACCTGGGGAAAGGCACATGTTGAGATCAGCGAAGTCGCTTGCTGTTGGAAAATCAGGTCTTATAGATGCAGCAGCATCTGCTGAATCACATCCAATAAATGGTTTCGCTGATATGACCGAAAGTGATATTGCTGAGCCTCCAGGGTATACTATAAGGGATTGCTACAACCATGAGAATGTGCAGGGTATAACAATAATTGGGGCAGGAGACTGCCAGAGTCTTATAAGCTATTTCAAGCGTAGAACCAACGAGGAAGCATGTTTTATTGGGATGTCCCACTGATCAAGAAGGTCGCATGACTAACTTTTTCTTCAGGGATGGTAAAGTAGAAATGATTATGACTGCTTTGGAGATGCTGTTATATTTGACACAACCTACCGCACAAATAAATATAGTCTGATTTGTGCCCCTTTTGTTGGAGTTAACCACCATTGGCATAATATTGTTTTTGGCTGTGCATTCTTGTTAGATGACTCCACAGCTTCCTATGTTTGGCTATTTAAATCATTTTTGGAGTCAATGGGTGGCAGATCACCAAAATCAATTTTCACTGATCAGGATGAGGCTATTATGCAGGCAGTGGAGCAGGTGTTTCCTAACACACAGCATTGCTTTTCCTACTGGCATATTCTGAAGAATGCACAGTCTCATTTAGGCACAGTAAATACTTCTCAAGCATTTCAAAATATGTTTATGAAGTGCATGCAAGGATCTGATTCAGAAATGGAGCTTGAGGAATCTTGGGCCGCTATGCTTCATGAATACAAACTACAGGATAATAACTGGCTTAATGATCTTTATAGGTTCCATAATAGATGGTGCTCAGTATTTAACAAAGATACTTTTGATGGTGGGATCAATTCATCTCAGTGGGGAGAGGTCTCCAACAATATCCTCACTGGAATTGCTGATGAATCTACTTCTCTTACACGATTTTCCCTCTTGCTGGAGAAGGTTGTAAAAACTCTACGTAGAAATGAATCGGAAGAGGATTTTCGCTGCAGCCAGACTGCTCCAGTTCGTGCAATCAAGCATAGTACAGTTCTGAAGCAGGCTGCGGAATCGTATACACATAGGATCTACAAATTATTTGAGGCCGAATTTCTGGATGGATGTGGAGCAACTTCATGCCATGAAAGTGCTTGTGGTGGAAACTTATTGAGGTTTGAAATAACGATGCAGGGGAGGGGTTCAAAAGTGTGGACTGTTCTTCTAGACACATCTACAATGGAAATCTCTTGTGGTTGCAGAAAGTTTGAAAGGATGGGTCTTCTTTGTTCGCATGCTCTGAAAGCCTTCAGCCTGCAGAATGTGGACACTATTCCTGATAAGTACATTTTGAAACGCTGGACAAAAGATGCCAGGAGAAGCATGTATATGCTCAGTCAAGAAGATTCAACACAACAGGAATGTACCGAGGCTGAACTTGCATATCGCAATCGGGCAATGCAGTATGGATATAACCTTATAATGAAGAGCCAGGAACTGGCAGAATCAAGAAAAATATTCTGGGACTCCCTTGAAACAGGGGAGAAGGCATTGGAAGTGTTCTTCGAGATGAGAAGTATGCACGCTCAATCTGCAAAGGATGCCAATAAAAGAGAGAAGAAGAAGAAATCATCTAAAGGACCAAGCACCAGTAAGTAGCAATTTTAAGTTTCCTCATGCTTTAAAACACCATTTTGTTAAAAAAAATACTCTACTGTGCAGAAAAAGCAAAACAAGCCCTGACATCTTCTTCGGCTGTTCCTGAACTACTTCCCCAAACTAATGACCATCAGTTTCAATCTGCGCAAGATGCACATGGTAATGCAACTATTGGAAGACCATTTTATTATCAGGTACACATAAATATGTACTGAAAGTTTTTCTTTCTTTCTGGCATTTAACCGATCTTATACCAGAATGGTTCATGTGTTGCAGGCTTTTCCGTCTACCCCTATGCAACCAAACCAGATCTACATACATCCAAATACAATGCCTCTTTGTGCACAACAGGTATTCTGGTTGGCAGATTGGCCTGAACAAAATTTGTTTCCTCAGTGATTCAAATTCTGCATTATGAATATTACTATATGGCATTCTGGGCTTCCTAAATGAAAATTTTTAAAGCAAATAAATTTGAACAATGTTGCTAAAGAAGCTAGAGGACCCTGTAGCTAAACTGAGGAAACCTTCACCCCAGCTACTGTCCTACTATTTCTATTTTCTGCTATTAGACTCGGTAACACTTATACGGTTATACCATCTCATAACTGACTAGAATAGCTACAGGAGATAATGGATTCCTGACGCATGCAAAACTTATGAACTTGGTAGATGGGTTTATGGTCTCACTAGCATTATGGACATAGGGGCAATAGAAAGGTTCTTCACTTGTTGTGCTCCGTGAACTTATTTGCTGTTCATTTACTTATGGCCAACAGGATTTGTCAGCATATTCTGCAGTGCGTCCCAATTCAAATTTCAGTGGTGCAAAGAACATCTAAAGGACACTAAGGTATAAAATTTCTCAGTAATTTTAGTTTTCCATGCAATCATATGAAACTACCTTCTTTAGCATATTGTTTTTCCACTGTTAGCAAGAGAGATGCTACTCTGTGCAGAACTAGGATGGTAGGACCAGACTTGTATCTCCCATGCATTTTCTCGAATACCTTGAGCATCATAACTGGATATGGATCCTGAGTCAGTATGAAACTTTACAGGGTTCAAATCCTACTCGACGCAAGAGACTTAACCCATATTGCACTCTGAAACTTTTACACTAAGTTTTGTTGCTCCTAACTTCCAGGGTCTGCTAGATGTATTTTTAAGAAGCTTGGAGATGGCTGCTACCAAACCGCCATCTCTTTGTCGACCATTACGGAGGCATCATGGTGCTTGGCATGTTGGTTCCTGACTTGCTGCTCTTAAGTAGCTATCATGTCTTCCACTGTTTCTTTTCTATTGAAGAACTCTAGGATTAACTATATATCCCATTGCCGTGTCATCTCTTCCACGTAGCTTGTTGTTAATCTCAAGTAAGCAATTGCAGCATGTAACTTGTAACTCTGAGAGTGGCCATTAACTATTAGCAGGATCAGAATCCAGTTACAAAGTATTTACGTAGGAATGCGGTTTGAGTGTTGAGAATGGAGTACTTCTTTTCTTGCGTGAGTTGAGCAGCAGAAATGGAAGGAACCAGTCTGTTGACCCAACATCCGGTTCAGCGATTTCATCAACTCTGCATATGAGTCCATCGCTCCAAACTGACCTTGATTTCTGGTGTTTTTGAACAGGTTGGGTCTAATTTAGAGCACATGTGTATGTATATAGTCTTAACCATGATTGAGTTGGCAACTCAGGCTGATACTATGAATGCGACGCATATTTGATTGGCACATGCGTATCGTACAGCTTTGTATTCTTGTATGTTCCATCTTCTGTTTCCCCTTGTGTTGTGGCCTAGCTTGTCCCATGCTACGCTTGCGTTTTTGAATTGTCAAGACGAAAATTCATTCTCCTGAATATAGCGGAGAACAAGAGATCTAGGACAAATTTTCAGTGATTAGTGTCCTACCCAAACTACGAGCCCAGATCCGCCCGTGCGGTAACAGAAAATAACCACAAGAATTTTGAGAAAGGAAACACAACACTGAAGGTAAGCCCAGCTGGCCTGGGCATGCGGCAGCCATTTTGATTAAGGAAATTATTCTGTTCCATCGATAGGGAGTTCTGATACAACAGGGGATCTGACACAACAATCAGGGACGAAGGAATGTCAGGATAAATTAAGGTGCTAATGACTGTCGAATTTTGGCCCCTGAACTAAAGAATCAACACTCGATGCTTCAGTGGGCAAGCTTCTTTGCTCGCCCACTGGAAGGTTGCCCGACGTCTTTTCCTCCAGGCGCATCGGGCTTCCGAGCCCACGCCGGGGCTCGGTCAGGCTCATAGCGGTAATCATAGAAAAGCTCCTCGCCTGCGCTAATCCGTTCTTTCGCAAATATGCCTACCCTATGATCACCTGCTACCATGATAACCTTGGCATAGCAGTTTGGATCAGGGGAATGGTTGGCAAACTTCAGCTTGTCACCCATTCTGAAGGCATCAAGAACAAACTGCATCCAAAACAGTAGCGTAAGCATGCCGTACTAAGGATGATGCAGGATGTTGAATAAAATGAGTTGAGAAGGAGAATAACGCAGCTCATGCAAAAGCACGAGTTAGATCTAGTGATCAATCCAGCATGTAACCTTGAATGTCTGGTATTTCTGCACACCTACCTCGTTATTCAAGTTGAAAAGGAATGACGAATTCTCACGGTCATATATCTTTCCACGCTTGTCTGCTTCCTTATGGGAGATAAGCTCCCCAGTGTACTCGCCAAGATATTCATGCTTGCCAACACTATTCTGAAGATTGAGGAAAAGACAAATACGATGAGTTAAAGGGGAAGAGCAATGGAGAGGATTGAAGGAGCAATTTTACCTTGAGGAATGCTCCCCAGCCAGAAACATCAGATCTCCCAAGTAAAACCTGGGAAAAAAAAAGGTCACAAATAAGTCAATATTATCACAAGACATTTTATTCGAAATGAAACCAGGAGATTCTAAAGGAAAGTTAGTATTTTCTTGGGAAGTGTGTTTTTTACCGGGCATGGGGATGTGTTATCTCACAACACAAGTCCATGGAGTTTCTTGCTTTACACTTCAAAATCGCTTACAATTAATGGCAACATTGTTGCCTCCATATATATTAATGCTTAGGGCACTTATATCCTATATTATTATTTTTTGTCTGTGCCCCAAGGCCTGAACTTAAATTGTTACTAAGAAATGTACTTGCTCAAAAGCGCCCGATTTAAATCCAGTTTACTGGCTGAGTTTAACACATTATTGTTTTCATATCCTAATTGCCTCAAAACTGGCTCGGAATTAACCGTAAACAAGAAAAGCCATCTCTGATGAGGAATCAGTTCCTAAAGGGTCTATCAGTACCAGCTTCAACAGTAACTAGAATTAGCTCAAAGAGATTTAGAGAGTTATATCATGTCTAAATCACATCTAGCAATCCAGACCATGGTCAGATGAAACTATCCGTAAGTACAACTGGTTTGAGTTGGACATCTGAGTCTGTCCATGAGTCTTCACGTTGGTAAATGGCAGAAGGACCAAAGAAATCATGAAATCAAGTATCCACTCAAAGAAAATATAACCAAATGGCAATAACATGTGATAAACCAAAGTTTATAAATATATCACCCTCCGTTGTTGTTTAAGAAGCAGTTTCATGTTTCGGCATTCATAATTATCACCTCTCTGGCTGGGAACTCCCAACGAACCGTCACCACACCTGTAGGTTAGAAAAGGAACGGTTCAATGCCATGATTATTTATTCTAGAAAGATTATGAGTGAGAGATAACAACACTTTAAGCTTGAACAACTAACAAACCGCTTACACAAGGCTCTAATGAAACACCCCCTTAAGCATACATGGGATGAAAAAGGATCATGAATGGATTTCACCATTGGTCAGATAAAGGCAATACAACAATTCTTTAGTTTTTAGTTAACTGCATTTGGTCTCCAAATTTTGCTGTTCAATTTTTTATAGATGCATAACAAAATTGAAATTAAACTACAGAAGATTTCCTAACATTGACACGTTTTACATAATGCAACTTCAGGAGTTCAGGTAAATACCCATTGCAAATGAGATACTGTTCCAATGAATTTACATAGTATACCATTCCGTCAGATTGAGCAGAGTTGAATAAAGTGAATAAACAATGGGAAAGCAGATCTGTTTTCAGCCCCTTTGAATAATGTACTGGCATACATAAGCATTCTATCCTGTCAAATTACTATACTTGATGATTGTGGGCTGTAGTTGATGGCCAAATAATTCATTTTGTTAACTAAAATTCAATCCCCTGGTTTAAACTTTTAGCTCCAGAACTGAGTATCTTGAGGTACTACAATATAATCAAGCAAAATTATTTCTGCACTTCTAGGAATAGATCCATCATCCAACAAAGCTCTTCATGAATAGATGAGAAACTTGCATAGGCTCAGACCTTTGAGCTTTTGCAAATTACCACCTATACTTCAAAATTTGGCAACTTACAACCTGCAGATTTACTTCTGTTGGCTGTGCATACGATTTCAAATGCACTACCTAACTCCCAAATCTCTGGTGGTAAACATATGCAACATGCAAAATTTCACAGGTACAGGTGAGATTGTAGAAGTGCAAAGAGTGAACAGCACAGGTCTCACTAATGCGATTTTCTCTAAATAGATAATTGTGAATTAACTACAAAATTCTTCAAAGGTTCCTCAGATTTTTCAAATACATACCCTACCCAGCAGTTTCTGCACACATCAGGATCACATTCTCTGTCAGCAGCAAAGCATGGACATTGGCGGCTGCGACATTGACTCTTTGCACAATGACAACCTCGAAAACGATTCTTGCACATTTTCGGGCACCTGGAATGCAAAGGGCGTAAACTTCCACACAAGTAACAAAATCAATTGCTAAATTATAGATTGCTTGCATGCTACTGTCTGTCTGTTCATGTGTTTGTATAGTTCATTCCAGTCATAACTAAAATTTCTCAAACTAAGTAATAACAACAAATTATCCAGGACCAAAGAGTAGTGATCCGATTTGATTCTCTAGGAGAGTTGATCCATGTACTTCGCAAAATCTTTTAAAATCCAATGACTTAGACGTTCTCTGTAAAGAGTTAAAGGAGGGTAACGAGTTATGAGACAGCAGCTCAACACTACAGTATTTAATCATTCTACTAAACAATATAACAGAATATGAAATCAAACTACATCCATAAATATATCATAGCTTTTTCATAAGCAAATGTATTCATATCCAGAAGGACAAGCATTCTCAGCAATAGTACTTCCAAACAATATCTAAACAAAGGGAGAGTATCATCAAGTGGCACTGCAGCAGGGTACAAACAATATTTCTGGCACCAGCAATAGTAGGTTAGACCGTAAAAGAGACCATAAATGAGATTGATGATAGTCAATAACTAGAAGAAATCTATAGCAAAGCAAAAGTAGGTTAAACCGTAAAAGAGACCACAAAAGAGATTGGTGGTAGTCAATAACTAGAAGAAATCTATAGCAAACATACAAAAATATACTTCACATGCATAGAGACTTATGCATAATAATGCAAGTTGTTGCAAAGGAAAAAAGATTAACTCACCCACAGTATTTCTCACAGCATGTCCCATTTGTGAGACATGGACACTGCTTCCCACATGCTGATTGACAACCACATGGATTATATTGCCGACAAGGCTGATCCTTCCTTTCTGTAATCCTTTTCCTTATAAAATGGTAGCCTGCAGATTTCCAGGTGTACTTCAAACGACGGACTCTTCCTCGCCTTCTAAAAAAACGTGATCTCACGCGCAACTCACTTCCCTGGCATGTCAACATCAGCAGCACTAAAATAAGGTACCACCTGGGTGAAAAATACAAAAAAAAAGAGGCTACAGTGAACCCTACCTTTATATATCCTTTAACAAGAGAATCAACACCACTAAGAGCTCCAGTTGCGCTGCTGTTTTCAATATAATTCATATACTGAAAAACATCTCTGCATGTTTTCATTCCACCAAGAAGGTTCCGAGCAATTAAACAACTGCATGAAAGAAAAAACATGGGTTCAGTATGACTATTAATTAGGGAAAGCAAGATAGGTAAAGTTATGGCTATAATAATGATAAGAAAATCTCCAGTATGCTTATAAGACGTCCCAAGGTTAAGGGGGGAGGATGAGTTAAGGCATTGGAAGATGAAGGGACGTCGAAATTCCTTTTGCATGAAACACTTTATTCCAACAAAGCTATTGATGATTGAGCTATGTGCTAAATGTTGCAGAAATATTATCATTCCACGTTCAGAACTCTATTAATTGACCCATCATCGATACATCTTCATGTTTCGGAAAAGATAAGTTTGAATCTGTAAAGAGAGAAATGTCTGCAAAATTCAGTTGCATAAAATAATATAGTTTTGGGCATGTCTAACAAGTAACAATGATGCACCTACTTTTGCTTGAGATAAGTCATCTTGTTGCAATAAGTAAAGTGCCATGATGCATCAGATATGTAAATTTGTTTTGGTTCAATACCATGTATTATGATATTGTTTACAATTGTTGCAGTGTCCTGTCAAAAATATCATACCGTTTCTTAGTACTGTAACCCTGGTTAGGTAATGTAGCATTTATAACTGTTACTCTGATGTTACACCGTAATATTTTTTTGCACTGTAAATATAATATTGTAGTATTGCACTGTAAGACCTTTTGCAACTATTACTATTTTTTTAAAGCATTGCAACATTGTACTTTAACAATTGCAGCATGTGACAGCAGATAAAAAAAAACAGGCACGTGACTTTTAGCAATCCTCTTTTCCCAAAGGTCTGGATTAAGAGAATTTAGAAAACTTTGACAAACAGCAATAGACATCATATTTGCCAAAAAAGTATCTTCTTTATCATGAGTAAGTGCCCTTTTCTCTATCCATAGACTACAAATGTTCTAAAAATCTTCTCTGGTTGCTCAATAAACATGCATTGCAGAAATTTAGCATCAGCAAGTAAAGTTGACTAGTCCCTCTGTCTAAGTGGTAGTGGGATCTGTGCGGTCAAAAATTTAAAATTTAACCATTATATATGTCAACATTATATGCCTTCACAATGAAAATAATGTCATTAGCAGAAACTATTTTCATAATATATGGTTTTTAGGTAATTGCCATGGTACATACACCTTTTAGTCATAGAAAGTTTATAAACATTTTCCTCCCCCAACATTTTTTTTCAATCCCCACCACCACTCCCCACATGTAGGATGATTAGTGGATGATGGGAAAAACTGTATGTAAAATGCATGAATTACATATATAAGATTTACTCAGTAAGAACCTGGTCAAAGTCTTCCGATGTAGACTGTGGAAAGTCAAAAAGGAGCTAAATTTAACGGCGGGGTATATAACATTTCACACATAAGCTTTACTCAGTTCAGAAACATGTTTACAGGTTATGCAAACCTACACAGGAAATTTGACCTGACTAGTTGTATAACAGTAACAACACATTAACATTAAGTGTAAGGTAATGAACTGATATAAAGTTGGTCATCACGAGTCCAACCTGTTCCTTCCAAAAATCTCCAAACCTTTCACTAGAAGCCCTTGCTCAATCACCTTCCAGGATCTACCATTATCTTCTTGCTTGCATACATTCTCATCAACAAACTCCTCTTTCCTCGAACTATCATGACCATCTGTTGCTGAATGTCCGTTATTTGTTTCCTCCGTCGAGTAAATAAGAGCTTCTGCTAAAGCTGAGTTCCTCTCCATTTGAGGTGCATCCTTCTTTCGAGAACTTCTTGTGCTAGGAGAATTATATTGTGAGGATGCAACTGAATCCTTATATCCGTTCAGTGTATCAGATCTAAGCTTCATGTCCCTTGGCCAAAGGCATCCACCAGAATTAGAGTCTGATGGCGCCATTTCCCTTTGTCCTTTTTTCACACTCATAAGAATTCGCTCGGCAATTCTTTTATTAGTACTTTTCTTGATTCCACCTTTTGGGCCAATTTTAAATTTTGAGGTATAAGGTGAGTGTTGCGGAGATTTATTGCTTATTGTATGTACTTCTGAATCGCTGCTTTCTGAGGCAGCCCTTAGAGTTGAAGAGCCTTCACTTTGTTGAGATTTGGCTTTCCTTCCACTAGAACCATGTTTTTTCTTATTAGAGCCTAACTGGTTCCTTGTATTATCTGATGAGTGAGTTGGCTCCTCAACGTCAATAAGCATGTGAGAATCAATTGCTGTAGCAGCATCTACTTTGGAGGCCTGGCAGAATATGGTTTGCAAAAACAATATCAATGCATGTCATGTGCTTATGTTTCAGAATCTAAATTGTCACACAGGACACGCCGCTTTTCAGAAGTCATACACCATAAAATACAAACCAGTTTATAACAATGAATACCACATGGTATACCATCATCCATGCTGCCCCAAGGTGGTTGCTTTTCTGTCTGTATGAAGAAGGCACAAATTAGAACAGCACACAATTTTGCAAATAACTCTTGAACTTTAAAACTTACAGGAAATACTAAATCTTGAGAACACCCATGTAGTTTGCAATCAAAAACCTGCCAATGTCAAAATGAGCAGAATATTCATCAGCAAACACAAGGCAATACAAAAATTGCATGATGGTTAATAGATGAGCATACTAGACATCGCCGACAAAAGAGATTGTCAAAGGAATCCAGTGCTGCATCCAAATCTTTATCACGGTACACATCTTCCACTTTGGCATTAAGTTCAGACACTTTTCTAAAAGAACCCTCAGTTTTCTTCCCATGTAGGATCTCATATCTGGCCTGTAAAATAGGGTCGTGTGTGTTAGTTATCAATAGTGAAAAGGTGAACTGGAAAAGGAAATGCCCAAATGGCCAAAATGCTATTGAGGTTAAATGAAAGACTATGAACAGAAAACTAGCCTTTATATCACCAGCAGCCCTATCAAAACATCGAGCTATGGTTTGCAGCACTGCATCAGACATGCCACATTCTTCAACGGTCATCCTAACATAGAGTAGCAGAGGAACGCAATTCATTACGCCAAATCATCAAATCACCCAGTGAGTGGAAGACAGCATACAGCAGACACTAAAATGTGATCTATCCAGGTTGAGAAAGGTATAAACTCATCCAGACTACTCACTTACTCAGGTTATAGCTAGAAGACGTAAACTCCATATATTAGTTCCTTGAAGAAATAACACTTTAGATAGCAGCAGAAGCAACCTTTGGTAAACAAAGATGACAAGCCACAAGAGAGGTATTTATAGCTATTGAAGTTCTCTACTACATTAAAATGAAATGAAGCTATGCATACCACAATAGTTACTTAAGTGATATTTGTATTACTTTAATACTTTATACATCTTGATGTATTATACTTTCTCAAAGAAAATTGTGAGAACCCTTTAACTTTAAAGTACAGTGTGCGCAATAGTGTTTCTTCTGGAAACTATGAATTGCTTATATATCCTAATGTAATGTGTTCTCCAAAGGAAAATAAGACAAACTTTTTACTTTAAAGAAAAGTAAGTGCAATAGCATTCATTCAAGAAACTATGATTGTAAAACTATCTCATCTGTCAATCACAAAATAAATGCAGAAGTAAAGCCTAAAGTAAGGTAATGCAAAAGAAAACAAATGAATATCCCAAGTTTGTTTACCGAATAAGACAATCTTCAGAACCTTTGAACTCCTTTTTCTCCTCTTCATCCTCAACAGCTTCATCTTCACTATCGCTGCAAATTAAAGCTTCACCGCAATTTGCATCATAGTAAATCCTTCGCCGACCAAGTACAGATTGGTCTTCAGTCATCCTCTGGTTCCTGCGTGAAACCCCAAGAAACATTTGGTCTCAAGAAACCATACGAGACCTTACTCTTGCACAATAAGAAAAGTAAACCTCTTCTGTAGGTAATATACTGCTAAAATTCCTATCAGCAAATACTTAACTCAAAGCATGCCCTCAATCTGATCATTTGCAGTTACTGCTGCTCCCTCCCTCAACTGCAGAGCAGCGGCAGCAGCAGCGAGAGCATTGAGCAGCAGACAGAGATTGGCGGGTATATTTTATTATCAATATTTAATAGTTATATGCAGGGGTTTAGGGGAGGTCAAAAAGTGCATGTGATTATAAACAAACCTGTCCAAAAATGTCCATGTTGTATAAGGCGGAAGTTTTGGCGCTTCTGGTAGTTTAATCGGCCGAATGGCATTCTTTGCACCTAGATTTCCAGCCAAAATAACAGTTGATGCGGCATACGAACTTTCATCTTGAGAACTGCCACCATCTTTCTCAGCAGGGGATACCTCAAGACTATGCACAGAACACAGTGCGTCATCTTGCCTACTTGTCAGCAAATTCGAGACTAAATCAGTACCATTTGATGTATTTCTTTGCCAGATTTTTGAAAAATTGCAGGTGCTCTGTGTAAAGGTGCTGAGCTTAATCCTGTTCTCCTCTATCCTATTCTGGAAAAGATTATAACAATAAGAAAGATTAACGATAGAGATATGTGATTAAAAAAAATACCGAGAGAGAGAAGGACAGAATGCGTAGCTTCAAAGCACCTTAATGTAAGTAAAACGATCTGCTTTAACTTTCTTCTTCAACGAGTCAATAACACATAAAACATATTGGGAGGCCTCAGTTCCTTCTTCATCTGACATAGCCTTATTATTGTGAGTAACCTAAGCACAGATAGTAACTTTTATCAAAATATGCAGAATACAAACTCGCATAGTAGTTATATGATTGAAGGGTATGAATCTCAAAGCCAAAAAGATAACCAATATAAGAGCCCAACTATTAGTTCTTCTCAACATTTACAGCTCTAGCGATCTGAATACAATGCACAACACAAGGTAGATGACCATTCTATAAATAACTCTTAATAGTAAACTGGGACAGAAGATAAGGTAGTAAAAACATTAAAAGAAAAATCTCAAGGTATTAATGTCTACCAAATTCTGAGTTGTTATGAAGCGATTTATTCGTATTCATCAGATGAGCAGAATTTAGGCTCGCAGATCTCTTTGGGCCCAACATGGTATTGACTTGATGACCTAAGATCAAAGAGTTAGCTTCAAATGTAGTGAGCTAACATTTTGTCCCAGATTCCATCCATCTTATATAGCCATAATTTGTAGAATGGGCAACATTGTTTGCACAAGATCTTCTCAAAGCATCACTTTCTTTTAGCTCGGCATTCTGACATAATCAAACTACGCAAATTATACCATGGATTCTTAATTTCTTATAAATGAAAAGGTCATAAACTGGTAAGAAATGGTCCCACAAATAAGAAAACACATATTTGCAATGACTAAGTTGTAATACGTAAAAACCACGAGAGAGCAGGTTTTCCTTCTTTTTCTTAATTAAAATGTTACATATAATGGCATTTTGATTACTGATTATAAGCACATAATTACAATATACCGTAGAGAACCAATAATTTGTTACATATATACCACAGTCCAGGTTTATTATTTGTCATTTAAGTGTTCATTACGGTGTGGGTTGCGGTACTTTCCCCAATGGTTGTACTCAAGAATCCCCTTCTATGCGCAAAATGCAATGGAGTTAGCAAAATATGAGAAGTACTTCAGAAAAGAAAGGAGCAGAACATTGCAAAACCCAATTAGTAGCTCATGAATACAAGAGTTGGAAAATGCAATATAACACACGAAAAGTGAACTCAAACACCAACATTTTAGCTCATAAAGGCGTAACTATGCAGTATCCAACCAACTCACATTTCACGATATGGGCCTAACATAACAAAATAACCTAACCCGCCACTGCCGCAAACACAACCTCCCCACCTGCGAGCGCGCACTCAACAGCACGGACAAAGCAACTAAATCAGAACTCCACCTCAAAATCTAACACCCATCACCAGATCTCTTCCCCAGACACACATAATCCCCTGATCGTTGCACCAACGACCCCAAATTCCCACCCGCATTGCCCCCCGCCCTCGGCCCACGCATGCCACGACCCCAAATTCCCACTTGCCTGCTGATTCGTCGTAGTGGGTGCGTCAGACGTGCGACGTCGACGGAGACCACGAACCCAGGGGCACCGTGCCGGAGCAGCAACCTCCGAGGTTCACCACGCCGGCTGACTCCCTGTCCACCAGTCCACCGTTAACACGCTGCCTACCCGTGCCGTATTTAGGGTTCGCGTGGGGATCGACTTGATTTGGGAGAATTGGAAAGTTAGAGCAGGGAGGGAGGGTGCGAACGAATCGGGACTCGGAACTCGCAAAGGAATTGATTGATCTTTGGCCGGAGCGATGGGCCTTGGCAAGCGGAGCGGCCAAGCAGCTTAGGGCGGATGGTGTGGCCCAGGAGCGTGGGTGTTGAGTGGGGCGTGTCACATAGAAAAGGTTTTGCACGGGCTTCAAGGCCCATGAGCGTGCCTACCCTGAAGAAGCTAACTTTCCATCCGTGGTCGCGGCAAAATGTCACCGGAGCTTCAACGCCAGCTAGCCAGAGAATCCTGTCAACTGCTCAAGCTGAGGGACGGTTACTTCTAACATACTCACATTTCATGAGTGGGTCTAACATAACGAAAGCCGACAAAACCGTTGCCTCCACGGCAAGCGAGAGAAACCCTAGCCCCCCGCAACTTGAATCAAAGCGCCAAATTGTTGTTCTGCCCAAGGAAGAAAAAATGCAGAGGGATTTGGTGTGTGGGAAGAAAAGAGGTGAAGTAGAGAGAGGGTAAGGAGAGATTTTGAAATGGGCAGTTGTGAGACTGGTTTACTAGTGGTCAACCCTGTGGGGCCAAGGGCGATGGTGCGGATTCACGACCGGGTTTGGGAGATTTATTCTCGCTGGCTTATGGGGCCAGGCTTAATGGGGTCAGATAGAAGTGGTTGTTGTGCTAGGTGGTGGCTGGGTAAATATGTTGGTAAGGATGCTGACGGCGCACGGGCACACAGGGAGTCAACCGGCACGGCAAACCTTGGGAATTACTACTCCAGCACAGCACTCCTGTGTTCGTGGCCTCCACGGCAAATCATCAGGCAGGTGAGAATTTGTGGTGGTGGCCTGCATGGACCGGGGGGGCAACGTGGGTGGGAATTGGGGTCGTTGGTGCAGCGATTGGGGGATTATGGGCGTCTGGGGAAGAGATCTGGTGATGGGTGTTAGATTTTGAGGTGGAGCTCTGATTTAGTTGCTTTGTCCGTGCTGTTGAGCGCGTGCTCGCCGGTGGGGAGGTTGTGTTTGCAGCAGTGGCGGATTAGGTTATTTCGTTATGTTAGGCCCATATCACGAAACGTGAGTTGGTTGGATATTGCATAGTTATGCTTTAAGGAGCTAAAATGTTGGTATTTGAGTTCACTTTTCGTGTGTTATACTGCAATTTCCAACTCTTGTATTCTGAAGTACTTCTCATATCTTGCTAACCATGCAGTTTTCTTGTCACGTGCTTATCAAAATATAAGACTACATCCACTTGCAAATTTAAGATAAATGCAAATTGACATTTTTTAGTGCTACTGCAGAAGCCTCATACATATTTGCAGTCCTGACATGTGACGATATGGACAGTTAATCTGTAACTGTTTATTCTATATACTATCTTGTCAAATGTTGCTTTAACACTACAGTCTACGTGCTTTCCTTCTTTGCAAATTGATTTTTCTCTCTGGTTCTTTTTTTCAAAAACACAACTTCATGTTAATACATTAAGAAAGAAAAAAGGCTAAATTGTTTGGTACAATGCCTGAAGGTGAAAATGACAGGCAAGGAAAAGCTAATGCAAAGATGAAAATGATGGACAACCAGGCAACCTGACAACCTAGGTATCGTTCTAGTTAGCTGAATGTTGCATGTTCAGATCACTTCTTGGTGTCACATTAGTACTTTTCAGAGGTGGCAGTACAAAAAGCTATTCACAATTATTTTGCTTGATGTTCCCTGCGCACGTCTACTGATCAACACAAGCTCCATCTCTAGGAAATAACTAACCAACACAAGGTTCATTTCTGGGAAATAACTATGTTGGTTTATAGCAAAAATAAACTTGCAACACTTAGATCTTAAATACCAATTCATGGTTCGGTGCAGCAATGTTATGAACAATACTAAGCTCTAGAACTTGCTAAAAAAATCAACATTCAGATATATTACCCTCACAGATCCAACTCCATTATCCATCAATGGAAGGTACAATAGAAGGATTTGGATTACATACCTTCGGTTGGAGCAATTGGTGCAAACCCTAGGTGAGGGAGAGTAGTTGTGGGGGAACAGCAGGGTGCACGGAGGGGCGTCGACGCCGGCCGCTGGCCGCTGGTCTCCGGTTGCCTGCTAGAGGAGGATAGGGGCGGCGCCTCACTGGTCGTACAGCAGGAAGAGGGGTAGGGCAACAGGTAGAGCGGGGGAGCAGAAGGAGCAGCAGGGCACGTCGCTAACGGCCGCCGGCTGCCAAACGTCGGGCTCCGGTCGCTGGGATGCGGGCGGTGGCAGCGGCGGCCTGGTGTTTTTGGGCAAGGAGAAGATGGGAGGAGTTGGGGGCGGAGGGTAGATCTAGTGCTACGAGGCCTTCTTGTACTACCATCTTCCCCGTCATTGCGGACCGTTGGATATGAATAATCAGCTCCCTCGACCCCACGGTGTGCGGGACGATGCCCATGGTGCGCTCAGTCTCGGGGCACACCGGATAGTAGTGACAGACCATCACCTTCCCCTCCAGGCACGAGGCCTCCAGCGCCATCACGGCGCGTGCCACGGCGATGGCGTGCGCTTCCACTCGACGATCTCAGCGCGGCACGCCGGCCTGATGCGCTCCGTGTTGGGCCGCGTGAGGCCGAACCGACCTGGATGGTGTCGCGCCAGCTCGCGACGGGGGAGCGGAAGAGGTCGACGTTGGAGGAGTAGGAGACCCCGCCGCCCATGGCGCGGCCATAGTGGGGAGCTCATGGAAGGCGCGCACCTCGGTGAACCGCTGCCACCCTCTTCTCCGCGCTCCCTTCGCCGTTGCGATCCAGTCGAGGAAGAGCGCGACTTCCGTTGGATTTTTTTCGTGGGCTCCTTCGGCCCATAAGGTTTTTCAGGTGCAAGTGGCTTAATACCAGCCCAAAACAGGAGAAACAAAAAGCAAAAACGGGTTTCCAGCAGTAATTTTTAGGCTGGACCAAATTATTTTACAGGGCTATAAGTTACACTGGTATTAGAACAAAAACCCCTCTTTCAAACAGGCCCCAAAGCGATTTCCTCAAGATTTGACCAGTGTGGCCGTCTTTTTCAGCGTTGGCAGCAAGTTTTTCTGTAGATCCATTTTGCTGGTGCCACTCTTGGCAGAGAGGCTGACATGGGCGTGCGGCGGCCCTATCGATGGCCTTGTCGATGCATTTCTCATCTTCATTGGTGATGAGAATCCTCAAAAATTGTTGCCAGGCAATTTCGCCTTCTTCTCCCGCCTGTACTTGGGTGCTTTGGGAGGCAGTTCGGAGGCCTTTGATCGCCTTCGACATTTTCAGCGACAAAGGTGCATCAAAGACAGCGGCGGCGAAGTGTGTTGGTGGTCGCTGCCGAGGGAGCGCTTGCTCGTTTTTGTCTTCGGACACGTGCAGTCGTACGTGGGCAGTCCACGCCTGGGCGGTGTAACATTGCAACAAGGGCATGCTTTGTAATTTTCATTATTTTCTTGTCCTTATGTAATAAGGTGATATGTAGTGGTCTTTCATGACCTTGCTATCGGAATGAATGTAGGAACTTCTATGTACAAAAAAATAATGGTCCATTCGTCAGTCGTCCAAATTTCTGTTAACCCTTGATCACTTTTAAAAATTTTAGATCAAGATTCAATTATCTTCATCTTCACCTCGCTCTAGTATATCATACAAATTAAAATTACAGTATGTTTCTATTAAGAGTATACATTTTAGAACAAATGTAATTTCAGATGATTTATAAGAGAGCAAACAATATGTAATTTTAGATTACTGATATCTATAAAAAATTTAGACAACAGAATTAGCAAAAACATTACAAAATTGCCGCAAAGAAACGCAAAGAAAGGAAAGGAAAAAAAAATTAACTATCACGTCCCGTCCAAAGACCAACAAATCCATGGCCCGTTTTCTTCCCTCTTCTTCACTCCTCTCCTATCCATCAACCCGCGCGACCTCCCCACACTCGCCATGCCGCCTCCCCTCTCCTTCCTCCACCTCCCTCCCAACCCACCCGCCCTCCACCCCTCCCCCTTCCTCCACCACACCCACCACTGGCTCTCCCTCCCACCCCGACACGCCACCCCGGCGGTGGCGGCGGCGGCGGCGGCCGCCGGGGATCCGTCCTCGGCGCCCCCTCCGTCGGACGTCGAGATGTTCCGCGGCAGGGACGGCGTGTGGACGGCACGGAATCCAACGGTGGTGGTGCTGTGGGACCTCGACAACAAGCCCCCGCGCGGGCCGCCCTTCGAGGCGGCCACCTCCCTCCGCGAGGCGGCCTCCCTCCTCGGGCGCGTTGCTTCCGTCTCCGCCTTCGCCAACCGCCACGCCTTCACCCACCTCCCCGCCTGGGTCTCCGCCGATCGCCGCGAGCGGCGGGCCCTCGACCGCGCCGAGCGCGCGGGCGCCGCCGCCCCGCCCGTCCCCTACTCGTGCGCCGTCTGCGGCCGCCGCTTCCCCACCCGCCCCGAACTCGCCCGCCACTTCCGCCAGCTCCACGAGCGCGAGCGCAACAAGAAGCTCGGGCGCCTCCGCTCCCTCAAGGGCAAGAAGCGGCAGAAGTTCCGCGAGCGGTACATCTCCAGCAACACCAAGTTTGAGGAGGCCGCGCGGGAGCTCCTCACTCCAAGGTCGGGTACGGGCTTGCTTCCGAGCTCCGGCGGGCCGGCGTCCACGTCCGCACCGTCCCCGACAAGCCGCAGGCTGCCGACCAAGCGCTCAAGCGCCAGGTGAAGCACTCTATTGCCTGTGGCGTCGACTGGGTCGTGCTCGTCTCCGATGACTCCGACTTCACCGATACAGTGCGCAATGCACGAGCTGCCGACCTGAGGATGCTCGTGGTGGAGACGGCTGCCGCGCGCTCGGGAAGGTTGCTGACATTTGGTTGCCTTGGGATAGCGTGCAGAATGGGGAGATTGACGAGGAGATGCTGCGGAGTGGGACACTTCCAGAATTTGGAGATGAAGAGGAAGATGAGCAAGATGAGGAGTTTATAGTGGATTGGGATACAAGTGAATTGGACGATGTTGTTGATGACATTGTTACGAGTAGGACCAAATTGGTTGGTGCTACAACAATGTCTGCATTCGCCGATGAGGACATTGTTGATGGTATGTTGGGGCTTGGGTTGAAGGGGGACGACATGTTTTGGAGTAGCGACGACGAGGACGAGGATGGTTATTTGTGAGATTCACATGGATTTTCAGGTAATCAATTGGATATATAGACAAGTTTATTTTGTTTTCCATTCATATACCCTGCTCAGTGGGTCATGCAGCAAACTAGCGTAGAGTTACTAACAAAGATGTGAGCATTGCATGCAGTACTTTAGCTTTTTAGTTACTGCCTGTACGCTGTATAGTGTGTCCCAGTCCTGCATATATGTTTCACAATTGAACTGAACCACTGAAACTTTTTACTTTTGAGACTCAAGCTGCACTGTTCATTGTAACATTCTCCTGGATATCAGGAGCAACATATAACCAAGTAATTAGGTCATTACCACCACTGCTGAATTTTGGCAACTTGGTGTTCGGAGCACCTTCAATCGATGCTCAGCCGGTTTAGGCAGGCACCAGTGGGGCTTCATACCAACTGATCCGTCGTTTCCTCAAAGAATTGTTTCTTGACAACTTGAAATTTCTTCTTTTAAGACCACCCAGCCTTCTTCAGGTGGCTTCCATCCCTCTGGCACAACAGTCCTTCCTAGGGCTTCTGACTTAACCCCCTTGCTAATCTGCTGAGTTGAATTTGGCAGTTCCATCTTCTCACCTCGATAAGCAGCATTTCTGCACTCCACATTTCATATAGTCGACATGGAGCCCATTGTGATCACCATTTCGGCATCATTCATCTGTTATGTGGGGAATTCCATATAGTTGACGTGGAGCCCAGCAGGCAGCAGCAAGGCGTATGGCGGCAGGAGAGCAGCAGCACGAAATCAGAGTCCGAGTCGGGTTTGAATACATGTATTTTTCAACAGTGACATCCTTGATTTCTTCGAAAATTTTGCCAAAACTCTACAGCATAATCACATTGCCAGAAACGATCTTCAATTGTTTCATGCTGACCAAAGCAGGGGCAGTGAACTCTCCCTTTGACGTTTCTGCATAGCAGTTTATTTTCCACCACAAAATCCTTTGAAATTGAACCGCATTTCTTTAAATGTCCTTACGGATTTTTGGGGCACATGCTTACCGTTGATTGGAGCAGTGTTGTGTTGGCAGGTAGGTTGATAATAGTTGCTTCATTTGTGGGTTATGTGCCATTGCTAACTTGAGGCACAAATTTTGCAGCATACCGAACTTAGGAGCCTGTGCAATGGTCATGGGCTGTACAAATTCTTCAATGCCTTTATCTTCAAGAAGTTTCAAAAATCATTTGAGAAACAGTAGGTTCTTCAATGCATTTATCTCCAGGAATGTTCAAATAACATTTCAGAAATGAGAAACAGTATTTATAACTGTAATTATCTGAAACCCGAAAAGATGGTTGACAGAGTTGTACTATCTTATCTGCTCAAGTCTTAGCTTGTTTGGACAAGGGTATGTTTTTGGGATTGGTTTAAATTTGAACTAAATCCCAACCAAATACCCCTCATGTAGCACAGGTTTCATCTTTGAAAGACCTTTAGGGCTGCAGCAAGGGATTTACCAGTCTTTTCCCTATGAAGTACTGAACCAGATGTAGTGACATTTTATCCTGTACAGCATGTGGTGGTACCAATTGTGTTATACAAGAGAAGAAGAAAAAATGTTAGGCCAGAAAATCCAATTAAGATCATTCACTCATTTGCATCTTTCGCTTTTCAGGACCTATGGTTCTCAAAAGATCGTCAAATTCAAATCTGAAGGACAAGGACCATTTCTTTGACAGTCACGATGCAATTTGTGGATAATACAACCTGTTAGGGCAGTAGCTGGAACAGGAGGAAGAAGAATCCCATGGTCGGAGAAGAGTTTTAACCAGGCACATAAAGTTACCCTCCAGACAATCAGAAGGAACACAAAACAGTGTACGCATGGTTGCAGTGGATGATGCTTGGTTTCTAAGAAGCTACTTGAAACGTGCCATGACATATGCTTGGTCCTGATGAAAACATGAGATTACCTGGATAACATTGCTAAATGTGGATGCACTGGCATGCATGTCTTGAAGATTAGCATTGGAAGTCTGAATGCAGTGAGGTACCGAAGACCATTGACTGCTTGTCCCTTGCCTGCTGTTTACGTACATCGTCGATGTGTCTTTATTTATCCCTGTACTCTTTCTATACTACATGCGCTGTTAGCTTACAAAGGAAGGCAGGTAATGCCGTCCCCTGGCTGTTGCATTTTTCTTTAAACGAAACCCCTGGCTCTTGCATATTCGGTTAGTGGCCAAGTGCCATGCTCCCTGTCTCCACTGGGATGCAGCCCAGCTTGCGGAGATTGCTGCAGCTTGTCACGAAGACAGCGTTGCCAACTTCCCTTCACGTGCCGGGGCCAGTGGATGGTAAGCGCCGCCGGTCACCAACAATGGAGACGGACTGACGGGGGCCGGTGGGGTGTGGATCACCTGGAGTTGAACACCAGATCTACCCATTGGATTTAAGCAAAACTGGGCCCATAATTCTTTTATGGAGTGGGTCAACGCACGTCATCTTATTCACATTCTTTTCAACCCGTTCTCTCCACCCATTAAGTTTTAAAGCAGTGCCCAACTGCCCTGTTGCTAGACCCTGTTTGGTTGACTTTTTAGCAGTTTTCACTAGAAAAAACTATAGTCTAACTAAACGACTAGTTTTTGTAAACATTGGATGTGAGCTTTACAATATAAATTCAATGTTTGCAAAAACTACTTTTTGCTAGATTTTTGCAATGTGTTGAAACTTTAGAGCTTATTTTTCAAAATGTTGTAGATGATTTGGATTAATCTAAAAGCCATATGTTCACTTTTTCACAGCTACATCAGTTTTTCTAGATAGCCAGCCAACAACAGTTTTGTCAATAGTCACAGCCCAATCAACAGGCCCTTAGAGTCATCGAAAATGAAAACTTTGGCCATACTCTGATTTGTCGGCAACTAAAAGCTACTGCTAGCTTTAGGCTGTTTTAACGTTACAATGAGTTATAATAATCATGTTTGTTTAATTAATTTTTATCTATTTTATTATTAGCTAATTTTCTTTTTTTTGTTTATTTTTTTATAGCAAACTATAAATTAAATTTAGCAACAACAAACTGAACCTTAAGGTAGCTTCTCTCAATGTTGTTTCTCGTTGGTCATACAATTTCCCTTCCAATCGTATGATGTTGAGGAAAAGAATGTCTAATTTCCTCTACGAGAGAAAACTCCTCATCTTATATTGCCTCATTCTCGTGAATTGTTCGATTTTGTTATTTTAGGGGAACCCAAGGTACATGTTTCTAGAATCTCTCTTACATTGACAAGAATCTGTCTCTTCCATTGTCAATTAGTGAGGTCTGATCGATAACGTCTTGTTCCTGCAAAGATGTACAGATATAAAAGAAAAGAGTGAAATGCGCTCACAATCATCTAACTTGTGTGGTACATTCACTTATATCCTTATAGTATGACATTGTAGAATTTCCCCCTTAAACTTGTTAAAGGGGTCCAATTAGGTCCTAACATTTTTAGCCCCTGTGGCACATGTACCCGTCGAACGTGGCAGACTAACCCCTTCATCCTGATGTTAGCACAAATAGGTTAAGGTATTTTTGCATTTTGGTCCTTCCTCCCCTTCTGCGTCAGCCATGGCGCAATGTCGGAGGCTCCATGGGCCACGCCAGGTAGACTTTTTTGCATTTTGGTCCTTCCTCCCCTTCTGCGTCAGCCATGGTGCAATGTCAGAGGCTCCATGGGCCACGCCAGGCTTAAGTCTAACATGTGCATGTGTTATGCATGTCATATTGCATGGGAAATGAGGAGTGAAGGATGAGGGAGGCAGTAGCAGGGGCACTAGAGGTGGTGGGAAGTTTCTTGTAGTGATGCAAAAGGATCGTTTCCTACTGTTATCGGCCTTCAAGCATTCGTGTTGCTGGAGTTGCTCTTCTGATGGCACCACCGTGTTTCACACATCAACGTTGAGTCTTAGCCTTGCCAAGCATTCCTCCTTCTCTAGAAGTAGCAGCTCTGATCCTATCCCTACCATCTCACCTTCTGCTTCCTCCTCCTCACCCACCTCTACCACAACGAATCGCAGGACGACCACGTGGATCCGTCATCTCTGTACTGTGCTAGAGGACGTCCTCCATGGTGGCTGCCCAGCTTCTTTACCACCTCTAAGCTCTAGATTAGCGTGGATGTGGGGCACAGCGGGATAAGGGAAGCGATTGGAGGAGGAAGAAAATCAGGAAGTGCAAAAATATCAAACGAATCGAACGATTCAAGAAAGGGAAGAACACCACATGGGAGCAATCGAAAATCCAAGAAACTTACACACCACAAAAAAAATTCTCCTTACGAACTAGATGAGCGGGAAGCATGGCAAGCAAAATTTTGCCTTGCGAAATCGAGGAGGAGCAAGCAAAGCCGCCAAGGTATGAACAGATAGTAGCCGTGATGATTTTTAGTCTTGATTCTAAAAAACTAGGCCTGGCCTCTATGTAGTGAATGATCTTGTTTCCTAGTTGTATTGGTTTCTTCATTGTGCACTTGTCTGGAGGATATGTATTCTTGGAGGAAGGGGAGAACCAAAGAAAAGAAAGGAAGTTGAGGCACTGCTGGTGCCATGGCGTTGTTTGAGGAGACACAAATCCATAGGTCGTCAGGCACCGGCAATTGTTGTACATATGCACGAGTTAAGACTTTTTGGGATTGCAATATAGAGCTCTCGGATTCTTTGGAGCAGAGCGACTAGGTGTGAAAGTGCATCATGACCTCTTAGTGAATTTTGATAATTAATGACAAAATAATTAACAGACTAATGTGTTTATCAAGTGTGATCGGGTTGTTAATCACATGAAGGAGTGTTTTAACTAGCATTGGTGACCCCTAAAAAGTTCTAAAGAATGACAACTTGAATAATGAAAATTAAGAAGATTTTTGAAATCTTTTAGTGATTCGTGGAATCACATTGAGTTTACTGTAAACCATACTATTAAGGGGGACTGAAATCTAGAAGTTGGTGAGAGTGCCTTACTAATGCTCAACTATGAACCAATTTCAAAATCCAAGAGGCCTTTGAAATCTCGGAACACATTTTTCCAACAAAATTCAGAACCTCCAAGATTCATATCAAAATATCCGAGTTTCAGTTTTGTGTGTGGAGTCAGGCCCTTGGAGCCTCCGAGTAGCCCTTCCTGTCTAAATTTCTGGATCTCGGAACATCCAAGATTTTTCCCGGAACCTCCGAGTTTCCATTCTAGAATTGCCGAAGTCTTGAGTGCTTTAAAGTCGAAGCAGCTGGAAGTTTTCTGGATGCTCTGAGTTTCTGTTCTGGACTTCCTTCAAAATTTCAGAATGTCGAAGTTTGTTGCCTGGAACATCCGAGTTTTAGTTTTGGAATTGCCCAAGTCCTAAGTGCTCTAAACTCAGAGCAACCGATAGTTTTCTAGATGCTCTAAATTTCTATTCTGGACTTCCTTTTTAAAAATATTGGAATGTCCGAGTTTGTTTCCAGAACCTCCAAGTTTGTGTTCGGATCAACCTGACTTGAGGTCCTTTGAAATCTTGGAAGTCTCGTGTGCAATGTTGGAGCCTCCAAAAAATTATTCTATTGATGCCTTGACAAAGCTATTCAAAATCCCGGGAGGTCTGTCTTCCATGTCGGAACCTCCAGTACTCGCTTCTGTCCGTTGTGTTCTGAAAGTCGAAACCTCCGAGTTTCTGTCAGTTGTTTCGAGATTTATTTTTGGACAACAATTAGCCGTTGGTTTCAAAATATTGGAATCTTCGAGTTCTTCTGCTTTTCGCATAACAACTACTTTTTTTAGGAGTTAACTATATATACCCCTAAGTCTCTTTGCACGAATAACTCTTTAAAAGATCTATTAAGCCTTCTGCCATAGTTTCTCTAGTCAAAACTCCATCATTTGTGAGGAAATATTTGAGAGAGAGATTGAGTCTTAGTTGAGCACCAAGCAAGAGCTCGTCTCCAAGCCAAATCGATTGAAATATGTTATTCTTAGAGATTGGAGTCTGCTAGATGGCTAGGAGTCGTTGGGAGTCTTCAAGAAAAAGTGGGAAGCCTCCCATCAAGTTTGCGAGGGTTTGGAGCTCGCTAGCGCAAGGTGAAAAGTTACTACAAGAGAAGAGAGGTTTCGCATGGGCAAGCTTCTTGAGGGAAGAGCACGGTTGGGTGCCGGCTTCGATCCTTGGATCAAACTTCCTCAATGAAAATGTAGACCTCGCTAAAGGTTCAAACTTCGACAACAAATCATTCTCCCGTGTGATTGTGGTTTTCCTATTTCCTCATACTTGCTTACTTTGCATATCTTGTTTATTAGTATATATAGGACTTTATTTTGTTATAAGTTTTTGATAATCTCCTATTCAATCCATCTCTAATCGATAGCCTTGATCTTTTCAAGGTGCCTGGGACGCATGGTGCCTGAGCACACCATGCAAGTTCACGGCATGACCACCGTAGGATGGAAGGGTCAGATTGCCATGCGGGATGGGTACACATGCCATAAGGGCTAAAAATGCCCAACTAGACAGCTTGAGAACTTAAGTGGACCCCTTTAACAAGTTTAAGGGGGTAATTCTAAAGTTTTAGAGTACAGGGATCTAAGTGAGCGCACCGTGCAAGTTCCAGGGCTTGTCCTCACCAATGTCCACGTCTACAACATGGCCACTATAACTGTGTGCCAGGGGAACTGGGAGCAACCCGTGCAGCTGGCATGGTCATTAGTCTCAGAGATGGCTGCTGATGGAGCTAGCCGTATTATGTCGTGGCCGACAAGGAAAGGGAGGAAGAATCAAAATACAAAAATACATTTAACTTTTTTGTGTTGACACTAGGACGAAAGGCACGTGGGATGAGTACACATGCCACACAGGCTAAAAATGCCTAGCTAGAAGCTTGAGGACCTAAGTGGACCCTTTTAACAAGTTGGGGAGGGGGTTAATTCTATAGTTTTAGAGTACAAGGATCTAAGTGAATGCGTCGTGCAAGTTTAGTGAATATTAATGTATTTTACTGAAAAAGAGAAGTGTGAGGTGGGGAAGAAGTAGTGGCGTGGCTAAATCTAGTCCGTGCAAACTAACTAATGGTCTAAGTCAACTGTAATCAACCATCTTAAAAAAAACTAAAATCTACTGGGTGAAGCTGACTCCAAGAGATTTCAACCCCGCTGGTGGGGATCATGGAGAGACAAAAAGTTGATGAAATTATTTCACTTTATTGTTAGAGTCCTTCAATCCACCATGCATACGGACTAAATAAGTAAATAAAAAATAACTAAATATATCTCTATTAAATAATATAAGATAATCATCTAATCATACAAATACGATAAACAAAATAAAACATGTTCTATCTCTGTTTCTCTTCGCTCATTTCTTGGCTCCGCCTCACATTTTCGGCCTCCTTTCTTTTTATCTCTGCTTGCTCCCACGCTGCTTCGGTCTGCTCAGCCGCCGCTTTGAGAAAACATACTTATTGTTCGTCGTATACTCACGCACATGCACACAACGGGGAATTTTATTTTTGTGACGCGCACGATCTCATCATTATCTCTTTATGTTTAACACCTTAAATAGCCGAGCTTATCACATCGAAGGGCCAACAATTAACCCCTATGCCCACGCCACGTCTACTACTAAAACAACTAACTCAACGTAAACACACCATACAATGACATGACATACTAACGTACCAACAAACCAGCTAATAAAATCTGTCAGAATTAGAATACCTAACATGCCATTTGCGGCTTCCGTGAAAAGAGAACAATTTTGAAGAAGGAATAGCCGGTTTTTTTTTACGTAGACGAGGTAAAAGGTAACTCGATTTGCTAGGTCAGAAGTCAAAACCCACAACAGGAGAAAGGGGATATTTCACGTTTAACCGATACTCTCCTGCCGGCCGACCTGGTGACGTTGCGTCAATAACCGAACTCTGCTCATTCCGAAGCTACTAGTAGAAGTTTAGGAGTAGTTTAATACTAGCCGGCCACACAAGAAGCGCGCGCCTCTCATCGCCTCACCGGCCACCGTCCAACATCAGCCGCTCAAGTAATAAACAAACCAGAGCAAACAAACCGGACCGTTCGGCCATAGTTGACGAGGAAAAAGATCGAGGAGGTAGCCAGCAACCAAAACCCAGAGCCAAAGCGGATAACAACGCCGTCGCGGTCGCTCGCTCGCTCGCTCGCCATCACAGCGTACGACCATGCTTTCCTCGCCCCGCCTCCACCTCGCGCTTCCGTATCCCTGGCGGGAAATGTCCACGTCGGCGGCTCGTCTCCCTCCCTCGCGCGCCACGTACGTACGTGGCCGCCGCTCTCCCGCGCCGCATGTTGAGTTGTCGATCGACACGCCCTCCTTCTCTTCCCCCCTACGCGCGCGCGCGCGCGCGCGAGCGAGCGAGCGAGCTGTGTCCACGGCGGCTCGTCTCGCGATGGGTTGGTTCTCTCTCGTCCCGTCCGACGCGACGCCACACGTGGCGCCGCCACGGGCGGACATGGGCGCGCGCGGGCAGGCAGGTGTGCGTGTGCTAGCGCGCCTGGTCGCGCTCGGCCACGATTCGGAGAGACACAGAGATCGATCGATCGATCGGCGCCACGGCTTCTTCTCGCCTTAGACGGTCGCCGTCGTGGGGTCGGGGCCCCCTCTCGCTAGCTAATCTAGCGCGGCGCGGCGCGCCACGGCACGGCGGGTGTCGACCCGCTTATAGCTGCGGTAGCGTGCGCGCCATTAGTAATTCGGCCACGGCGGACGGCGGGTGCGGTGCGGTTGTCTTGTCTTCTCGTACATATTAACCACCGTCCGGTTGCCTCTTGCCTTGGCGAATGGAGTGGTCGCCTCGGGGTAGATTTGTGAGCCTCTTACGTTCTAGTAGTGGCTAGACTGCTCGTACTACGCAGCACGTTTATCTTTTGCTACGTCAAGTAATCATCGAGGACGAATAGTTGCCAATAGGTAACGTTTGTAATGTTGCATAGGTGCAAACTTCACCTGATTAGCTCACAGCTTAGCTAATTTGGTTGCATGGGACACATCCAAGTCCTCGACCCCTCTATCTATTCCTAGATAAGACCAACCAGATACTTACTACTTCGGAGCCCAAGTGCAAGATGCAACTAGAGCCACGAGATTCACCAATCCAAGAAAGAAGCCACACTCCCTATCACGTCGTATGTCACGGTGAGCGCCGGCCATGGATTATTGCAAAGCACCCGTGTTAGTGACGACGAGTACCTAAACGCGTCACACCGAAACCTAACAAGATAACCAAGTTCCTAGGTGCAGCTCGCTCCTGACAGCAAAAAAAACCAGCGCGCACCGACTTGACGCCGCTAAAAAAAATCCAGCTTCCTTGCCGGTTCCCCCGCCCTAATCACCCTCCCACCAACTCATCCCCCCCCACCCGCGCCGCCTCGCCTAATCCCCACCGCGCCACGCACTTAATCCCCTCTATTTATAGACCCCACCACTCATAGGCGCAGAAGAGAGAGAGAGAGAGAGGGAGGCAAGGAGTCGCAGCAGTGACCAACCAACCCGAGGCGCCGCCGCCGCTGCTGGTGCAGAATTCGGGCGTCATGGACAGGGACGCCACCGCCTTCTTCCTGCCGCCGCAGCCGACCCCCGCGCCGCCGCTTCCGACGGCGAAAGCGCCCGCGGGTGCCGGCCGAGGGGGAGGAACGGGGAGGCAGTACCGCGGCGTGCGGATGCGCAAGTGGGGCAAGTGGGTGGCCGAGATCCGCGAGCCCAACAAGCGGTCGCGGATCTGGCTCGGGTCCTACTCCACGGCCGTCGCCGCCGCGCGGGCGTACGACACGGCTGTGTTCTACCTCCGCGGGCGCTCCGCGCGGCTCAACTTCCCCGAGCAGCTCGACGGCGTCACCGCCGCGGGGAGCCTCGAGGACCACAAGGAGGGCGGCGGCCTCACCGCCGCCGCCATCCGCAAGAAGGCCGCCGAGGTTGGCGCCCGCGTCGACGCGCTCCACTCCGGCGTTGGCGGCCCTCCGCCCCCGCCCCTGCCGTCCCAGCGCCGCCGTACCAAGAACCCCGACCTCAACCGGGAGCCAACCCCGGACACCTCCGACGACGAGTAAACCGCGCCGACCTTTATCTTCTTCCACCACCTAGTTCCTCTTAGTCATCTCCTTAGGCAGCCAGGCGAGTAGCAGCAGCTAGCTAGCAGTAGCAGACTAGCAGTAAGCAAGCAGACAGACAGTTCCAAACGGATGTGCATAGAACGGACACGCAAGGTGTTCGGTGAAATGCGGATGAGCTCGGGAGACGCCCAATAATGGAGCCGCGACGTCGCCGTCAAGGCGGGAAGGGGTTAGTAAGTAGGGGGTCTAGGGCCGTCGGCCGGAGGCGACGGCGACCGTAGCAGTAGTAATAGGCACAGACGTGTGTGCGTGCCTGCGTGCGTGGGCATGTAGCTACGCAAGATGACCATGTACCTCCCCTTCACATAAAAAGAGTGTGTGTAAAGAAAGATACCGGCAAGCAAGATCAAAGGAAAAGCTTCAAGAATCTTCGGAAGCATCCTTGTTCTCCTTATCTTCTTTCTTCTTGTTCTGTGATCCCAATTTCTACATCATGGTTGGATTTCCGGAGAGCAGCACAGCACACGCCCCGAGTCTTGCGGCGTCGAGACATGTAGCGCGAGTTCGTTTGCTCTTTTAAGAGGAACACAGGACCCAGTTTCAGTGGCCCAAGTTCGTCTGTTTGGCTCAAAAGAAGCAGCAAGCCAGCAAGGATGGCGTCCTGTGGCGTGTCTCCCACTTCACTCACAGGCGCCTCACTCGTCACCCGGCCTGTGAATGGAAGGGGAGGATGAGGCCAACCGAGGCTGAGATGATGGCGTTTGTTGCCTGATCGCGACGGCGCACACGTTGCGGTGCCGCGCGGGGATTGGCGACGAGGCCGGCGGGGTGGGCTCCCTCCCTCACCTGCCCGCCTGCCGCCCGCCGTGGGAAGCGTATCATGGAGTGGACCGGCGAGGCTAGCGCGTGTCGAGGCTTGGCTTTTCGCCGTGGAGATGGCGTGGACCGTTGGGACTAGTGCATGGGTCTTACTCCTATCTGCTAATGATGTGTGTGTAGGTAATTGATTACACCGCTTATGAGCCGCCCTGGAAGATTCGTGGAGTCCGACGTCTGGTCCACCGGTCGATTGCACTAGCACTACATGTGTTTTCTACGGAATCAAATAACTCGGTTAGCAATATTGTCTGCAGCGAAGTGTGATCAGAAACAAAGTGAGGTAGGAACATACGGGGCCAATGATAGTTGCTCTCTGGATCCAAGTCTTGTTACAGCTTTAACAACGGTTTAACATTTCATTCTTCTGAGCCGGTTCTACGTTTCTTTCACGAGGTGGATGAGACCTTATTATTTCTCACGCTACATAACAGTTTTACTACTAATGACCATAGGGTTCATTTGGAGCGCTAGAACTAGATGCGATGGCATGTTAAATTATTTCATTCAGAATTCAATATGTTAAATCTTAGGACTGGACAGGAGGGCAACCAGTTGCTCGATAGCCCTATCGGGTGGCCAGTCTCCTCGCCTCCGTCCTCCCTCACCGCTATCTCCATCTACTCTCTTGGCCACCACCCCCTCCGTCTCCGACCTCACCCATCGTCGCTTTGCTTTCCTTCTTCTGCTCTCCTACAGCCGTCGACCGCCAGATTTGGCCAGCCACCGCTGGCGTCAAGTCAGAGCGCTAGCGTCCTAATTAGGTCCTCTCTAATCTCAAGGGGCTAGGTATTACACGTCCGGTCACTGGTTAGCAGTCGTCATTGTCGGTGAGCCTCACGCTTCCCTTCTTCTTCTTTCTTCTCCCCTCCCAATCCGACGGTGCGCGACCAGTCGCGCATTATATTTTCCGTAAATCTTAAGGCACAAATAAGTAAGAGAAGTAGCTTGGTTGCACAACAAAAAAAAATAGATTTCTTTAGGCACTATGTAGAGAAGTAGCTTGGTTGCACAACAAAAAAAAAGATTTCTTTAGGCACTATGTATGTGATAGTTATCATAGACGCAAACTAGAATGTACGTATGTCCTACTAAATTTTCTAGGGAACTAGGTGTATAGAAATGCAATTCATAGAAACTCATTCCAGTAGTCCTCCATGGATTGAATTCCTTAAAAGATCCTCTAATCCAAAAGGAGGCCCTAGTATATTTCATTAACAAAATGACAAGCCGAAAATGTAAGAAAGGTTCGCACCGTTTCAGACTTACTCCAAGGCGAAGACTTTTTCTAACGAGGTGAGCGCCGGGTACTAGCAGCAGGGGAACTGTTCGCTGATTTGCAAAGAAACATGCCGGCCGGGACCGTTGTTTGACCAGTTCAGGGGTGAATGAACTCGCATTTGCGAGCTATCGAAACAAATAAAACGAACAGAGATTATTGCCATATTGTTTACTTGATTCATGAGTTTTTTAAATGAGCTGGATCTTGGTAGTACTGTAGGCTTGTCTATTACTAAACCATTTGTTCCGGAAATAGAACTGCAAGACTGCAACACACTCTGGCCTCTTCTTTACCTTGCTTATGTGAAATGCTCAACTGTAGCGTTTTCAGCTTGGAAGTAATTAAGTTGAGTCCAGCCACAGCTGCCGGACAATTTAATCTCCCTTAAGTGCTTGGAAAGAACTGCAGAACCTGAATCTGTGATCACTGGTACTTGGTTGCTTGCTTTGAGGCCTTTGCTCTGCAGAAATGAGGAGCAGGCACTGGATGAACTGTCCATGCACAGATGTGCTCCATCTGATCAGCCGTGCACGGCCCAGATCGAGCGGCCGAGCGACCGAGTTCATGCACTCCTGCCTTAAACTGTCCATGCATGCAGGGATGCACCTGCACCTGTCCAACTCCGATCTGACGTTATCTCTGTGTGTCGGCAACTGGCTTGCCTGAAAGGCGAACTCTGACCATGAGATAGAGATTTGTAGAGCTGGATAGGTAGCTGTCCTATATGTATAATCAAGTACAATATATGTTTCCAGTTTCTTCGTTCTTGCTACAGATTGTCGGTACAATTTGGACTCCATCTCTCGAATAGAACGACCCCCTGGTAACTCCAAAATAAAAATAGAAATAAAAAATATAGAATGGCCCCTGACGTTCTCTCTCGGTTACAAAATGGCTACTTGCAAACAAGTGCCATACTGCAGTAGTGTACTCAGTATCTTCTGAACAGTAGCACTGTGAATAAGTAATTTAACTACTAAGAGAAATATATACAGAATTAGTTGTCATGCACATGTACGAGCCATATGCCTTTGTAAAGCAGTAGTTAACACAACCCAAGGAAGTTAATTAACCTGCTTAGACCTAGCCCAGCCACAGACGTAAACTCATGGTCACATCACACACAAGCGACTACACTACGCTTGACGCTCAGGGCCCATATTTTGACACGAATTCCATCATGCTTTGAAACCGCCGAAGCTACACATACGGAAAGAGGACAAAACGTACAATTATTCAGTGAGCCAGCCATACACGCAGTGACGCAGATGACGCCCAAACCATTTCACCCGCAAGAGTGTAGTCGGTTACACGAGTATCTTGAGCCGTTTGACTGACTTCGTAAAGGCTCTGAGAATAGAGATTCAACAGCGTCGTTACTTTCATTAATTTGTGGTGCTTCAATTCCATGTGTAGGATACACGTACGAGAGAAATCAACTTACTCCCAGGGCACGTCTCCAACCAGCATCCAGTCCCCATCCCCGTCCTCGTAGGTAACCTCGTAGGGTTGACGACGTCGACAGTGGTGATCTTTCTGGTCCCATTCGTCTCCTGCATCCTCTTCAGATTGCAAAATAATAATAATAATAATAAGAGTCGAGTTAGTTGCAACTTGAAATTAAGGGAGTGACGTGTCTGAACTGACTCTGGAACAGTTCTGTTCTCACACACGATGTGCACAGGCCACATTTGCATACCTTGTTTAGTTGAGGGGAACATGAGGTCAAGCGTGCCAAGGAGCTCCTCGTATGAGTTATGGAGGGACAAGTCGACCTTCCTCCCGATGGCCACCCCTTCCATCTTCACCTTGACGTAGCCACCGCCGCCGCCGCCGCCAGTGCGCCGGTGCGCGCACTTCACCGGCGGCCACCCTACCAACTTCTTCCTCCTACATGAAACGCTCAGCCCAATTAGTCCCACAAAGAAAATGGCACATACATAACCTTAACGACTAAATGCATTACGAAGTGCCTAAAGCGCGCGCGCGGGCACTCACTTGCTGCTCATTTCCCAATCGCCGGCTGCTCCGTCGTCGCCGCCGCCGCCATCGCCGTCCTCGCGCACGAAGAGCGACAGCGTGGCCTTGGCCCCGAACGCCTCCGCCGAACCCCTCTTGCGGCACGAGCCCCGCTCGCTAGCTCCGGACTTGAGGAGGTCGAGCGCTCCGGGCGTCGACGCCGGGCGCGCGTACTTCGGCAGCGCAAGACCAAGCTCCAGCTCCATGACGATCTTTCTTCCTTCCCCGGCCCTCCCAACTCTCTCCCTTCCACGCGACGGTCACAGCTGACACCCACTTCTAGCTAGTTCTAGCACAGCTAGCGTGTTGGACGCAGGCAAGAGTACGATCGATGGATGGATGAGTGCCGTATATATATATACACGCGCCGACGGATGCACATGCGGATGTGGGTGGTGACGGTGGAGGCGGATCTGGAGGGGAACAGGGTGTCGGGGCTGCAGGGAACCGAGCAGCGGGCGGGCTGTCTGCCTGCCGCCGCGCGGTGCGGCAGCGTGCGCCTCCGCTTTGCCTCGCGCGTAGTACTAGCACTACGTACCTGGCCGCGACAACGGGGCCTTGCGCTGCCGCGCGCGGCCGGATACGGGTTCGTGCGGGCGTAGGTGGGTGTGTCTCTGCCGTTTCGCGAGGGGCACGTACGTAGGTGGGGGGTGCACCTATATTGGGGCTGCGCTGTGCAGTGCGGGGAACCGGCACCGGCGCCGGCGCCGGTTGCTTTGTCGAGCTGCTGCTCGATCGGAGTGTTTCGGTTAGCTAGTGACTTTGTGCACGCGCGCGAGGGGCCGGTCTCCGATCGAAAGCTAGCTAGCCGTGCCTAGGTTAGATGCTGATTGTTGCATGATGACGGCCGGCCGGTCTCGGTATTATTTAAAAAGATTTTTCTGTTATATCATCCACTATTCTATCAGCACATCTATATATTATTTTCTATATATTCTACTCTCCTATTTTATAATAATATCCACAGAATTAGAGATGCAAAATATTTCTTGTGCTAATAGATTCTTTTCTATACAAAATAAAGTTGGTCCAAAAAAATCGATAAGTGCCCGAAACATATATGGTCCAAGAGCACTACCACCGCGCCATTGTCCCCGATCACCTCATCTTCTCCACCGCACCGTCGCCCCCAATCACCTCATCTTCTCCACTGCCTCTCTCCATCTTCTCCCCCCGGCAGCGATGCTCCACCTCCCCCTCCTCATCTTCTCTCCCCGGCAGCGAAGCTCCACTGCCCTCTCCCCAGCTTCTCCACTGCCTCTCACCATCTTCCCCTCCCCCATCCCCTCCCAGACAGCGACGCTCCACCGCCCCCTCCCATCTTCGCCCCCTGCCACCTGGCCTATCTGCACCCGCACCCACACCCCATCACCAAAGGGGAGCGAGCGCCGCCGAGCACCAAACCTCCTCCCACGAGCAAGCGCGCCGCCACGAATTCATCTCCCGTACTCTCTTCTGCTGGAATAGCATTGAGCGGAGATCTAGCCGGAGCTGTTGGTAAGCCCTAGCTTGTTCAGATTGCTCAATCTCTTCTGATATCTTCTCCTTCCCGTAAGCAACCAAGTCCCAAATCTTCTCCTTCTAATTTTTTGTTGATTTGTCCACTGATGATGTGGATCCATCCACCCGCCCATCCGATTCGGTTCTTCTTGACCGCGTGCGTGCAAAATCCACATCCACCGCCAACCCCCGCGCATCCCCTCTGGACGGCGAGTTCGGCCGCGTGGCAGCGAGGTCGGGTGGGAGGAGCGGTTCCAGGAGATGACGGGGAAACGGTGTCTGGGAGGTGGTAATTGAGGGATGGAGGTTACAAGGACGCACACTATATTTAGCGTTTGGGATAGAGTGGCCTCCAAAATGACGACACTAGAGACTCTTTTCTAAGCTTCCGACACTACTTTGATGATGGAGGTTGTGATAGCGTCCCGCTGACAATGCTCCGGAGCTGGGATCTGATAGGGTCCGATGGTGTCCGCCTCCTCCTCGGAGGTCCCCCGCATGGCCGCATGCCCCCAGGTCAAGGGCAGACAACCAACCACTGCTAGTCTCCTACTCGCTCTGCTTCGCCCACTCCACTCGGTGTAACTCCCTCGCCCATGCACCATGGGCGCCGTACTTCCCCATGTCTCGGTGCGCTCCCTGCCGGCTCTGTTCTAGCTCACTAGTAAATTCCTCCGCAGATTCCAGTTCCTGCTCAGTCAGACTCAGTGAGTGTTGTGTCCATATCTTCTTTGACGAAATTTCTAGTTTGCGGTCGTTCGCGCCAGCGAACCATTTCCTACCGCCATCTCTCTTTGTCCCAGGTCCCCACCCTCTGACGTACGAGCGGTGCCAATATCTCAGGCTGCCTCCCGCGTGGGTCCCGCCACCAACCTTATCTCCTTCCCCTCCGAACAGCGCACTCTGCTCACATTTCGGTCGTTTCTCTCTCTCCGAGCAGCACACGGTGCAGGAGACGACCTGAGGGCCTGACGATTCCGGCGAGCTCCGCCTAGAGGACATGCTCCAGTGCGTTGCTTTCTCTTGGGCCGAGCAAGGCGCAGCTGGAACTGCTTGCAGGCGCAGCTGTGGCCGGCGCCTCCGGTTAGTGGTCAGAGTTTTGGTTCGGGGTACGGATGGGCGGCGCTGGCGGGCGGTCGTCTCCGGTGCACGTGCACACAAGCTAGGAGGGCGAGGGCGAGGCAGTTGAAAACTTGGTTTTATGGCTAGTTGGAAGCTCGATTTTATGGTTGGTTGTTTGGTTGGAAGTAGTTGATTGTTTAGTTGAAAGTTCCCCTTCAATTTGGTTGAAAGCTGCAGTATTTTTTTGGCATCCTTCTCCGGCGACGGCGACGGCGGCGCTGCTGTTCGCGGGCGACGGAGGCTGCCGGCGCAAGAGGCGGATGAACGGTAGCCATGGGCGATGAGAAGGGAACTCCTGGAGAGGAGATGTGGCGGGTTGGTGCTTGGGTGCGAGACCTCGATCGTTCCGACAGTAGTGTACGACTGTCGGAATCGGCCATTCGCGTGGAACTGGGCTGTCCCTTTCCTAAAAACTACTCACTTGCGTACAATTTGGACCTGCAGATCTTTTCTCTCTTCTTTTGTGGCATTAATAGGAGCTGGACAGGTTTACATGTTAGCGAACCGTTCGTCAAAAGTCTGGGCGTTACGTTTCCACAAGGAAATTAAAGGTGAAATGGGTCTTATATGACCGTATTATATGTGAGCCGTACATTTCGCAAGCACCAACAGTTTCCGTGCGACAGGCACACGACACGATGAAAGCGCACGATGCTAAGTACCGCGAAAGAAGCGTCGTGACTGGCTTGCTCGGGATTTTCGCACTATAATACGTGCCTTGACAGGGTGCTCATCATCATATCAAGGGTAGCTTTGTTTGGCAAATTAAAGGAACACAGCAATGTTTGCTTGCATCAACTCAGATGCATTCGCGTAATCTATCTATACTTTTTTTTTGAAGGGAATCTACCTTATACTTTAGAATAACCGTGCAGACAGAAACTTTTTCCTTTACTTGTAGATTGACTGATTTGAGTTAGCTCTGCATTTGGTTCACTGAACTCTGCGTGCAAAAGGGGGGAAGTGTCAAGTTCAGACCACCGAACACACGCAAGTACAATGAACTCTTGCAAGGATCCGTCTGATCCGGACAAGAAACCACGCACGCACAGCCTCTCCGAAACCACGTGTCCTTTACGACTGTAGCTAGCTAGGCTCAGTGGAGTGCACTGAATCTCGAGAGCAAAGAATCGTCAAGCGTGCCTGACAAGTGTCGGACTCCGCCGTCTCCGGCAATTCTTAATTTCACAGAGGCCGCTCGTTACAGTCTTACAGAGCACGAGATATTCGTTAATCGTTCCGTGCGAGTGGATGCACAGCTCGATCGATTTCAGTCCAGGCTCCATGCTCCTGCATAAAATTTATCTTCTGTAGCTTATATTTATATCTACACTACAATGCTGTCTGTGGAAGATATGGTAGCCATGCTAGAGATCGGTGCGTGCATGGGCTCTCGATCGATTCGAGAAGTAAGGTGCCGTACGGCGTGTCCCCCGGGCAGGGCGGATCTCCCGGCCGCCGGCCTGCTTTCATTGTCGCGCCTGCCTCTGGCCCTGTCGGTGAGCTGACACTCCATGGCGTCATGCTCGATCATGCATGCATGCTAGCGCTAGTGTATAGCGTATATACTACTACGCATACGATACTACCGCACGCGCGCAAGCAGATATGTGGCTCACAGGTCACCGCTAATCAGCTGTAGACTGTACTGTAGTGAAGCTAGCTATCGTCGTGTGGTTTAGGTATAGAGTTGGTGAGATTCTAGGGCGACGCGACAACGCGAGGCTGTGTGTCGGTCGCACTGTTCCGTTGGCCCTTGTGCGTGCGTGCAGTTGATTGAGACGTACCCCATCGTGGGTAGGGGCGACAGCAGCCACACGCGACTACTAGGGACAGAGTTATCGCACACGATGGCTGAAAACCGTCTGCCATTCGTTTTATTACAGATAGTTTTAATTAAATGTATATCACAATAACTTTTAGGATATTTAGCTGTGATAAGTTGATCAGACCATTTTATTTTTAAAATTTATCTATAGTATATATGTCATTATAGACAGATTTTAGACTCTAACTATCTGTGATGAGCTTCTTTCTCAGACCACTTCAAACCCTGTAGGCCTAACTACCATTGGAATTCACAACCTTAGCCCTATATATAGTCGAATCACCTATCGCTAGTCCTTTCTCATTCTCTTTTTCCATGAGCAAGTTTCTCATCCTTCTCCTCATCTTCCTTAGCGCCTATTCTTCCTCCTCCTCTTCAACCCAACCTCCTCATCCTCCTCTTTATCCTCTCTTCCTCCTTTTCTCAACACCTCCCCTCACTACCAGAAAGTGTGAATCTCTCGAGTGTCTACCGGTTTTCTGAGAGTAAAACGTCGGACACTCGGGAAACACGTGAAGTTTACCGAGTGTGTGGGTTCACACTCGGGAAAGACGTAAACACTCGGGAAACAGATAATTTACCGAGTGTCCGTTGGAAAACACTCGGTAGAAAAATAAGACTCGGGAAAATTTTTAGTATGCCGAGTGTCAATTGGAGAACACTCGGGAAAGGATACAAGACACTCAGAGAAATCTTTCCCGAGCGTGGCCCTTGGCCAGACAATTGGCCGCTGCGCGCGCCTCCTAAATCCTCCAAGTCCCAAACCAATCCCCAAATCCTCTTCCCCAGCCGCTGTCCTCGCCTTGCTATCCACCGCCCTCGCCCTCCATTGGCTCTCTGACCCAACCGTCGCCTCCCCGTCCTTCCACACCGCCGCCTCGCTGTAATCCCTCAGCTCCACCTCACCGTCCTAGCGCCCTCACCCAGTGCCGCCTTGCCCTCGACCCTATCGATCGCTGCCTCTCTCTCGACCCCATCGCCGCCAGCAGTAGCCGAGCCGGATCCAAGCACGGTGTTGTCTCCCTCCTCCACAGTCCCTTGTCGCGCGCCGCCAACAGCTGTCGAGCCAGACCCAAGCGCGGCATGGTCTCCCTCCTCCACGGTCCGTCGGCGCGCGGCGTCGTCTCCCTCGCCAGATCCAAGAGCCACAAACTGAGGTGTGACCTTCCACGCCCCTTCATTGTCTCCATCAGCCACGAGCCGAGCCGCCGCCGTCGCCGGATTTGACCATAGTGACGGCAAGGTGCCGTCTTCTTCATCATCTCCGGTTCTCCAACGACTCGGCACTTCCCTGGTCCTCCACCCCCGCTCCCATGTCCTCCACTGGCGCCTAGTCTTCCTACAACTAAAGGAGGATGGCAAGGTAAGGGATAAGGGAAAAGAGTAAAAAGAATGTTTTTGGTTTGGTTTGATTCAGTGTTGGAGTTGAAATGTCTAGAAACAAGGTCTGGAATGATAAGCCATACCTGAAATCAATTGGAGTTTGAGGTTTTGTTCAAGTATCGCATCATTAGAAGAGAGAGTGAAGTTGTATTTATCTTTGAGTTGCTGGTTGTGTTTTCAAGATCGAACTAAACAGGTGTATTACTTGACAATGGTAGCAAAAATGCTTCGTCTTGTCTTAATTGAATCATCTTATTTTATAGTTTTATTTTTATGATAGTTTTTTGCATCCTAAAATATGCAGTGCTTTGTTATGTTTGAAAATTTTCTGATTTCTTCTTTGAAAATGAGTATGTGAATTTAAATTTTGATCTGCTGGACATGATTTACGTCATCTAGAATGTTGTCAGCTTTGTTTTGTAACCTAAATTGGAAACTTGCTCACCAGTGATCTTAAATGTTCATATTTCCGCGTATATTTTTCTTGGGAGTTCAAATCGAACTTGATGGTACTATTTAAATTTATGAGACTTAGCATCTCCCATTACTCCACCAATGACATTTGATTCTACAAGGGTAGTTGTTGGTCCTTTTAGGATTTAATGGACTGCGGGCCTAGTCATGTGTAGGATTGGGCTTTGTTGTTGAATACTGTTATATTGTTATCGTCCTAGTCCAAACTTTTTCCTGGCAGTGTAATTTCAGATCTGTCATTTACTTCTCCTAAAGCAAAATAGAGAAGATGTACTCCAGATTAGTATACTCTACTAGCATGGAACAACTACAGAGATTTCACTTGTAGAATTGTAGTTTAGTCTCTTGTATCTGATCAGGCTGAACCTACGTAGTAGAGTTTTGAAATCTCCTTTCTGTAACCAGAAAGCTACTTGCTGGGTATGACAGAAAAAAATACATGTACATTTTTGACAGCTATTGATAAAATATGTATGGTGGGGGTTTAAAAGCTAGCTACATTGCTTTGGATCTACAAAAGAAGGCATAGAAACAAGTGAAGTAAACTCAAGGGTAACTGGAAGTCAAAGATGAGATCATTTGAATTGTTTTCTAATGCATATGTTAACACCTTGATTTTTGCAAGAGAAACCATATTATGGTTGAGAAAGTGTTGATTTGATCTCAACCATTTATTATAGAGATGCAACCTTGCATGTATGGCAAACTTTGCTACTAGTGATGTGTGCTTATCTCGTGGTGAAACTTCAGTATTGCAGGTTTTAGGTTTGAACCGAGCTTCGTGGTGTGATTCGTGGTGTGCATCCTGCATCCCGGAGTAGCATCAGCGTTGAGGCCAGAAGCAACATCGTCGTCTAGGCCAGCAGCATCAACGTAGCCCCAGAAGCACAGTCCTCCATCATCATCCACAACCAAAGACATAGGTACATGGTGTTCTTCGGATGCTCTATCTCAGTTTCACCCTGCTTTACCTACTGCATATGAGATGAGTTCTTTTATTTTGCCATTTTGTGGTAGTTTACACTGCTAGCATTTGGATGCATGAGAGCCTGTTAGATTAGTTTGTTGAGAAGCATGTTCACAATGCTAGCTTCAAATCAGTACAGTTTGGTGATTCCCTTTTTATACGTGATAAGCATGTTGACCTGGAGGCACTAGTCAGTAGATTTTTTTAGTGATAAGCTTGTTAACACTACTAGCTTGTAAATCAACACCTTTGGGTGATTCATTTTTTATATGACATTGAGGCCACACTAGTCAGTAGATTTGTTTACTTTTTTATTGGAGTGCGTTTTCTCTGATCAGTGCGTTAATTAGTTTGCTGTGGCTTCTTTTTTGTATTTGCTCCATTTCTCTTTTCTGTATTTTAGAAATTGAGGATTCTTAGACTTGGTTCAGTTAGGTAATATATATCATGATAACATAATTAATTGATATAATTGATATCTCATTAATCATTGGCTGTTTCAGATTTTGTAAAGATTAGAACGGATGTATTTAATTTAAAAATGGATGGAATTAAATTGCTGAGTAATAATTGATACATCAAGCATGATAATTTGATTATAGCTTATAGAATGGGTTAATTTACTGAATGCTTTACAATATTTTGTACATTAGGATGGATGAGGACCGTGGTTGGATGTACACTGCTTGTAGAAGCCAAGATGAGATAAGTAAAGAATAGATAGATAAGACCATTGATTTTTGGATCGAGCATTTGCTAGGGCTAAGGGACCCCGAGGTGTGTGGTGCCCTTGTAGTCGTTGCACAAACACACGTCCACAAACAAGGGAAAAATGATTGAACACTTGTTCACGCATGGATTTAGGCTAGGCTATACCTTGTGGGTTTATCATGTTGAGACACACGCCTACTTTCTCAACTTGATGTAGTCACACGCCTACTTGCTGTGAAGTCCTAGTTCAGCACCAGCATTGCTTGCTTTGTACGTTCTTGACTGTTGTTGGTACCCTTCTCCCAGAAGGTCACAAGCTGCCCCCTAACTTGTATGAGGCCAAGAAAATGCTCGGTGCACTTAAGATGCCTTATGAGCAGATACATGTTTGTCCAAACCATTGCATGCTATTTAGGAAAGAACATGCTGACAAACAGTATTGTGACAAGTGTAAATCCTCTAGGTATGTTGAGGTAGACTCGGGCGATGGTCAGAAGAGGCAGCTTACCGTTGCTAGAAAAATTCTTCGGTATCTTCCATTTATACCAAGAATTCAATAGCTATACATGTCCGAGGGCTCTACCAAACAAATGACATGGCATAAGCATGGACGTAGCTACCATGCCGACAAGATGGTCCATCCATCATATGGTGAAGCATGGAAGCAATTTGATCGAGACTTTCCAAGGTTTGCTGAAGAGGCTCGGAATGTCCGAATTGCAATAGCTACAGATAGGTTCAATCCGTTCGGCATGGGGGCTGCCTCATACAGTTGTTGGCCTGTGTTTGTTATTCCCCTCAACCTCCCACCGGGTGTGTGCATGCAGAGGCAGAACATATTCCTATCATTGATAGTCCCTGGCCCTTGAATACCTGGGGAAGAATATGAGTGTATTCATGGAGCCGTTGGTGGATGATTTGTTGGATGCTTGGGAGAAAGGCATAATAACATATGACCGATCATTAAAGCAGAACTTCACCATTCGAATCTCGTACCACACATCCATGCATGACCTGCTAGCATATGCAATATTTTGTGGATGGTGTGTATATGGGAAGATGCCATGCCCAATCTATAGGGAGGCGTTGCTTTGCATTTGGCTAAAGCATGGTGGCAAGTTCTCATTCTTTGACCTTCATCGACAATTCCTTCCCGCTGACCATGAATTTAGAAGTGACACCAATGGCTTTAGGGCTGATATTGCTGTTGACGGGGGACCACCACGTAAGATGACAGGTGAGGATGTTTGTGCTCAGCTAGATGCCCTCGAGCCTGTTGCTGGTGGAGATGGGTTCGAGGATTTTGGCAAGGAGCACAACTAGACTCACATTCCAAGCTTGTGGCGGTTGCCCTACTTCCATAAGCTCCTTTGCCACATAACATTGATGTAATGCACAATGAAAATAATGTCGCGGAGGCCATTTTTAGCACAATCTTTGACATTCCTGACAAGACGAAGAACAATGTTAAGGCTCGACTTGATCAAGAGAAGCTTTGCAATAGACCATCTCTCAACATGATCCACAAGACCCCCTACTGATAAGTGGGAGAAGCCAAGAGCCAGTTTCTGCCTCAATAGGGCTCAAAAAAGGAAATATTGGAGTGGTTTCAGGACTTGAAGTTTCCTGACGGGTATGCAGCAAATCTAAGGAGGGGAATGAATTTAGCTACTATGCGCATCAATGGCCTTAAGAGTCATGATTATCACATATTCATGGAACGCCTTTTGCCAGTGATGGTTCTGGCTATGTCCCTGAGAGTATTTGGTAAGTGATGGTGGAGTTGAGCTTCTTCTACCGTCAGCTTTGTGCCAAAGAAATAGATCCTGTGGTGATGGTACATATGGAGCGTGAAGCACCTGTGTTGCTTTGCAAGTTAGAGAAGATCTTTTCATCGGGCTTCTTCAATCCAATGCAGCATTTGATTTGCATCTCCCATATGAAGCAAGGATGGGGGGGCCCAGTGCAAAACCGGTGGATGTTTCCAATTGAGAGGGAACAAAAGGATCTTCGATGCAAAAGTAAAAATAAATCTCGTATTGAAGCTTCCATAGCTGAGGCATACATCCTTGAGGAAGTGTCAAACTTCACAGCAATATATTATAGTGACATTGTTCCCATGGTGCATAATCCAAGCTCTCGATACAATATTGGCATCCCTGAATATGATTGCCAACTTAGCCTCTTCACTGGACAAGGTGCCACTTCAAGTCGGGGGATTCCCAAAGTTTTACTGCATGAAGAGTGGTTGAGCGCTATGTTTTATGTCTTGACCAACCTCGACGAAGTGGAAAAATACATAAAGGTAGTCGATAACTAATTTATTCTCAAGAAATCATGAGTTTTTGTTTCACACCACTTCTCTTGTTGCCTGTAGCGAATTCGTTAGTGAAGAGTGGAAGCAACAACGTGAGCCTACCGACAAAGAAGTTTAGAACCTTCTTAGGAGTGGTAGTGGTCATGGCAAGCATGAATTTCATATCTTGGTTCCATCAAAAAGTAACTTCTCTATCGGCTACTCATCATTTCACATTATATTCCTATACATACAATTAATACACCAAACCTTTCCTATTAAACTTGTAGGGCAGCAATGACAAATCTACGAGTAGCGAATTGAGACAAGTTGCTAAAGGATGTCATACTCAGGTGATGTCCTATAGTACATATGATGTGAATGGGTATCGCTTCCGTACAGCAACACATGAGAGGGAACGACCTAATGCAACCATGGTCAATAGTGGGGTTATTGACTGTAGGGATAGATGGTGTGAGTATTATGGAAGAATTGAAGAAATAATGGAATGTCTTTCCATGGAAGCAAACATCTGAAACTTGTTTTATTCAAATGCCATTGATTCCATCCAATCATCGGAGCAAGACGGGACCCTTCGATCGGACTTGTTGAAGTTGAACAATCAACGATCTTACCAGGAAATGACATGTTATTGTGGCTCAACAAGCCACGCAAGAGTACTATGTCCCATACCCGTGCAAGACTGTGTTTAGGCTAGTGGGTTGGTGGGTAGTGTATAAGGTACAACCACATGGTAAATTACCTACCCCAAACGATGAGGATTACAACCTGGACCCCAACACACATGCTAAATAGTTCTTTCAAGAAGATGGGCTCCTCGGGAATTTTGCAATTGCTGTTGGGGAAGTAGGTGGCCACATAAATAATCCTCAAACTGAAATCGAGGAGGTTGCCAATGAGAAGGACCTAGAACTACTTAACCGATTAGTGATTGACAGTGATGATGACATTCCAATTGACCTTGAGGAGGATGTTGTCGACACTTCTGACAGTGATGACAACACTCCAATCATCCCTAAAGAGGATCCCATTTTTTATGAATACTTCTAAGGAAGGTTTTATTGTATGTGTTCCATCTATTTTTCTGCATGTTTATTTAAATTTGCTACTTTTATTAAACCACATGTTGCAATTATATTTCCTTATATTAATGGCTTTACTTATTTTCATTGCAGGACACTGAACAATGAGGGGCACCAGTCGACTTGGATACTCGAGCCGTGGCAGACCTCTATTAGGCAGAGGGGCAACAACTATACCTTCCACAGGGGCATCAATAGCTTCAAGACCCCCTGAGAGGAGGCCGAGGGGTAGGCACAATCCTCCCAAGAGGAAGAGGAAGAGGAAGAGGAAGCGTGGTGTCTACCTCTACAAGTTCAGGACCCTCTACTAATGTAGATGAAAAGGATGAAGGTGAGGAGGCTGAGGAGGAAGAAAAGGAGGATGAGGGCAATTCAGATCAATCATTCTGGATGCGTGGATCTGCAAACCTGCCACCACGACCAATACGAGAAGAGGATAAGCCTATCATTGAAGCTGTTGGAGACAAGTAAGTAAATGTGCCTAGCTTTCACTTACCTTGCCCAGCTTGAATATCTGAAAACTTACAATGGAGGGGTCTTTGCTTTGTGCAGGCATTGGCGAGAACAAGGAGGCTCTGAAGATTGTAGGCTTCGAACGGCATACTTGGAGTGCTAATTCGGTTGCATTTCCCTGGCTTGGTAACTTTCAAAGGAAAGGAGGAGGCCCCATGGACATGGAAGCACTATCAGGCCAAGGAGGATACCCCTGATGAAGCTGGAAGACAATTCACTAATTGTTTAGAGCGGGTGGAGGAAAGGTTCTGGGTAAGTTTCTCTCCCTACACATCAATCCATTCCTTTGCTGTTCATTGCTGAATTCATTCACTGATGACTTGCTGCAACTATATGCATGATTGTAGGATTGGTTTAGATGGGCAGAGGGAGAAGAGAACCATTCTAGAAGTGTGGTTCGTAAATTGTCAAGAAGCTTATCTCACAGATGTACTATGAAGCACGCATCCAAGCTGTGACATTTTACTACAAACAAGTGCTTAAAAGGGACATAAAGAGGGCCGAGGCTTGCCAAACAAGGCTAAGTGTGGATGCTTACATGCAGGTAACCAAACAAGGCTTGTAAATCTAGCTGCTTTGATGGTCATGATGATATTTAGGTGTTGTTGTTTGATTACTCATGATTTGAATAGGTGTTGGTCTAAATTTTTGTTACACTTGGTTAATTAGGCAATACCTTGGTGGGCCAGCATGTGTTCTGATGCATGGCGTCAGATTGTCGAAACGAGGTGGTGCAATGAAGAATATGTACAAAAGGGTCTCTAAGCTAGGCAACGCAGGTTGTGAGGGGGCCATCACACCGTCAAGGCAGCTCATCCATGGCTCGTTATGAGAAGCACATGGTATGCAAACTCCATGACGCGTTATTGTCTTTTTGTTGCAACTCCTCCATGATATGTCAGTGCAACTCCTTCATGCCTCCTTATTGTGCTTTTTTTGCAAGAGAAGAAGGAGCAAAGGCCCGTGTCTGATGTAGAGGCATTTGTAGCAGCTAGGAGGGGTAATAATGAGAGTACTTTGTGCAACCCGCGAGCAATGGAGAGATTGGTAAGACTTGTAATTAGTTTTGTCTATTTATGATTTTCATTCAACCAAAACATGTTTAAACTACATGTTGCTTCTATTTTGTACAGCAAGCATATATTGATGCTGCGAAGGTGATCCATGGCCAAGAATTCGATGTAATGCATTCACCAATTGATCTAATTGTAGTGTACAAAGTTGGATCGGGCAAGAAACATGGTCGCTACATGACTGGTGATGGCTACATTGACTCGCGCACAACTCTCTCCGAGGTCCGATCAGCAAGTAGTGCATCATCTCCAGATGTACACCCTCAAACACGCCCACGGACTGCAGTAGACTTGATTTTGGAACTTCAAACCAAGTTGGAAGCTGAAACGGCGGCAAGGATGCAGATGCAGGAAATTCTCATGGTTTAGTTCTTGATCATAATAACAAACATTTCAAGTTTCATTCCTATTGCTACCTTGGTTCTTGTCTAATGTATCATTGTCATTTATAAACCAATTTATAGTCTATTCAAGCAAACATGAATGGCACTGCGACAACAGCACCACTCACTCCATCATCCACTCCGGTTAGTTCTCTTCATATTTCTTGACAATTACTTTATTTTTAATAGGAGATTTTACTTATAACTTTGTTGCTAATTAATACTTTAGGGATCAGCTGGATCAAATACTCCTCCTCCTGTTGTAGAAGGTCATGCAGGAGATGGTACATCAACCCCACTGAATCCTAACTGCACAACTCCAATGTCACGAGGATAACTTAGGTAAGTGTCTTCTTTTCATGTCTCCCCACTTCGTGCTAGAAGTATTTCTCAATGTTTGTCACCACAATGTCATCAGTTTCACGGTTTCTGATCCATGTTACTACCTCTTGCCACTATTACTGTTAAATTTACCAATGGCAATTGGTTTCTAAGAATCAAGGGATTGGGACAAGCTAAAGTGCTAAACTGAAAATATGTAGAGGCTATTGCAAATTCATACAAGCAAGAGCTACTAATGTTGCTGTTGTTGCTATTGACTACCAATTGGTGCAACTACATGAGCTGAAATGAAATTTGGGTATAACAGAGATGATGATCGCCTAACTCTCCAGTATTACCACTTTTTTCAACAGCTTATGGTCCCACTAATTCATGACAGATCTGGGCCATTAGCCATCCTAATCCAATTGACCGCCCAAATCCATGAAGCAACCTAGCTTTGTCATTATGACAGTGGAGACGATGTATCCCCTAGAAGTAGTAGTTTTCAGGAATGTACAAGCAACTTGTGAACTGTCACTGTGACCCAAATCATCTGGTACTGTGATATTAGATTTTAGTGTTTTATTTTAGTACATCTGCCATGCATTTTCTAGTGGTATTTTTGTTTGATTTCTTGTTATAAATGACTGGGTTTATTAGAATTTAGAATATCAAGTCGATTGATTTGCGATGGCACTGCTTTCTTGAGGATCTGAGGATCTGTAATGTTACATTGAGCTAATTGGCGAATTAGATGGCTATTTAAAGAAAGGAAGGCAGAAGTTATTCTGTTGAGATAGAGCTAATTGGCGAATTAGATGGCTATTTAAAGAAAAGAAGGCAGAAGTTATTCTGTTGAGATATTATGATGGCTATATACTGCTAGAGCTGCTTGTAGTAGCATTGTAAATTTGTCATTAGTTTTCCCATTGAATTTAACACTGTTTAGATGTTGACTGGGTGATTCATATTTAACTAGTCTCAGATTAGTTACTTTACTGAGTTACAAAAGCAAGGTCAGATAGCCTTTAATGCACTGATCTTGTAAGACTTCAACTGTACTTTAATTATCTTGTTTTCCTTGTTGTTCTGTGTAAGTGGTACTGACCAAGAGTTCTAACTAGTCTATATGCATCTTTCATTCTAGTGCTACTGATCAAGAGGACATCAAGTACAAGTAAATCTGAAAATCCCATAAATTATGTGTTGAGCTTGATAATTATGTACTCTTGCTGTTTGTGAACTGGTGGGTGCTGGAACCTATTGAACTTAGTGAACTGGAGTACATGAAGTGTTGTTTCTGGGTTATATCATTGTGCAATGAATTCCTATTGAACCTAGTTTCCTGGATTATACTCTTGTGGACTTTTAGGCGCAATGAATTGCATATTGATATATAAGGTTGCAAATACTCTTTGTGCAATGAATTCTATGATATTATGTTGCTAGCAATGGACTGTGATATGCTGTGGCAAATGAGTTGTTGGAAAGCTCACATTGGAAAAATTTCTCGAGTGGTCAACATAGTGCCCCGAGTGGCTGGGCCGAACGGTTGAGAATAGCTTTCCCGAGTGTCTAAGCATACACTCGGGCAAAATTTCCTGAGTGTGCTAACATTTCCCGTCGGTTAATATTTCCCGAGTCTTTGGTTTGACACTCGGGAAACTTGCAAGCTTTCCGTCGGCTAAATAGTTCCCGAGTGTTCTTCGCACTCACAGAAATCATAGTTTTCCTGAGTGTCTAAACCTACACTCGGGAAAGCCTTAGAATTTCCCGTGTGCTACATCTTACACCGAGTGTCAAAGGTAGCACTCGGGGAACAAATGATTTCCCGAGTGTTTTCTAAAAACACTCAGGAAATATATTTTCCCTGACTAAATTATGCGAGCGTAATT